>UYYA01003976.1:0-100312 GCA_900624975.1 Angiostrongylus costaricensis | reverse complement strand
ATATATATATATATATATATACGTCTAAAATTGTACGCATTGGTTTCAATGCATACGCATCAAAAGTGGCTGCTTTTTCTGATTTTAAAAAGGTGTAGCTTAGCTTATAGCGAACTTTAGTGAATGAAGTGGAAATTGTTAGATTCTATAGCTCTTGGCCAACAAAGGACAATCTTATGTGAAAATGAACTTCTGATTCAACTGGGACCACGAGTCGCATTTTTTACCTTTTCTTTTTCTTGGAATTTGCATTTCGAGCATCAGTACGAAGAAAAAAGTGAGCTTACGTCCAGTTGTCACGAAACATTGACCAACGTGTGTAGCCAAGCGAGCTTCCATCAGAGTTTTGTTTTATTTCGAATTCTAGAAGATCTAAAGGTTTTTTCAGAGATCATTTATGGTAAGGTAAAGTCTCTTCATGCCTTTAATTCGTGAACTTATTGAAAAGTCAGAAAGGCTAGGAGTTTCTCCTAGTTACTTAAATTTGCAATTCTTTCGTTTTATGTTGTCGTGCCCTTTCGTGAAGTGCCTTTTGTTGTGTCTTCTTAATTCTCTACTTTTACAATGTAGCAACTTTTTCTTCCACTGCCTGTTTTTTTTAATAGCAGGGTTTTATGTGAAATGTAGCCATAATGAAGCGGAGATATTTGTGAAACTCGATGAATTGGTAAACTCGGTGTGGTGGTGAACGCAATAGCCTTCGGAAAGGGTAATAGTGCGTTCGCTCCCCACAGCAAACACCAGCGATCCGGAGTTTTGAAAATATCTCAGCATCATTATGGCTATATCTCTACTTTTAATTCTTAACTTACCTAGTGAGAACTCGAGTGACAACGAACTTGGTGTGCGTGTAGGAGGCTTTCAGTTTTACAAGCAAGAAACGTTTGGTTTTCACTGATTTTAATTTTTTTTCGGAAGCAAAAAGATACATTGACGTAAAACCTGGACAAATCTTATCAGAAATAATAAAGAAGAGGATGTTTGTTTCTAAAACATTCTACTCTTTGCATTTCTGATATTACTTTTTGTTCTCTAACCGAATTGATCAAAAATTAGACATGTGTTCATGTATAACCATAGGTCTAAGAAGGGATTTGTACACTGGGATGAATGAAAATTTACCCCTCTGTTCTTATCCCTAGTAGATCGTCGTTCTTCGCACCACTCATTCCTTTCTTTTCGTATCCTTCTGTTTTTCTGGATAGAAAAAAGCCTTGATCAAGTGATTCCAGCTCAGTTATATTGTCGTGTTTCGTGTTACACTACACCTCAACCAACTAAACAAATCGAATACCGAAACACAATATTTTATGATGGTTTATATTCAGCTGACGTAACTCTGTTGACTTCTGAAGACACCGCCATACTCGAAAACCAATACTCCATTCCCTAATTCTTCTCAATCTAAGAACCCAACAGAATGATTCTCCTGTGGGAGAGAAGAGATGAGGGTGGTGGTATGGCGTTCGTCACGTTCCCACGCTTGTTTTTCTGTCGTTGATTCATAAAGGGCATAAACGGCGATTCATCGAAAAATAGTTTTTTTCTTCTTTTTCATTCATTGTGAACTGTGGATGTTTTGTTCAGTATGAGCGATTTGTGTCAATTCCCATGAGAAAAGACCTTGAGTCGAAATGGTCGTTTGAGAACTTTTCAGTTTATAAAACTACTTATATATTTTTTGCTGTGGCAAAAAGATCGATAGAAATAGCTGAGAGACGTGCGAAACAAAGGACCCGCATGGTGTGGTGGTGAACGCGTTACTCCCCGGAAAGGATAATAGCGCGTTCGTTCCCCACCATAGACACCTGCGGTCCAGAGTTTTGCAAATATCTCAGCAACATTGTGGTTGTATTTCGCTTAGTAACCTGCCATGAAAATTATAGAAGGCAGAAAACAAAACGTTAAAACTACTTATATAGTTTTTTAGAATTTGTCTTGCTTCTTAGTCACCTTTCATTCGACTTCGTGAAAACTTTCTAGATTCTTCATGAGTTTGCTTAATGTTACCAATCTGTTAATTACAAACTTATCAGGTCATTACTATCTACATTGTTTCTCATTCTAATTTTCGAATACGACATAATAATGCATTATTTGATTTGTTTGGCAGCTAAAAACAGTCACCATAGCTTCAAAAAGTGTGAAGTTACCATTTTTTAAACCACTTAACTCTTTTGGAAAGCTCATGTGGCGCAGTGGGTCGCAGGCGCCCTGCAACACAAATATGGGTTCGATCCTTCCACCCCTGGCCGACCAAGCCCTCTCTTCCTCCGAGGTTAGCAAATTGATACCAGACTTGTCTGTGAGGATAGCAGCAGTGTCTCGATACATTGGTAAGACACCGCGAGCCATTGTGAAGGCCAAGCATGCATTCAATCACCTCGAACGATGCTTAGTGAAGTCGAACGCATAGCGCATCCGTCAGGGATTGATCAACACCGAGAGTTTTATCCTGTTTTTATGAGCCATATTTAGACATATGTGCCTGAAATGTGCTTAACAATACCTTTTTTGATATACAATAGAAAATAGCTCTATCCTTTATTATTTTAAGTCTTTTGGAACACAACTTGTGCCGCTAGAAGAAAGGGCTCTCGTAAATTGAGCTCGAACATTTTAAAGCAAAGCGCTAAGAATTTAAAGAGTGTTAGCAAGAAACAAATTTTTTCATCATGAAATTCTACTTTAGTAAAAATGCCATTCATCCAAACTATTTCGGACACTTGCTGCACGACCTGTATTACTGGAAAGGAGCACTCTAATGAGTAAATCTGAAGTAGATTTGTTTGCCTGTAAAAGGAAGTAGAAGAATAGAAGGGCTAGCATCAGAGCACTTTTTTTCATCACGAAATCCGATATAGAGGAAATCGCACTCTGTGCGGCACGGATCGGCCGTACTCATGATGTCTTTTGTGTTTGACGTTTACGCCTCGGACGAGTTCACATCGTGCCGACACTCCAATGCAAACACTTCGATGTCGTTTTACCATTAACGGCTCTTTTGTTATGGCTAACAGGCCACATACACGTAAATACCACTTACAAGTCTCTCAGCATGATCCACACAAAATTCACATTACCGTAATCCAAGTGCCACTAAAATTTCGGCAACCTCTGAGAAATCTAGCAGATAAAATAACTACGGCCTATTTCGTGTGGCGCCGGCTTGAGAGTAGGCCTAATTTTTTGTGACGCACTGGGTGAATTCAAGACGAATTTCACTATGTCAGAAGCAGCTGGACGACGCTAGTGCCAGAGAGAAGCGGGTAGAAATTGTTATAGGAGCCGTACTACAGGTGAAAACGGACAGTCCAAATAGGGAAGGCAATTGCGTTTCCGCGTTTCCCCGCTCGCTTATGGACCAACATCTGTGATGGATAAGCTTGGATGCGAATAATAAGGAATATATGTTGATATCCAATATATACAGTCGCTTACGCGTTAACAACATGTTGTTCACTGAGTATAAACCAAATGGCTACATTTATGTTTATCACGAATTTTGATGGATTCTTCGAGGTCGAGTTCATCGTGCCGTAGGTACTCCACGCTAAAGAGCACTTAAGCCAAAAGTCTCTTGAACGAACGATGGACCACAATCCATAACCATCGTAGACATTTCGGGTTTGTCATGTTTCTCAGGTTCCTTCGTCGTCTGGTTGAGAAATCTGTCGTGATGTGCTTCTGACGAGAATTGTGACAACAAACAATTTATGTTTTCAACTGGCGATCATGTTTAACTTTTTAAATATCAACCTTCATAAGAAGGAGAATGGATGCAGCAGTGGTCTTTTCACATTCTTAGAAATGCGGCATTGAGGTTATAGGGTTAAAATTCTTTGCCTTAAAGTGAAATATTTCCTTGCGAAGAAAGTTGCAGCTTAGAGTAACTGTATAGGCGACTTAGCCATAAAGTTTTATAAATAAACAAGCAAAGAACGACGAAAATTAGCGTAGAGGATTTTATGGAACACGTTGTGGGGTTTTAAAAGTCGGCATCTCTCTGGAGTTTTCTGGACGAGTTGCTAAATTGCACCCATTCCGGGTCTTCACTTAGGCAGAAATCTGTTTGACGGCCTAGCAGAATCTACGCATCCTGCTGAGCAGTGCTGAATTTCAAGTGATTCCATCCACGCCAACAGGTTTTGGATTACATGAGGTTTCCGTGGGAATTGAATTGAAAACTGGTAATGAACCTGGTCATGTAACAAAACTCTGTGTTTTTTGAATACCTGCATATGTTCCATTACGGCCAAGTCATTTTAAAAATTGTTGTAAAGCGAAGGGTTGTTTTGGAATTAATTTCGATTTTAGCTTTTAAATCCCAAATACGCATATTTAATCTCATCTGACCGATACCTTGTTGATTTGGCAACTTCTTTCTCATAAGTGCCATGATAGCGCTACCATGGCCTTCCCAGACCGTCACTGCAGAAACGGTCATCGGCCTTTATGGATCTGACGGTGTTTGCCGCCTTGTGACTGGTATTCTTCAAGGACGGTGTCGAATATTGACAAAAGTCGAAAAGCCGGTTTTCAACGAATGTCGGGGTTAATAACTAAATTATGTCTAACGAACTACCGTTGGGTAAACACGTTGTTCTTGCCACTTGTTCTTCAGCTACAATGACTAACGTCTCGACGAAATAAGTGAAATTTCAGGAAGAAGGCAAAGTCACCCAGACGTCAGCCACCGTAATTCGAGAATAAGTGATAATAACCTTACATTGGCTCAACAAAAATAGTTGATAAGGTATTGGTATAGTTTTTTACTTTAGCTTCTGGATGGAGATGACGAACCTCTTCTCAGATTGTGTCACCTTATCGGGTAAGATGTTCTTTGTGTTTTGTTTATTTGTTAAAATAAAACTGCTTCAGTCAACGATTTTTCTGGTTTAGAAGTTACGCATATGTATCCGATATCCCATCACAATAAAATTCTTGAGTTTCAAGCTCTATGAACCTTCTGAAGTCAATACCTTCTCCGATTATTAACTAAACACGAGGTTAAGAAAAGGATTTAGTAGGCTAAAGTTTGGACGACTTCGAATTCTTCAGAGCCAGATTGATTCGAATCGGTGGTCCGATGGTCAATCGTCGATGAGTGGAAAAATACTTCTCGGGTCATTTTCAACAAGACTATGCTGATTGTAGATTTAACCCAACTAACAATAAGTTGTTTAAAGCCTTTGAGTTGATCTGTTTCATACTTTTTAGTTTGAAAATCAAACGAACTTTAATCTACTATCTGCGAAGTCACTTAAAGATTGTTGGACGTATATTCGTTGAAATCTTCGGAGCTTTCCTTATACGTTATAAATACATGTTTATGTTTTTTAATATTAGGTTAGCGATTATCCAACGTATCTAACGCAACGTGTAAAAATTTCGAAAAACGCTTGAACAAGAAAAACTGCAGCGCAACTTAAGTCTTTTAGGAACGCACGGAACCATTCCATCAGAAGTTGAAATGACTTTCAAGTCTTCAAACTTCGAAGTACAACGTTCTTCCAATGAAAATTGTTTGCTAAGGTTTTTCTAGTCTAGGAAGGTATTTCGCCATCTGCTTAAGCTATTTTAAAAAATTGCCTGCGTTATCAATGAGATAACACCCACGTGAGTTTCATTCCACATAGGACTCAGGTCAACCGAATCCTCTATCATCGTCGGTTAACTAGTGAGATGATACGGGAGATGAAACACTAGCATGCAAGTTAGATTCACAGATTCAACTTTTTTGGATCAGATTCTCCTTTGTCTCTTTGTCGTTTATATGGACTGGACGCGATTACGGTATGAATGAGCTTGAAAATTTCCGTAATCAATACTCTTCAGAACCGATCATTATCTAACTTCTGTATAGGTAATCAATATCTTTTCAGATTGTTCAGCTTAGGTGAGGTTGTTACGATGTTTTTATTCGACAGAGGTTTTGATGCCTTCGTCTCTTTCAAAGTCGAGTGATCCCAGTTGATCCCAGTGATCCCAGTCCATAGCCATTTGACAGGTGATCCAGCCGGGACGATCTGTTGTGAACGATCGACTCGGATCAATCGGCTCAGAAGAAGTCGTAGACGTCGAAAATCCAGCCGAATAAAAATTTCGTAACACCTCCATGTGAACCGGACAATCCCGAATGAAATTGATTATTTCCTAATCTTTATAGCTTATCTTTCTTCTACTGCATTTGTTACTTACTATTATCGTTTTTCTAGGAGTCATACATTTCTCTCTTGAAAGGCAAAACTTTTAGTTTGGTCTAGTAGATTGTATATCAGTATGCCCTTCTAGGCTCTGAAGAAGGCGATACTGCCGAAACATCAGCTAGCGTTGTATTGTATTATGTTTTTTCTATGGAAGTAAATGTATGCTGTTTAAAAACCTCGCGATTGCTGAACAAGAAAACGACGCATTCATATTCCAATGCCGAGGTTAAGAGAAAGTCGATCCTGAAAACTTTTAGTCATCAAAAGCTGTAAACTTTTTTCTTAGAAGTTTCTGACAATCTCATCCTGAAGAAATCTGCATCGGTTAACGACTCCATTCCAAATTAAGAAATTTTTAGTTCAGCTCATTTTTAACTACCTGAATTACTTTGCTGTGAAACAAATTTAATCACAATGACCATCTCAGCTAATTTAGTTTATATCTCAGCGATGCGATGAACTTTCATTGACTGCGCAGGGTGAAGAAACCTTTAAGAAGTTTAGAAGCCTGTTCAATCACTAACTATCAATAACCTCCTTTAAGCTAACGCTTTCACTTATTTTTCTAATGACTCTCTATCGATTTCCTCATTTTAGCGAGTACCAACTGAACAATCTTACGATATCTTTTAATTTACGACTCATGATAAGGTACTACAGGAATTAGTGAAAGATTTATAGTGATCATTATTGGTTAGAATGACGATTCTGTCATACTTCTGCCAATTCTGTTCATTGCATTGTTGGCAATTATCACCTCATCTATGATGTCCAGAAATAATGTCCTAATAAAAAAATTATGCTATCGGCAGAATGATCAACATCCGGGAGAAACATTATGAGATCATCGGTCAATCATTGGATTACATTAGGTTTGGCTGAGTTTGAAGTTTCCCTTAGAGAAACCAAAAATGCGCAGGTTCCCTGATGAAAAGCTGGACATTTTTTCTATGGGGAACGATGAAAATAGTGGGAACTATCTGATAAATACTGAAACTGACTAGATAGAAACAAGAAAAAATGACAAAAGTCGCACTATGCTTACTACCGTACTCTAGTGAAGACCGTGATTTTTTTGTCATCTATTCATTAAAGGGCTCGTGCAGCGCAATGGTCGGAGGCACCTTACAACACACGTGGGATCGATCCCCGCGCCCATGGCCCACCAAGCCTTCCATCTTTCCGGGGTCGGCAAATTGGTACCAGACTTGTCTGGAAGGATGGCAGCACTGGCTCGATACACCGGTAGGCCACTGCGAGCCATTGTAAAGGCCAGATATGCATTCAGTCACTTCTAAATGATGCTTAGTGAAGTCGAATGCATGGAGCATCACTCAGAGATTGGTCAACGGCGAGAGCCTTATCCTTTATCCTTTATCCTATTCGTTACTATATGTATTTTTAGGTAAAATTTATCAAATAAATGATAAATATCGGGGCTGTAAAAATATTAGGGTACAGGCGTGTTCAAGTGGGCAAAATATTAATAATTACATAAATACGATATCAAATCTGAGAATAAGTAGTCGTTTGGAAATGTTAGAATGATAAGCCGATTGGCTAAAGGGAAATGCCACTGAAGGGAGTCATTAATATCTTTTAATGTGAGAAATCAAACAAATGACGTACTTGAAAGATTTTATTATAAAAAAGGACTTAAGTCCACCTTTTTTGGAATCCTTTCGAATTCAGAAGCATTTGATGTCTAAGAATACGAATAACTTACGTTCAGACCATCCTCAAAGCGCATTGTTTATTCCTAAGTCGACAGTTGCGCGAATTATAGCAGTTGTCCACTTTAGTGATTTGCAACCACTGTATACAGGAAAAAAAGAAAACATAAAAAACACCTGACGTCAATTTGCTCAGTAAGAACTCTTTGAAGACATCTGAGATTCATTTACCTGACAAGTTGCCCTCAGATCTCGTAGAACGAGTTGATGATCGTCTTCGAAATCGGCTCTTTGTTCCCATAGCCGTCGCCTGCGATGGAGGTCGTTGTTGTCGGGTAGGATTATGATCCTGAGTTTCGAATTTTTCTCTTTTTTTCAGTGAAAGGAGACAACATGTTGATTGCTGTGTCTACAAGTTGGATGCAAGGTGATTCCAACATCTGATTGATTCCGACAACTGATTTGTTTCGGCAATCGACCATCACCCCGTTCGTAGTGGTTTTTTCCTAGATGTGCGAAGAATGAAAGGGGGATGGATAAGGAATGTATACAGGACTCCGAAAACTGAATTTCTATTAACCTAACCTGGGCATTAATAAGCGCGCACTAGATTGCTGCTATACACATTATTCGCAAAAGCTTACGTTTTGTCAGAGTTCCTCGTAGCCTAGAATGGTCAAGTTGACTCTAAGCAGGTTGAAAACCTCATTGATTTATCGCCCAGAGTTATCGTTCTGCTAATAAATTTTGTACAATCTTCTAAGCAATGATCCTTTAAACCAAGAGGATAAAAACGATAATACACAAGGAGCGTGACTGCCATGCTTTTCATGGATCAGGTTGTCATCGATTATCGAGTTTTTCTACGTTATGTAATTAGTGCCACAACGCTTTTCTACAGTTCCCCATCGTTGTGACTTCAAACCGATTCCATCGAAGTCGCCTCCCATCAACTCAGTTGTTCCTGTTCACGGGGCATGCCAAAAGGTTTATTGAAGGTGGTGTTTAGAAAACGCGGCTGGCGCTGCTTTTGGCCTGACATGTGATAGAACAACTGATTTTCCGTCCAAAATCCATTCACTGAGAGCACCCGACGACCGTTTTTTGTAAATATTGGTTAAATGTTTAACTTAGTCATGTCTGGTAGTCGATTAATGTCATTTAAATGGATCAACGCTTACTATTTATAGCGGAAACCGTTTCTTGTCGTTCTTCTCCATGATCGATTGGTTTAGAATGTGTTGCCTTCTCTCTATTTTTGTTTAACACATAGATGTAAAGCGCGTTATATGTACTTCTTTTGTAGAGTAAGTGATTTTAGCTGAACAACAAATGTTTTAGTGCTGTTTCATTGAAAACTGTGAAAGTTCGAAACCACTCTGCAAAAGTGGCGGCTCGAATTCTTGCGACCGAAATACATCTCTGCAAACACATACAGGTTTAACTTCAGAGCTTCTTCTAGCTGGAGTTTCTACTCATACAGCTTCTAATTGTTATTTTATTAGTTTTATTATCGTTATTATTAGTCGGTTCTAAGGCTGTATATAATGCCTTCTTTTCCTTTTTACGAACGGAAACACCTTTTTTCGATTCTTTAGGTTTTTTCATCAATCAGCATACATATCTGAGCATCTGAGAGATATAGGCGATGGTTAGTATGTATGGGTTGCGACAGTTGGAGGGGAACACACAACGGACTCAAGAGGGCAACTGTGCCTCTGTCTGACCAGATGTCGCCGAGCCTCAGGCTACAACTGCCTGCTTCTTCCTCAAGCTGCTAACCATGTGGCTCTAAGCTTACTGCTTCCATCTGCTACGCCAATTGCTGGAGATTCATTCGTTTCGAAATAATGGAATTCACTGAACATATGTCCTGGATTGCATTAATGGGCCTTTGTATTCTTGGGCTTTTCCAAGAAAAGACGAAAGAAAAAAAGAAATTCCCAGAACTTCATTAAACAAACCCTGGTTTTTTCCGTATTAGAAATCATTCAAATACAATTGTTTGAACGATTTTGGCGGCTCTCGCAACAACTGCAGAGTCACCCAGATCTTGTCGAATGTCAGTTTCATAAAGAAAGGAGAACGTTTTAAGGATAAATTGAAGTCCCGCAAACAGTCGACTTATTTTTTTAGCTTCCATTCAATTAATTCAAGCTGAAGTCTTATGACACCGCTTATTGTACGTTGGTCCACCTTTTAAACAGGAAGTTCGATTCGTTGTCACTGATTTTTTGACAGTTCTCTAATTTTTGTTCTCAAATCACGGCATTCTTGAGTACATACTTGGATCCATGTTTTTTTTACACTAAGCTGTCGTTTTTCTACATAAAAAGATAAAAGGATAAAGCTCTCGGTGCTGATCAATTCCTGAGGGATGCGCCATGCATTCGACTTGATTAAGAGTAGGTTGGAGGCGATTGGATGCATTTCTGGCTTTTATAATGACTCACGGAGGCCTACCGATGTATCGAGGCAGTACCGCTATCCTCCCAGACCACTATGTCGATCCGGGAGAGATGGAAGGCTTGATGGGCCATGGGCGCGGGGATCGATCCCACGTGTGTGTGGTGCGCGCCTCCGACCACTGCGTCACACTCGCCTCTATTTTTCTGCATAGAGCTGAGAAATTTATTGCGTTTTCTGCTATGTAAATTTACAACTCCTTGAGCTCTTGAGCTTCCATTCTCAACACTGGCTTCTTATAGTTTCTTTCAATACAATTTGATCTATGGGAATTGTACATCGCATTTATCTCTATAAGCTCCTACTAAAGAATGTGTTTCGAATGGAGGTGTATTTTTTTGAAGGACAATCTTTGAAAACCATCTCCGACTATTTCAAACAGATAGTTTTGGCGGGCGCGAATTCGCAATCTATCCGGATTATCCAGTTCTGTGGCTGAGAGTCCATTCGCAGTCCTGCACAGAGTCGATTTCAGCTGCTGCCAGCTGCGCACCTGCAACTCGTTCACCGCCGACTCCGCCCATCCGCGATGTCTTCCGCGCTACCCCGCCCACTTACGGTGGCCACTCCGCTTCGCTATTGTCACCGTCACTGTTCGCGAGTCATGCAGCCAAAGGTGAAACTCACACCACGTAAAATAGGCGTTCAAGGGCCTTCTATGCGACGAAAGGGTAAGACATTAATACTTTCCCTTCGTTTCATAATTTTTCTTATAATTGTTATTAATTCATTAATTATTCCCTTACTGAAATGCTCATTTCAGAGCCAACGAAAATGTCACAGTTCAGTCGTGAGGAGTTATCTGAACTGAAGCGTCTGAGCGCTATGTTACCACCACGCGCTGCCAAAGAACAAGATCCAGCACAACTCGTCCTCAACGCTGCGAACTACATTCAACAACTTGTTGCCACTGTACGTGCTCGGGTCAATAAAGGAACTCTACCAATTGGTGAGTCCTTCAACAATTTACTTGCTGTCTTCCATAGCAATGTGGGTGTTCGATTCTAATAAAACTTATATCTGTTAGACCAATAGTTCGTCTACCAGTTGTCCATCTCTCAACTTTCGATGCCCAGTAGCAATTTTGAATATTTTGGCCAAAGATTCGAATATTCGGCCATTTTGCTACCTCTTCTCCTAAAGTACGGTATTTTAGTCACCTTTACAGTATTCGTAGTCGTCACCAACAATTATATCGTTATCTCTCGCCGTGCGCTCTCAACACCAATTGATGTGTCGAGGTCGTTTCGGCGAGCAAAACTCCATTCGAATACTTCAACTATTCGAGTATTCAGTGTATTCGATGTGTTCACCTAATCGACTGCATGCATTCAGAAGCGCTTGCTGTTCTTCCTTCTCGCACAACGGCGCCAACACGTATTGTCCCGAGAAAGAAAAGACGATCCATTGAGAAACGGCATTAAGTGGCGGCAGGAGGAGTAGTGACTGCACTTGAACTTCATCCATCAGCACCCTCAGCAATATTCCTCATCAACAGTTGACGCGTTGGTGCCGTTCCAACTGTTTTTTCCTATTAATTGTCGTTTTTTTGTGATCTGTGATGTAGAGCGGGTTTTCTAATCTTTTTAGTGGTTGAAACTCATTACTATAAATATATGAGAACTAAACGTTTTCCGAAGCATTATATTTATATGTATTAAAAAAGACTGCCAGAAGAGCTTAATGTGAAGACTGCACTCCGTTCTTGTTCCTACCTTCGTTCCTTTTTTTACCGCTTATTTCTTCCTATTTGAATCACACCTACTTGTTAGTAGAACTTATTACCATTGCACCATATGCAATGCAATATTAATAAATCTTCTAACGAAAGACGATTACTGTAGATACCGGTGGACAGATTTTTTTCTTTTCTAGGTAATCTAACTGGTGAGTAGTAGAAGAAAGAAACGAAAGGGATCCTCTGTACCACAAGGAGAGCTAGGTCCGAGTCTTCCTCCATCACAGTTCGACTCCACTTCCATCCGTTTTCACACTTAAATGGTGTTCAATGAGTTTCCGACCGTCAGTTGTCAACCAGCGTCGTAATCAACGCCTTATGCTATCGCTTTTGATGACCATGCAGTAGATCCCCCTAATCTGCCGTTAACCCGTCATCCGCGTTGGTAGAACTTGCACTTACGGTTATTATTTACTCATGATTGCTATCCGCCTGATGTCATAAAAGGCTGGAAACAAGTGTAGAGCTGTTTAATGAAAGGCTCATAGCATACAAAATTGGCATCAGACGAAAAAGCAAAACTTATGATAATCTGTTGCTGAGGTCTGTAAGAAGTAGTTGTGTTTATCACCCAGCTAGATATCCTTTTCGTTGTAAAAGAGCACTATGATGGCCAAATCTAAGTAAACATCGTGAATCTTCATGGTCTATTGTCTTCACTAATTTGAAAAAGGATGTGTCGAAAAACGTAAGTTATCACGGCTCATGGAGCTCTAACCAATCGTTTGACACCAAGCCCAGATGAGAGTTTGGTTCAGAAGTCGTTAACAGTCGTCATCCAGTCTATCGATATTTGATAAAATGTGTTTGATAAGATCCACTAACCTTGAAAAATGAGCTACAAATAAGGCTTTCATGGAACTTAACACCCTAACAGTGAGCAAGGTAATCAGCGCGTGTCACTTATCTAATCCTGAACGTAGAAAGAGTTTCTGAAGTCGATATTTTGGTCTAAAACTAATAGCCCAAAAATACACAAAAGACGATTGCTTACCTAGCTCTAAACGTGGAAAGATTTCCAACGTGAATCACTGTTACAACCGTAACTGCGAACAAGATGCAAGCGATTTCAGGCACTGAACTAACTCTGAACGTGAACAGGATCACAAACGTTCCACACACTGGTCTAACCCAAGCGATGGACATGGAGAGCGGCATTAAGGTCTTTTTAGTTTCGAAATATGTGCCAATATTATGCACAATTTATGCTAGTGGTTGGGATCGAACGGATCTACTGATTGCGCAATGCGAGGCACCTGTATGTATTCTTAGCAAAGCGGTTCGAGTTACTAGATCCTCATTTACTATCGATGACGTCTAAACGGCATTTACTCTCACTGCCATCGCCTTTTTTACCATTACCAAATCTTTACCCTTCCTCAGGACTTTCAAAAACGAAGGTCGTAGTCTAGTTAGAGCACAAATCGCCAATAGTCCATTATGTAAAACTCATTGATGTGTATAAAAATTTAGCTAATGTGAAGGTGTGCTGACTTTGATTTAAAAAACTTTATAAGATCACTATTACTATATAATTGTCTCTAAGGTAGATTGGTGTGGCAGCGCAGTTGTCGAACTTGTCTGGGAGGATAGCAAAACTGTCTCGATACATCGGTAGGCCACCGCGAGCTATTGTAAAGGCCAGATATGCATTCAATAACTTCCAAACGATACTTAATGAAGTCGAGTGCACGACGCACCCCTCAGCGATTGACCAACGTCAAGAGCTTTACCCTTTATCCTTTAAAGTAAGTTGTATTGTAAATCTTTCGTTTGCTGCATAGAGTCGTCGGGTGAGTTCAGTAATTGTCACGATGGGTTTATTGACCCATATGGGAGGTTTGTCAAGTGTGTGGGTGGGTTTGTGTCTTGTGTGTGACTGTGCGGGTATGTTTGGCGGTAAACGCTAGACGTTATATATGTGCAGCTGGCGATGTCACTTATCCTTTGAACGTAAAGCACTTTTGCACACATGGAGATGAACGACCACATCTCATCATCCACCGACGGAACGAGATGCCGACTTGAGCAAAGAGCTCTTCTCCTCCCATATGAAGAGCGCCGGATTGTGCCGAACAAAAAATCCTTATGCCGAATCTGAAAACGACCAAGTTGCACCTGCAAGAATCCACTCTTTCAAAGTATAATTGACGAATTTATAGTCATTCTTCCGCTCTAAAAGAAACGCTTGGATTTTTATTAGGATTATTTTTAAAGTATCATTAACCCTACCGCTAATGGAATTCTCAATGTTAGGTTATCTTAGTACCACATAAGCAGATTTACCCACTGCGTCTCATATACACCTCGTTGTTTAAGGAAGTTGATGCTTAGAGGTGATGAATTTCCCGATTTTCCAATAAGGAGGAATCGCCTAGACACGCAGAAAGCATAGAGATAACGCCGGTATCAACCTAGTGGAGAAACTTCTAATTTTGCTATTTTTTCTTGAACGTGTTTGCTTTTGCGCAATATTTCTAACTAATAAAAGTGAGGCATCGTGGCCTTGATTCTTGCAATTTCACATCATGTCCTACCGTGCCGCTGATAGATGGACGACCTTCCCTTGTCTCTCGTCGATTTCTCACTTTTTAGTCGGGCAACTCACAACCGCCAACTAGTTTGTCCGATTAGAAAAACATGCGCGATCGGTGACGAATTACGACGATGAGCGACAGTCGAACGACGTCGTCGCGACGTCGGCAGCTGGACGTCGCGCAACTCCCATCTTGACCAGAATGTTGCCACCCATTGGCGACCGACGGTCACGTAGAACCCAAAAGCGACTTGTCCTCCTCTGAGGAACACACACACTCAGTATCCACTGAAACATGTGTTAGCAGTCGATGTACTCAATCTGCTACGCATATGGTTGCCAAATGTCGCTTTTGATTGCAAAGCACAACATGTTCCGAATGGCAGCTGACTTCAGTTCGTTTTCAATAGCTTTTCTTTTAGTTACCATGAGTGGTAGTGCTAGTACTGCTATTCTTATTGTTATCATCACCATTATTATCGAATTTAACTCTTCAAACGAAGCGCTGTTGTCAAAAAACTAGGAGAGATGCTATATTTTGTGTTAGAGGAAATCAGAATTGCAATAAAATCGCACTGAGATCGAGCTCTTTCATTGACTAACAGAATTAGTAGCCCATGCCTATGCCTTTCAAAAGATTAAAAATGCTTTTATAGATTTTAAGCTGCTCACTATAAAGAAGTGAGTCAGAAATGCTTGGATACTTCGGCGGCTCGTCCTCACTGGTTGAGCAGGCCCTACCACACTCTTCAATTTTCGGAGTACTGCTGGTTTAGCCACTGTGTTTCCCTGGAGATCCAAGGTCAGCCTCGCCAAACTTTGGCCCAGGTCATCACTACCACAGGCAGGCGCCGCCTTTTTGGACCAGAGGAAAATTTGCCACCATACGACTAGTCTGATCCCAGGCCAGTGGTGGATCCTGGTGCCGGTTTACTCTTAGCTGGGCTTCCTGACGGGAATCCCGGACTCCTTCTCAGCATGGGAGACCTTGCTGGGTGGATGAGTTTTTTATGTACATCGCATCCCGACACCCACGAACGCCTCCCAGCCATGATGAGGCGGTAAACCGTGGCGAGAGTGAGTCTTAAAGAGAAAGAAAATGTGCATTTTAATGAAGAAACCAATATGCTTTCTTGGAGACGTGGATTTTGTTTCCTCACCAATAATTCGTGCATCGAAACAATTACGCTGCACCGTTTTTTTTTGTTAACTGAGCTATTTCCACGGACTTCCGAGACACGCCGTAGACGTTCCAATGCCCCACTACGGACAATTCGTCAGCCATTATGGACCAAGGGAAAGCTGGCTAACCTACGATATGATTTTGCACAGAGCAGTAGCGTTTTGTCGGATAAATTTTAAGTGTTAGAATGCCTTTTCTAAGTTTGGCTGACACTTTCTGGAAGGTAAATCTTCTTCTTTACATATTATATTGATAATACAGAAAATCATTCGTCGTAATACTCTCGGACATCAATGATGGCACTATTCCGTATTAAAGGGTTTCTAATTACTTGTCAATTTGGATACCTTAGTGATTCGTAAGCATATGTCTTACAAAACCCAGCAATTCCCTCATTCAATCCGTTGTCTTGCAACTATTATTTATGAAGGGGTCGCGTTCATTTGTGGGTGCGGCAGTCGCTCAAGAGTTTGTCATCTTTTGTACCAAGCTGAGGTGTTGATCAAGAAAGACGTTTTGCAAACCTAAAAAGGTTTAGGACTAGAAAAAAATTGAAAAGCTAAACTTAAATAAATAAAACTTTGAAATCAAAAATCGAAATTCAGGGATCGTATATCTAAGACTTTCTCCGGTCTTCAGGTCTCCTTGGAAGGAAGTCTCCAAACGATTTTAATCACAGGAAAATTTACTTCTGCGTGACAGTTGAATCTTCCAGGTTAACGGCTGTTCCTGAGATTATTCAACTGACTGACCGAATTTGGTGCAGTTTCTTGAAGACTTTTTCATTTTTAACAATTATGGAAAGATGTTGATTGATTGTCAAATTGGCTCTTGTGCGCGGTCGTTAGAGAACGAGTTCTGCATCCTACTGAGTTTCTACGCGCTTTTCAAAGAAAACAAAGCAACTTTTCTTAGGCTCCGTCAGATTTTTATGTCTACGGTTTTCCTCTTTTGATTTCGTTGAACTTTTCTAGTAACTTAATTTTAATACAGAACTAATGAGTAGTTCCCTTTAAAGACGGGGTTGAGTTGATACGTTTTCAAGTTTCGTTCTGGTTCACTCTATCAGCTCTGCTTTGACCGCGCCTGTTTGCACGCTATTCTCGTGGCGGTCATTCTAAGTGCTCTCCGGAATGGGCCACTAGAAGTCCATTGTAGATTCATGGCTTCGTGGAATATGGTGAAAACATTTTCCTTGGATTCTATACCAGTGAAACGAAAAATTGGTAAACTGTCATTTTCAAATGAGTACTTTCTCGATCATTAAAGCACAGAGTAAAAGGCGACCTGCCTTAATCCACTCCTATAGGAGTGGAACATGCATTCTGGAAGGCCCGGTTTGTCTGGTGCAAGCCATCAAACTAACCACCATGTGTGTATGGCAAGGCACCTTTAACCGTTGCGCTGAAAGGATCTTTCTCGATCATTACAGTAGTATTGGATGACCAATGTTTTTCAGTTTTCGGTAGATATAAAATATTACTTAAAGTCACTCCAATTATTATTATTACAGCTATTAAAGAGCTGAGTCGTTTATGCGGCAGTACTACGATAATTGCTCTAGGTGACAGTTCATGGTAAAGATGATGGCGGTGTTCGTTTAGAGGTGGGGTTATTTTCTTTCAACAATTATCTGCATAAGAATGACGATAGCGGTGCATCATAGAGACTATGTGTTATAATTGCCATGAAGGTGATCTGAATAAGACAACGGTTGGCTCAAAGGCGAAAGAAAAAAAAAGTCCTGTCCAGAGAGAAGTGGTAGATCCAAGGCGAGTATCTCACAGGTCCTCCAGCTTTAGAGGCTTCTTCTTATAAGGTTTTTGTTTCAAAGTAACTGACTCTCTGAAGGAATGACTGCTAGCAGAAAAATCGCTCTCACTTCCATTCAATAAGAGAGGGATTATAGAAAACGACGAAGTTTCATGAGTTCCAGAACCTTTCCATATTCTTTTTCTATCTGTTTGTTTCTCTAACTCTGCTCTGTTTTGCTTTTTTAGGCGTAAAGCACAACTGAAAAACTTATTCTTTTTTAGTACCTATTAAAAATTCTCTTACTGAAACAGAATAATGCACAGTGGTCCTTAAAACTTGGTCACTCACTTTCATTGTGGACTTTTGAACCGATAAGTTTAATACTTTTTAAATAATACAACAAAGGCAGTGGAGTGGAATCCATAAATGTTATAAGAGCGTATGGATAATAATATTTTACACGCATTATAAGTATTGTGTTGCTTTTCGGGACGATTTTATGCGCTAAAAACCGGTTCCTTGAGCTTTCTGACTCTGGCTTAGTGCTACCGGTAGTGGTTTTAAGTAACAGGGCACCTCTGATATTAATGAAATCCTCTTTGTATTGGTAGAATTTCATATTTATTGAGATATGTCCATGCAATTCGTCATCGGTATGTGCACGATGCGGGTCGTTTTGCGGTGTCCTTGCTTTTGATTCAGTCAAGTCGTACCATTTACGGTTACGGTTGGGGTTACGGTTACGGTACATTGAGCAGCGTGACAAAAGCGATGGTGATTCTCTGACCGACGACGACAGCAACGAGAAGACGACAACAGAGGCGAAGACGGGGTCGACGACGATAAGACGACTGATACACAACCATTGGTATCTAATTGGCAATTAATTAGTGCTAGCAACGCGGCCGTCATCGGGCGGCACGATTCCATACGCAAAGGGTGCACAGCTTGCGAGCTGCATAAAATATTGCGTAGCGGGTACATGCGAAAACATTGCGCAACAGCTGGCAACTGCCAGGTGTCGACGATGACAAGCCGCTCAGAATGCAAGCACCGAAAGCGGCACACACACACACACACACACACATACACACACAGTCGCTGTTTATGGCGCACATGCGCCATAAGGACCACGCAAACTACCCTGGCGGAGAATAACATCGAACCATGCACAGCGGCTTTCTTCACTATCTAACCACTGTGTGGTTGTGTGCGCGGTGTAAGAATGTGTGCCATAGAAGGATAAGGGATAAAGCTCACGGCGTTGATCAACTCCTGAGAAGTGCTCCATGCATTCGACTTTAACTTCATCAAGCATCGTAAGAGATGATTGAATGCGTACTTGGCCTATTCAATGACTCGCGCTGGACTGCTGATGTATCGAGTTAGCGCTGCAATCGTCCTAGATAAGTTTGATATTATTTTGCCGATCCTGGAGGAATGGAAGTTTCAACGAGCCTGGAGCGCGGGATCAAATCCTGGTCTATTGCAGAGCACCTCTAACTGCTGTGCTATGCACGCCCTCTGTCGTATATGTGTGCTATGTGTGAAATTAAAAGAACTGGTGATGCTGTATGCAATATCTTATGTGGTGGGCTCAAGCTGTCCATTGGATGGAGAGGATCACCAGACCATAGCAGCTTTACCATAAAACCGCCGTGTGTGTGTGTGTGTCTACGTCTAGTTGTCTTGAAATGATCTTTGTATATAGATTTTTAATGTGAGAACTATACAATTTCTGTCCTTTTAATTCTCATGTGGTATATGATTTTTACGAAAATCAACCTGAACGCAAGATTGAAGCACGTCGTGACAAAAATCTGGCTCTTGAACAAAATGCGAGGAAATGTCCCGATTCTACCTCATTGAATCTTTCCATACACTTCTCTTATCAGTGAACCAGTTTAGTTTTTACGGTTATGGGCATCGTTAAGCGACAGATTTTCATTCTGACCTTTGACTGCCAGTATCAAAAACCTTTCTTATCGATTTGAAATCGTAAAGTATTGTCTTCCGCGCTGGTCACCCTAAATTGAAACTACTTCAGCAGGAATAGTTTCTAATTTGGGTTAGCTCGCCTATTCAAGTTCAGGTAATGTTGCCGAAACAGGGATCGCTCTACGAACTCGCCGAAATATGACCCATATATGGCCCATGTGCACTTGTTCGTGAAACTTATTAAGCAATCAACGAACACTCTTTGTTCGTCTCGGAAAGTAGGGCTGTGCTTGAGAGTGTTACTTTCTCGAAATGGCATAGAAGTAGACAGTTTTTCCATCGTTTTTCTTTTATATCCTTGATTACGCTCCATCATCTCTTTGTTTTAATCGGTAAACAATTCATAAAAATACATAAACAGAGTAATCAATGCGTAAACAATCATTCACTTCGATCGTTACTGTGATATAAGGGATACGGTGAGATACGAGGTGATTCGTTAAGTTGATTGACAGCTTCGTGAAGTGATCGTTTACCGCAGCGATCCGATGAATGACATTCATTTATTCAACGAGTTTCGTCTATGGGATATCGGTTACCAACAACAGTTGCACAATACATAAACTATCGTGCGTCGAGGCCAAACAACGACATTTCGGAGAGCTATCGACATCGTTTGTTGAGAGTCGAGCAAGTCAACGAAGACTGAAGCTTAGTTTCAACGCTTCCGGACCATTTATGCAGAATATCACTGACAACGGTCACAAACCGATCAACGGTAAAAATGCACGTCGATCCGAGAGATCCATGGAAACGCACTATGACAACGCTTTCGAGATCCTATACTTATAGCATTTACTATTGTTATTCAAATGTGGTTTGACTTTGACGATATCTGAAATAACTGAGACGAATCATGAGCGTTATCAGCTCAGTCTAAGGTAACAAATCGTTTTTTGTTTTCGAAATGCGAAAGAACTAACAAAAATGTCTCACCCGGTAATACTTCACTCTCATCTTGTTCACAATGTATATCCTGTACTCCTATATATATCCCATACTACGGTCATATATGTTCACAAATATATCCTATGCATTTCAAAACTGACTTTCTTTTAATCTCAGCACTACTCAGCACTACTAATTTGTATTCCTTTTTTGATAAGCTTGCATGAGGTTGATAAGCAATTTTTATTCGGAAAACGTTTCGACGTCTTCGTCTGTCTTCAACAGAGCCGCTGATCCGAGTCGATAGTATACGGTTGCTCCGCTCGATACGAAATGAAGATGCCACATCGAATCTTCAACTAAGGTTTATGAAAGTCTTGATTACCAAGAACTATTTGTAGGTAACAGTCTTCATCTACAGTATCAAAGAAATTCACGATAGAGAGTAAAAAGGACAAAGCTCTGTGTGTGGATCAATCCGAGAGGGTTGCGCCATGCATTCGACTTCCGACTTCACTAAGCATCTTTTGGAGGTGATTGAAGGCATATTTGGCCTTTACAATGACTCGAGGTGGCCTACCAATGTATCGAGTCAGTGCTGCTATCCTCCTAGACAAGTTTGGTACCAATTTGCCGGCCCCGGAAAGATGGAAGACTTGGCGAGCCTGGGACGCTGAATCGAGCCCATATGTATTGCAGGGCTTCTCTAACTACTGTGCTACACTCCACTGAAAAACTTCCCGATATAACTAAGAATACAAAAATAGGACAGCATCTCTGTAGCTATAGGAGCAACTTTGTCATTTGTTTTGTATTGCCAATTTGTTTTCATTGTGTATATGTAGGTGTGTATATGTATATGCATATATGTATATATGTTATATTTGTTTCCTTGTATGCCTACGTATGCACGCCTTTTATGTCTCTAAATTACATCGATGTGTGCGACCAAGATGAGATTATTTCGATGTATGAATGGTCATATCGTCATCGTATAACTTCGGTATGATGCTTGTGAAGTCGATTTAGATCTTCCCACGATCAGAAACAATCAAGAAGGCTACTATCATGAGAAAATGCCTGTTAATGGGATGGTTGTATATCCTGATCGAGCCCAGCGTTGATTCGCCTCGTTGATAACCGCGACGACGATGTGGGCGTTGTTTCCCATGCGCACCTGCTCGCCGCTTACTCTCTGTCCAGCCGACTTTATCGAGCGAATCTCCTTAAGATCTAGATGATTTGATCGATAATCATTTATAGAATTCTAAATCAACAAAATTCTTTCTCAAACTTGTAGAAATACCAGGATCATCCTAGTTCCTTTATCTTTTGCTCCATTTTAGAGTTAGCCAGATTTTTAATCAAATAGGCAAAAATCTTGTAACAGAGACATTCGCGGTCATTGTTAGTTATCAAGACTGCCAGAATCCATGCAGTATTGGAAGTCGGCTCTTCATAATGAAAGACAGGATAATGAGAAATAGAATGAGAAGGAAGAAAGGATGAAAGAATACAGAAAATAAATAACAAATATCACAATGTTAGTTTTTGATTCTCTGCACATTACAATTTTTCACGGCAAGTTACTATGCTGTAATGGTGCTGAGATATTTGCAAAACTCTGGACCACAGCTGTCTTAAATGGGTTCAATGTCGATTTGGGCTCCACAGATTGACCGTTGACGCATGACAGTATACGCAACTTCTCCCAAGTCGGCAAGATGATTGCTGATGGCACTGATCGATAGAAAACTAACTGCGAGACAGGCGAAACGAAGGACCCGCATAGTGTGGTAGTGAGCGCGTTAGCCAACGGAAAGGCCAACAACGCGTTCTTTCCCCACTGCAGACATTGGTATGGGAATAGGACTTCTTGCACTCTTAGTAGCCTGAAGAGAATCCTGAAGTACGAAGCTTTGTACAGAAGGTCTCGAAAGTTTAAAAATACTGCCGCAAATTTAATTTCTTTTTAGACGACTGTAGTGAAGATATTTTCGAGCTTTAGTTTTTTGCTTATTCCCTACTATTCACTGAACGATATTACTACAAGCACACCTTGTTTACCCTAACGGAATTCGTTAATCGTGAATCGCTTCTTGCAACCGTATCCGAAGAAAGTAGTCGTAAAATTAATTGTACTATTGTTGACGGAACAGGACGAAATCACCTTTCGTGATCGTCCAGTAATGTGTAATCGATTTCGAAAACTGGTTACACGTGAATAGATTTTGCTCCCAATTTCAAGTCCTCATGCCCATTATCTGGCCAAATTATAGAGAAGAAAAAAGCTCACGAGGTTTTTCTATCCACATCTATTAACATTCATTCATATTATTTAGTTGGTTGTAGAGATTAAAATACCTTCAATACCCTGCTTATTACGATGGACTTATATTTTACTTGTTTTTCTTTCAGTCGACCGCCAGTCGCTAGATCAGATTAAAATTCCCACATGGGCGCTCCCCACCTTCCCACCACGAACACCACCATGGCATGAAGTTCTCCCATTTCAGGTCGTCGACGACGCATGACAGTATACGCAACTTCTCTCAAGTCGGCAATTAGACGTCTCAAGTGTCGGTGTTGTGCAGTCCCACCAAACCGTAAATCCACTAGTGGCCGATTTCCACTGTAATTACATGTTGCGAGTTGGAGTATGGATCGTCCTGCAGAGATAAATCGACGACCCTCACTCAGCACGATGATTGGCTATGACGACGACAGCGGCCTTGACTCGCAACTGCTGAACGCTCTGAACAATATGGAGATGGTAAAATGAGCAATGCAACGTCTGAATAGAATGAAAGCCATAAGCATGGGAAAAATTAGGCCACTCAATGGGTTTTTAAACACTATGGCACAGGAAAAAAACAACAAATGTCAAACGTATTCGCTCAACTCGGGGTCCTTTTCCTATTTTCTGATAAGAATTCCACAACCGGATGTAGAACATAGAGAGAAACAGCCCAAGCTTTTCAAGCCAGTGCTTTTAACTATTCTGCCTGATATGAAATTGAAGAAAAAGGAGATCTTCTTAGAGTTTCAGCTGCCTCCTTTTAGCTTTCATGCTGAAAGAGGATCCACTGTTTTTTTGACGACAAATCCGAGGTTGTTATTACAATTTATTTACAATAGCTGACGCTTCGACATGCAAACTACTCAGTCAAAAACTTTCATAACCTCAGCCAGCAAAACTTAAGACAAGATCTTTATTCGCATGATAAGCAGATCCCCTTAAAGATTAATAGTTTTCGAACTATAGATTACCTTTTTTGGTGGCTCATTTATTATCTATCACACCAATCGAGGCCCTTGCTTTATGTTTATCTCAGCCCCTAAAGAGGGTAATTTTGGCTTCGAAGCTCAGCTGAGGTTCCTAGCTTTCTTCATGGCTCAAGCATCTTTATAACCATATTTCTCATCGTACCCTTCCAAGAAAAAAGATTAGACACTAAGCAAATGAAAGTCAAAATATTGTATTTTGACAGACGCTTCAGCTTAACTGGGTTCGGTGCCCATTTGTAATATCCAGATCATTCTCGATGACCCTCTGGATTACTTTATTTCCAACGAAGTAGGCATTAGTACGAAGTGATGCCTTGAAAGGTTCTGTCTAAAGAGGTTGATAGTAGCTTATTAAGAAAACAATGAATTATTGAAAGAGGATTCCTGCATCTATAGCTAACCCAAGTCTTTTGTTTGCCTACTTTTTTTGTGGACAACGCTACAAAAACTTTCCGTGTAGACTGTTCTTTTCTGTTTTCCTGCACGCCTATGTATTATACGTATATCGATTAAAGACCACCTACGTAAGACTTAAGATATATGAGAAAATAAACAAATTGAATCATAGTTTCTATTATTGTTTTTTTGACTTTCAACTTCCGTCTAATTTTTCAATTAGTTTTCACATACAAATTAGGAAAAAAAGGAGAAAGTCCCTTTTGGTAAGCGATGAAAGCGTTCCCGACTCAGCATGATACCAACCAAGTAACAATGGCGACGGATTAAAACATCCTGAAACCCGTATTAATTACCGTCGGTACTGTAGCCTTTGACAGTAACACCAGTTGAATGGTGACAATGAATACCCACGTAATCCGCTTTTGGTGATGGTGAATTGTTAGCAAACCACGGGGTTAGAGGTGAGATTAGTCGTCATAAAGGTCATCACCCACCGCGGGATGCCCTCTGTGCACACACCTACACATATAAGCATCCGGTGTCACGCGCATGGGCACCGCTGTGGGTATGGCGTAAGTGAGAATCGGAAGAAACAGAAGAGAAGTGGTGTCTAATCACCGTTAGAACAGCCGCAAAAATCACTCAAATGCTTTTCTTAGCAAAGTCTTAAACTTGAGGACACTAATAATGTGACAATCATTAATGAAAGGAAAGGCGTAGTGCAATAGCTACAGGTGCACCGAAATGCACACGTGATCTTTGATTCAATACCGCGCCATAGACTAAGCAAGCCATTTATAATTCCAGCATCGGCAGATTATTACTAGACCGCTCTGACGATCAAATCCATGGTTTTTCGTCTCATCCAGAAAATTCTCATTGATGGCCGTGGTTTTTCGTCGTTGCTTACCCACTTGTTCTCCTCCGTCTTCGTTCACTAATGATTGCCATCACGACCGAACCATGTCATGTCAATGACCAACAGCTCTTATTTGGCGGCACGAAAAAGATCCTAAGTGGATCGTTAAGAGTGCTTATCGACAATACTGGAAAAGCTAAACAAAAAGAGATGAGTCAGATGTGCTGCTTGTAGATTTTTAGAAAAAGAACGCTGAAACTAAATGTTAGCTAGATGTCGTCTTGGGGACTTTTCGGCAAAGAAAAGACCAAGTTTGAGAAGACATTTTTTAAAGAATTTTTTCGGTTCTAAGCATAATGGAGCGCTCATAGTAGCCATTGGGTCAAAGTAAACCTTTATTTTTAGAAAGAAACTTTTAACTTGAATTTATATTTATTACTATTTATCGGGCGTGTGTGGCGCGGTGGTCGGTGGCACCCCGCAACACACTAGTGGAATCGATCCCGTGCTCATGCCCACTAAGCCTTCCATTACTCCGGGATCAGCAAATTGGTAGCAGAATTATCTGGAAGGATAGCATCATTGGCTCGATACATTGGTAGGCCACCGCTAGTTATTATAAGGGCCAGATATACACTCAATCACCTCCAAACGATGCTTAATGAAGTTGAATGCATAACTCATCCCTAAAGGGTCTGATTAATGCCTAGAGCTTTGTCCTTCATTTTTTATTATTTATTTGTTTGTTTATTTAAATTTCAAACCTTTGCAGTTGTTGCATTACTTCTTTAATTAGCTTTAATTCTAAGTAATTTTCGTACACTTGTGTCGCAAAGTTTCACTGAGTCTCTGAGAACGATCTCAAATGATTTTTCTCCTAAGTGACTGACTTACTTGTACAATTATTCGCGTGGGTGTCGTCAGTACAACTGCTTGAATGGCAAAATTGCTTGCCCACGTATTCTCAGAATAATTTCACAGCATAAAATCGTCGCTCTTTGCGGATTGACGGGGGGTCCGTAGACTTGAACTAAGGGTACTATCTGGTCAGCAGCGAAGATTTCTCGCATTAATCATTCTAAGGTGGGCTTCCGGAAACAAGTAGAACAACGGATGATCTCATCGGAAGGGTGAAACTTTTGTTTTATGAAACAGCGTCCAAGAGCTCACCGCAATCATGTGTCATCTGGTAAAACATCATTCTGAAAGAAGCAAGAGAACGGCGATTAAGTGGGAGAAAACCAAACGAAGATATCTTGTATGAGAATATTAAAAACTGGGCTAGGGGCTTTCGATGTGCCCGTTTGCAAAAACTATAACGTTTAGGGGAATAACTACTCAACTCATTCTTATGGTCATCTACTGGGAAATCCTCGTGGATAAGGAGTGATAAAATCGGTTTTGTTTGTTCAGACTTGTCATGCGTCAACTTGTAAAGCCTAAAAGTTACTATGAAAACTGTTGTTTGAGCCAATTCATTTATTCGTCGGAGTCAGTTCCCAGTACTTTAGCACGCACTGATGGGTTGAATGTCTGTTTGCCTCGTCCACGGAAACGGAACAAATATGCATCGGAAGCCGTCTTAACCTCGCCGTCAAGGGCTGTTTGTTCTCTTCTCGACTGTTGACCTTGATGGTCAGCTTCTTTCGTTTTTGCTGTGCGGCGACGGCGTACGGCATCCAGCAACGTCCATATCCGATTTCATACGATCAAAGACCGTAAGAAGAGCATGCCAATAAAGTTCAGCGCCAAAATTCAACTGGAAAACTGTCCTGTGCTAAATTACAAAGACCTCAATATATTTGGGTCAGCTGTCACTTGAGAACTGAAACGATTTCAAAGTTGGAGAATAAAAACACGTGGAACGCAAAAAATCGCTGCTAAATGATCCGCAATTGTTCATCGGCTCAAGTTTTTTCACTTGCGGTTTCTATTTGAGGGTGCCGCAAGTTTTAAAGCCCATTTTTCCTTAACCACTAAAAAATTCGTCGTCTTCAAAATTGTTGTGCCACCCATTAGGCCGATATTATCAAACACAAGAGGAATCAAAGAGGTTACCTTCCACTTCTTGAGTGATAACCACAAAATCCCTTCTCATTTCATGCGGTATTCAAGGCCCCAGAGTGCTTTTGAAATCCTTTCTATGCGGTCTTTCCCCACTTTCTATGGAAAATCCATATTTCGAATAATCCGGTCGTCGTTAAAAGACATTGGATATTCTAAATACAAGCAACTTATGCTGGTTGGATGCAGAAAGATCGAAACGCCTTATTGTCGGTCACTTGTGACTTGGCGGAATTTAGGCCGAATGACGGCGGGGTCGGTCGGCATTGAGGAAATTGATGTGATTCCGACAAAGCACTCATCCTGAATTGGTGACAGTGGCTGGATTAGCGATGTGGCACTTACCGCCTCAACTATCCATGATGTCCTCTTAGCTCAAAAAACCGAATTCACAAAGCCAACATAAGGGACATGAAGAATTCAGACCACTGAGAAGTACACCGGTACATTTGAAAGCAATCGAAACACAGTCCTAAAGACTTTCATTTACACAAATGCTGAGTTTCTTATATGACACCGTTTTTTCTAAGAATTCAGCTAAGTAGCCTGACGAAAGTTGACCAAGCAAAAAAAACTAAGAGCCTTTAGAGCCAAATTTTAGTCGATTTTTATTTCTCGACTTAAAAAAAATAAAGTTCTTCTACACTGGAAAGTTAGGGAAGTTCATCATTTGTTGGTCACTAAGTTCAGAAAGAAACTTCTAATTAACTATTAATAATTGGCTCTTCAATGGTTTTTTGGAAGAACTACAGGCTTTTAGAAAGAAGAAGAGACGAAGACAGTTCACTCTTTCCTCATCACCAATACATGTCAGTCTATATTTTGCTACGGAAAAGCGTTTTCTACCCATTTTTTTTTGATTTTGGCCTCCTGAAATTGTTGGTTGTTACGCAATAATGCATTCATTTAGCATGTGCCACAGTGGTGGATGATCATGGTTGGTTGGTTTCTCAGCATCTCACATCTACCGTTCACATCATCAGTTACTTAGTTACGCCAGAGACCGTATACGCAATCGCTACAGATTACGATGCATGCAGATTAGTGTAGTGTCGAAATATGAGACAGCTGGATCAGAAGCAGAACATTTAGTTCGGCTATGGATCGTTTTTCTTTCCATGGAAGTGTAGAAATCACATGACGTCAGGTAAACGGGAGAATAAAGTGCAAAGTAAATTAAACGTTCGACGTTGATCAATACGTGGGGGATACGCCATGCATTCGACCTCTTTAGCACCGCTAAAGGAGATAGAATGCCTACTTGTACTTATATAATAATTTGAAGGACCACACCGATGGATGGTATCGGGGTTTTTGTTTTCCCAGACAAGTCTGCTAGCAGTTTTCCCTCGAGGAATCGAGTGTTTGATTAACCGTAGCATGGGATCCAACGGTTGACCTCGTCTGTATTGCAGGACATGCAACACTAAGCACTGCATTCTAAGAGCCCTGCAAAAAATAACAACCAAAAGCACACGAAAATCTCTTGAAAATGGTAAAAAACTCGATAAGGAAAAGCCAGCTTCTTCAGAATCATGATGTTGTTGTTTGAATGTGAAGCGTTCTTTCTTCTCTTCGCTTTCTTATATTTTTGTTCAAAAATTCACCTGGACTGCGTGGTTCGATTTTAGCCACATTACAAGAGTTTCACCTTCACGGTTGATTATGAATGAAAGTGGGGCACGTCTGTTCTGGAACCGATCAATAGAAGTTCTTTAATAACTTCGCTGAAGGTTGTTTATGTTCGGGATACAGCCATTCATAACTATTGGATCCCACCTCCGTCTTAACTGATGCGTTCTTGGCAACACTTCTAACTCCATCTTGGATCGTACCCTATTATACCAGAACTTGAGTGACGATATTTGTGAATAGCATTCTTTGATGAATGACATACAATCTGCTGCAAAGATTTCAGAGAATCATTGCTGTAATTCTATGAAACTAATGCACTTTGTGTGACTGAACCACAGTGGTGCCGAGATATTTGCAAAACTCCAGACACGTATTAACCTGCCGTGAAAAATTGTGATAAGCAGTAAATAAAAGGTTAACATTGTGATTTAGACTACAGCCACACCCTAACTGGGTTCATTGCCTAAATGAGCTCCCCAGATCAATCCTGTTGACAGGTGACTGCTGACGGCAGTGATCGATTGAACTAGCTGAGAGAAAGGCGAAACGAAGGACCCGCATGGTGTGGTGGTGAACGCGTCACTCCCCGGAAAGGACAATAGCGCGTTCGTTCCCCACCGCAGACACCTGCGGTCCGGAATTTTACGAATATCTCAGCATGATTGCTGTTGTTTCACAAATAATACCCTGCCGTGAAAACTTGTAAAAGGCAGTAAACGAAAAGTTAACATAAAGCATTTTATCCTTCGATGCATGAAACCTTCTATTTTGTACTTTTCCTTCCACAGAGTCTTCCACTTTTGACATAAAATCGTCACATGTTGCGTCACATTCCTCTCGAAAAAGCCTGTAATATTAAATATTCAAAAGAAGCGAAGAAACAAACACAAGGTAAAATTAGTATCGCTACAAGAGACTATTCTTATATACCTATGGATAGTTCTAATAATACAATAGCAGATGTCTTTTTGCCAGTTCAAGAGAAACGGTGCGAAATCATTAAGAACAGCTTCAGTTCACCGTACGAATTTATTTCTAAGCTTATTTATTAACATAAACTACTAATTTTCTTTACTATTGTATAAAAAAGTAGGTCATCTGTGAAGTTGAAGTAGGAAATTCATATAATACGTTAAGGACTCGATTCGATATTGAAACGCTTTCATTCGTCGTTGAAAACTGCAAACGATCTGAGTGAGTGTCTCTGACCCAGGTGGCCCGGTTTTGAATGTACAAGGTGCCGCACCTCATCCACAAGTGGGTGTTGGTATGGATTCACATTTCTTTGCATCTGTGCAAACAAACACACACGTAATGTTTCCATTACATCGTCGAATGATGTAACTAATGCACACACAAGAACACCAACTACAACAGCGAGAGCTACCCGGTACGCGTCCATTAAATAAAATAATATTGGATTTTTACTACAACATGTTGTTTTCTTCATGCAAAGCTTTGAAAAGTGTTCGTAAAGAGTGCTAAAAATGCAAAAAACAGTCGAAAAAGCAGAATTACTTATTCCGTCATCAATGACATAAATGATGACTATAGCGAAATTGTTTTGTGGTTGAACACCAGGGTTAATAAACAAACATTGGAAAGAAACCACTGAATGAAAATAACCTCGAGAAATCCCTTTACGCAAAGCAGTAAGTAACCTGACCTACAGCTTTAGAAGCCAGAGATTTTGTATGAATATAACTCGCTCGTATAGATGTATTCTGACTGCTGTTTTGCTTATTTAATATTATGCCTTTTGAGTCACCTCTATTTGCAGGGAAGCCTAGATTGACTTAAATTCCAAGCCAGAAAAGCCAAAAAATGACAATAAATATTTAATACACTTTTTTCTTGTCCTTGATGGGTTGACAGAAAGCTTGTTAAGACTACGTTAGTTCCGAATGGCTAACATTTCGGTGATTTTCGCTTCTTCAGGCCCTGTGAAGGAGTGCCTGGTTACGATCTATCACGATATATTTGGGAGTCATTTCCAGCTAAAAGAGCTAGTTTTCATCGCTTCTTTTTTCTTAACGTCACTTGTGGACGCTTTGGAATCAGCCGTATAACTTGGCAATGAGAGCTTTAGATTGTTAGCATCGTACACTTGTCGCAACCGCAACAATGTTGTCGTCTCATCCGGAAATGAGCCATTAAACGATGATGGCGTTTAGCGCCAGCCCCGGCAGGTGTTGTAGTGTTGGTTATGGCAACCACGGTCGAGTTGGACGAAATGGCTGTTATGGTAGCGGTTTCGACCCTTTATGGATTCGGAAGCGATTTAAATCTTAAGAACCGACTTTCGTTAAACCCCAGGAACAATACTCAATACTTCGAGCGGTGCTTCCTCTACTGGTTTCGATTCGATTCGAATAAGAATAACCACATCGCAACAACGAGCAGCTTGGGACTAGTAATCTGAAAAATTAGAAAGACTAGAAATTGATGATTTGAATCGTTGACTGTCGATTACTCTTCTTCTTCGGCTACCTAGATGGCCCTTCTTCACTAGTAGTGCGGTGCATTCGTTTCCTTCTCGCTCAATCGTCGTTCATAGTGGTGGTCTGCCTCGAACACGGCGACCTTCGAGACGCACAATACGGAATCCAGAAATCGTTTCCATCTTTCCATCATCCCCTTTCATCACCGTTGGCCGTCAATTTCGCTGTAAAATTGTCGAATTTAAGGGAGTTATTAAACGAGAACGAGAAGGTAAAGAAGCCGGAAAATAAGAAGGTAAAGAAGGTGAAGACATGGCCAACTTTTAATTGGATTTTTTTGAAATCTCTTAATTGGATGCTAAAGGTCAGCTCGTTAGCCAGTCACAGTGAGTTGCCGTTTTCATTACAGTAAATTAATAGCTAAAGGATTTTCATTGTTGTTGATAGAATGGAAGAAGTGTTGAGGCTGGTCCCACATGTAAGTAGGGAACATCTCAGAATCTCATCCTAAAGTTCCATTTGATTGCTTCATATGTCAAAAAATCAACAGTGAACCCCGCAGAGCAATGGGACTGATTTTGTTGAGCACAACCCGATGCTCAGCTAAAGAGGTCTTTTTGGTGTTGAATAAAATGTAACATTTGAAATATTATGACGTCATCAACGAGATCTTTCTCTTGACAACTTTACCTACGCACTTGCTAGTTTAAAAATTCTTTAAAGTCCAAAATAGAAAATATTTAAAGCGCAAACGGCGATCTATCGTCGCGACTAAATTTCGATTTCGCAACTGAACAGCGACAATTTCTACTGAGAATTTTTTCGGGAGAAATTCACTGTGCCCTCTTCAAGTGCCAATTTCTGCACTTCTTGTGAGAACATGTGCTAAAATCTGTTTGTACTATTTTCCTGCGTGTTGAAGAAATTACGGTAAGGTGTAATGAATAGCTATAATGTAAAGTAATGAGAGCACTTCACCAATTTGCACCAATATTAATTCCAAGCATCTTCAAGGACTCTGCTCAATTCTCGACCACTGAGTTAAAATTGTACCCTCCAGAAAAGGCGAACTACTCGAAATCGGTTCAATATCGTCTCTTTTTCGGCCACATCATTAATCCAGCGACTTTTTTTCAGCCAAAAGTCTCATCAGCAGGAATTGTACTGCTTACAAATTGAGGTCATCTCGATGGCACTCCAAAAAAATCTTCACTCACTGACCTCTCGTAAACGTAACTCTCATGGGTCATAAAGATATTACGATGAGCACCACATGAATATTAGCATTATAATGAAGATCGAGCAATAGGATAAGAGTAAAACTCACAAATTTATGATTGCATGAGAAGGTCATCACGGCAGGCAACCACCACCACCATCACTACCACCAAAGCCATTGTGTCCTTCCCACTTCTCCATCGTCTGTGAAATTCCACGATCAGACAAAGGATTTTTTCCACCGGAAGTAGCAATTACGAAAGTTTTCCGAGCTAAAGCATTTATGTGTTTTTTCATAACCGTCGTGTCGGGAACGTCACAAAGGCATCCGAAGAATCAACGATGAAGACAGCGACGCCAAGTTTTTGAAATGGAGGATCCGATGAGCACGACTTCCATTGGTATTCTAATGTGTTTCTGCAACATTTCCAGAAAGTATTTAAAGAAGGTTTGTAGAAGAAAAGGAGCAAAGTTAAAAAAGAGGTGTTGAATTTTAACTAAATTTTTTTCGTTATAAGATAAAAAAGAGAATGAAGCTCTCAGCGTTGATCAATCACTGGGGTATGCGTCGTGCATTCGACTTCATTAAGCATCGTTTGGAGATGATTGAGTGCATATTTGGCTATTATAATGACTCATGGTCGCCTACCGATGTATCGAACCAGTGCTGTTATCCTCCCAGACAAGTCCGGTTCCAATTTGCCGACCCCAGGGGGATGGAAGGCTTGGTGAGCCATGGGCGCGAGGAGTGATTCCACATGTGTGTTGCAGGGCGCCTCCGACCACTGCGACACACACGCTCTTTTTGTTATGGGATAATAAAAACAATACCGTTTCGTTATAAATCGTAAGACCCTTATATTTGTTTAAAGCAGAGTTGTGCCTTTAACATTACAACCGTTCTGTGAGATTGTTGTAAATTTTCAAGATTTCTATCAGTATTACTTTACTATGTACATTAAAAGTGCGGAGATATTGACCGATTTCGGTGCAAAATTCGCTGAACATAACTGGTTCATTTGATCATTAATTTATTCATTTATTCGCTTTTCAATCATTTGTAGACATTTCTCCCACAAGTTTCAACCCATTTATTTATTTATTTATTTATTTATTTATTTGCTTATTTATTTATTTCTTTCTCCATTATTTGTTTATTTTTTTATTGATGTACATTCATTTTGAGTCCATTCCATTATGGACACAAATGGCACCATTCAGTTTTGCGTAAGACGGTTACGGTAGTGCAGTAAGTTTCATGGAAAGGCCAGAGGTTGATTTCGATTTGGGTTTTCGATCAATTTTTGATTAGAAATGAAATTTTGCTTTTTTGTTGAAAGAACTCCGTTAGCACAAAACGCTAGGATACGGTGTAGTTACTAAACGATCAATAATTCAGTGGAATATTTTTAATTGTCCTTGACTACTTCGGTATTCCCAAATAGTATCGTCTTGTATCAAATACCTTTTAACCTGTAGTGCTCCTTCAGTAAACGATCGTACAGTCAGTCATACGAGATGAATATTTGCATATGAGCTTTTCACTGGATTATCCTAACCTATTGAACCTTCACTATGCAAATCTACTGGTGAAGAAGTCCTTAAGGTTGGCGAGCTGAGGATAATCGCCTGTACGGGTCATCGACGGTCGAAGTTCATCAACCGTCCGACAACGAGGGCAACACAACCACATCAAAACGTGCTCGCATCGAAAGAACTATAAAAGCACAAGAAAAAAAAACGGCAAGAAAACGATTACGGGAAGGTTATTTCTGAGCATAAAACATGACCTCGGCTTGTCTTTTTGTCTTAAGAGCACTCCGCCGTTATCTGACCGCCGGCATCTCCGCGCCTTCCTTAATGGGACCATGAGGGTGGGGTAGGCTAGTAGCTGAGAATCTAAGTCTTTTGACTGAAGTCTCCTTAACCCTTACGGTTTTTTCTATAGGAATAGCTACTATATTATTCATACCACGGAATACGTTTGTTTAAACGTTAATAGTGAATTGCTTGTTTAATGATTTTTTAAGACTTCTTAGATATTACAGGGCCACATCGAGAATCCTTCAGAGCATAAGACAAGCTTCAACTAGATTACAGGGCAGCTTCCACGACTCTGAATGACTTTGTCTTAAAACAAAGTTCTCTTTTTAGGTTACTTGGGAAAATTAACAAGTGTGGCATACTAAGGTGAACGAAAACTGAGAAGAGGAAACAAAATACTCCATGTACTCATTTTACGAGTCAATGGAGAAGACAGAGAACGCGTATTGAAAAAAGTAAGAAACAGACCAGCATAAAAGTGAAAACACGAAATGAAGGAAGAGAACAAAAAACTGTTTTCCGTCTTGCTTTTCACCGTGGTACGACAAACGTCGGTGCTTACGGTCTGGATATCTTTGATATTTGACTTCTAGTAGTATGTATATTTTTTATTTTTACACAAACAGTAACTGTTTATGGTAATATATATATGTATATATATATGCATGTATATATATATACTCTCAGCGTTTATCAATTTCTGAGGGATGCGCCATGCTTTCGACTTCATCGAGCATCGTTAGAGGTGAGTGAACTCATATCTGGCCTATACAATGACTCACGGTATTCTAGTGATGTATCCAGTTAGTGCTGCTATCCTCTCAGACAAGTTTGGTACCAATTTACAAAACACGGAGGGATGGAAGACTTGGTGAGTCTGGCTCGGGATCGAGTTCATGTGTATTGCAAGGGGTCTCTAACCACTGCGTTAAGGGTGACATATATATAGGTATATATGTATATCTATGTTTGCATATTTTTTAAGATTTCCGTGCTGCGCAGAGTTTTTATCTTATGCACCTTTCTATGTTTTAAGGTTCGAGCGCAGTGCTTATAGAAGATGCCGTGCAATAATACACGTGTAATCGCTGGTACAACACCCTAACGAGAATTTTCCATCTCTGTGCTGTCGCGAAATTGTTAGCAGCTTTGGAAGAGCGTTGTTCGAGCCACGGGGTCATGCGTCATTTGCGGTGAATGCCTTATAACTCTCCAGTGAAATTGTTCCAAGGTTAATAGGAGCATCGAATCAACCAAAATTTAGCTGTGTACATGAAGGGGGCGAAGACCTCGAGTGAAAGTTGAACCTACACAGAAATCTCAAGACATTCGATGCTGGGATCCATGCAGAGTATTTGATGCCGGAACATTCAAAAAAGAATGAACAGTAATAAAATAAATCTTTAAGTCAAGTGCAGTTGAAGGCGTAACGTCCTCTTGAGATATTGGTTGACATCACTAACGCTGGCATCATAACCTTAACGTCCCCAACCAGAAGAACACCGAGTAGTATATGCGGTGGTTAGGTCGCACATTGCATTCGAGCGAACGTGTTCTATAAGCTTACCATGTGGTCCGCAGGCGTGCACATGTTCTTAATGGTTGGCTGGCTCGTCTACCTTCTGCTTTTCATCTGCTCCTATGCCTTCATCACAGCATCTTACGTAATTTCAACGAGAACCGTCTGTGTCACAGATGCTGGTAACGTATGTGAGTGTGAGGGTGTGTGTGCCTTATTGACACTAATGCCAGATTGTCCACCAACGGAACACCATCCACACCATCCCCTATCGCCACCACCATGACCAAACGGCCAGCGATGAGCAACAAATGTTTCTACTTGAGTCTGGACATAAGTGGAAAGGGCGATCGTAAACGATCAGAAGACAGAAGATTTACAGTAGAAGAGTAGTTCTTAAATGTGGGTTTCCTGCTGTTAGAAGTCGTTTTCCACAGAGCAACATATTTTGTACTGCTTCCTTTTCCACCAGAAGACTTGCCTAGTGATTTGACCTAACAACTATACTTAATATTTATGATTAATGAGTATCATTTCGATACATTTATCAAGTAAACACAAAGTCGATAAAATCTCAAAGGGCACTCTTAGGGATTCACATTTCGAGGCTTTTCCTTTGTAACCCCTTTCAAAACGCTAGAAAAAACTTCTATATTAAACCAATCAAAACCCAGGTGCTAACGCTTGGCGAGAACTGAAAAGAGTTAAGATGAAAAACTCGGCGATTAACGAGAATAAGAAACTGATACTAATTTAAGTACCCGAATCTACGAAACGAATGAAAAATTTAGCGGTATCCGTTCTATTGAGACTTGACTTGCCATTCCAGTCCTTGTCATAACCAAGTTGAAGTTGACCATCACACTAGGCAAGCTAACTAACGAATAGCATGCGCGCCAGTGCCTATACCAGCGCCAATTGTAGCCAGTCGAGATTGTGCTGGCAACCAGCCACGCAATCTGTCATAACAATGTGTTGTGGATCGAGTCAATTCGATTTGCTCCAGTCCTTCTGGCTCCTTGTGTCGCCACGAATCAACGTCTGTCCCATGGAAATCACACACATACAACACATGGTAGTCACCAAACCTATCTTTCCTCGAAAAGGAAATCCACTAATGTAGTTATATTTCGTAAAGGAAAACATTCCACTGAAGCTTAAGAAAAGCACTACTGTTTCTAAGAAGAGCTTAAAAAGATTCATATAATGGCATTTGTTCCTAGTGACTTCACTGCCGAACAGTCAGTCTTGAAGTTGTTTTCCTTTTCCTTTTCCTTTTCTTCTATTTCTTTCTCTTCTCTGACATCCAAAATGAAACGTACTTTTATTAGAGCGCTAAAGAACAGCTGATTAGTGCTTTAAACTTTATCCCACCTATTTACAAATAACTTTCCAATGGTTCTAATTTGTGTGCGGTGAAGGCGCATTCAGTTATAAATATACCTTTAATGGTATTCTAAACTTATAAAACGAATGCAAAAAAAAACGAAACGAACTATTTTTGTCCTTTGTTCCATTTAATCTTCTATTATTAAATTGACGTTTATTGCTACCAGGAAAGCGTCAACTGTAAGCATACTGGACGAATGCTCCTAAAGGGTTAAAAAGTCCACTCCCATCCCTCCTACCCAAGCATCCCACTCAACGTGCGCAAAATCATCTCCAGTCTTCTGTTTTCACTGGAGAGGAGAAAGGCTATAAATTAGGAAAGATATTGTGTACGTGTCGATTTTTTTCGGTTAGCAATAGAATAAATACCTTACTGTTTTCTTAGGCTAATTTCATTTTCGCAACAGTTTTTTTAGACATGGTGCTACGTTAGCTCGACATTTGTTCATGAATACTGACAATCTCGACGAAAACCAGGTGCACGTGTTTTTTCTTCTAGATGAATTTTAGATAAACCGCTATTAAAATTACCATAGTCGATGACTAGCAGATGAACTTGAAGTAGTCAGTCAGCTTTCAAAGCCAGTCACTGCAGGTGTCTCGCCCACCTGCAACGACGGCTGCAACACCAGAAGCACCAACGGCTGCCGTCCTATATGAAATCGAACATAATCCGGAATACCTTCCTAGGTTACTAAGCTAGCAAAAATTTGATAGGAACGATTCATTCGGCTAGCGTTTCGACGCAATCGCTTTCTTCTGAGCAGGATTGGTCTTAATTAATAGCGTCGAGGTTAAATGACGGTCGCTTTGAAAAGTATAAACGGGAAATATTTATGCCACTTGCATTGGTAAGACGGAAAAAAAACATTTAGCAGCGCTGTAATATAAATTAAATGAAATCTAAATGTAAAATGGTGTGTTCTTAAACAGAAAATGGAAACTCGGTCTATTACAGTGCCTGTATCTTCCCATAGATTTGAAGGCGACGAATCTCCAGCTTTAGATAATCTCTAATTAAATACGTCTACAATTTCAGTGATTCATACTGAACTGTAGCGTTTTAAACCACATTAGTGACTGTCAGAGGCAGAGGCAACTAAGAATTCTTCTAGCGCAGCTAATTCTTTAGTTTTTTTCTTTTGAACTATTCGAATAGTTGAGAGGCTTTCATCGTTACGAAAAGTCACGCTGGTCGGTAACCAAGAAGGGTGATTTGCTGCTTGAAGACGATTTTGCTTCTTAAGGCCTTCCGTGAAGCAGTGTGTAATGAGCGTGCCCTTGGAAATGGAAATCGTGGTTCGATCTTGCCCGGGGTTCAAGTTTTGCGAATATCTCAGCGTCGTTGTGGTTATTTTGTTTCTTGTTTCATGAAAGCCGTTGCTCTCCATAGTCATTATCACCTGTCTTCAGTCCTTGTGGATCGATGGTAGATCTGTCATAGTGAGAGTACGTTGCCTCCAGGCTCCCTAAGTCACTCCTGATTCCGGTTTACTTTTAACCCGGCTACCGCTCTTCCTACCGTGACGTCAACCACTCTTTGATATAGAAATCTCGTTTCCATCACTGCCAAACTCTAACGACAGTTGCTCTTTTCCTAAGTTATCAATTTTAGCTGTTAACAGAAAAATAAATTGAGAACTTTTAACTTCGTTTAAACTCGTCGCTATTTATTAAAATAGAACTAAAATAAAGATTAAAATAGAAATACTCGCCGAAAAAAAGAAAAATACATTGTAGTACTTTCTTGTGAGTCGGTTAATTGGATCGACTTTCTGCAACCCATTTTACCTTTTATCACCTGTAACCTATTTATCGCCCAACATAAAACACTTTCTGCACAAGTCCTTTTATTTTCAATGTAGTATTTTTTTGCCTTCTGTTTCTATCAATGAATTGATGAAATAGTAAAGTATTGGTTAGAACGGCTTGGATCGTCGGAGATGAAGTATCCATCTATCATCCCTAGGCGCTACAGCTGGCCACTGGGTTCGGTTGAGCCGTGAGACATGAAGAGCATCACCACTTTCACGAGAGGTGCTTAAACGCTGCCCCAGGTAATCAACCAGATTTTGCCGTAAGAAATAAGCGCATTCTCGCCTAGTCCACCCTGATTTTTTGTGGTAACGTGCACCCTCTTTGCTAGAGGAGAACCTGAACCTTGTCCTTTATAGTGGAATCAATTTTCGGCTTCTTTTTTGCAGATTTGTAAAGAATTAAACCTGGATTTGAGATAGGTTACATTTGAGATAAATCACGCACATCTGCATGGATGTGGCATCACCTGCAGTGTGAAAGGTGTTAGTTATTCCGGAGCGGCAAACACAAGGAGCGCATCTCCTGAGCCCATCTGCGCCTCGTCGCAAGCACATGGTCACTTTTGAGGCACGTTCAGCCACTTATCCGCCATCTGCGAACACATAAGGTACCTTTTGGATTGACTGTCTGGAAATTTCTCCTGTGAGACCGACAGATCAGTGGAAACGCAGTAAAATCGAACAGAGGAAAAACATAAGACGGCTTAAAATTTCGTTGCGCATCTTTAGTTATAATAAGAATATGCAGTTCTGGTGTACAATGACCGATTCCGAAATTTGAAACCCAACAAAAAGTGTCAAAGTGGGAACTATTTGCGCAACGCCTGGATGAGAGTCGCCCATCTAGACTGTAACTAATTCCAGACTAAGAACTAAAAAATATGGTTTTCAGTAGACTCTGAGAAAAACGAAGAGTGCAAGAGACAGAAGCGTCTAATCCGATGCGTGTGTGGCGTCTTCAGATGCCATTTGTGCGATGGCGTTGTGCCCTCTCAGCTGCCGGCCAACTGTTGGCGCCTAAGGCGGCATCTGCCCGCGTCGCAGCTGTCAGCCAGAAATTCGGCCTATTCCAGGCAGACAGTCACAGACACAGACGTACGCCAAATGCCGACCATATTTATTACTACCTACAAACTTGTCCAAATCGCATTAGTGATCGTCGTTATTACTACATAGCGAACGAAATCGTGCAAATCCGATTACGCTCATACCGCTTCGCTGTATAGCTAGATGCCCGTCAACTTGTAGATCTTGTCATATACAAATTGTGCGATTCGATTTATTCTCCTTGGCTGTTTGAATGGAACTGGTAGATGAAAAGTTTGGAAAGCATGAAGTATAAGTGGTTAAAACGAATGACACATGATTTTTTGATGTAATTCTAGTGTCGCGCTCGTGACACAGTGGTCGGAGGCGCCCTTCAACATACACTTGGAAAATCGGTAGACCACCGCGACTCGTTGTAGAGGCCAGATATGCCTTCAATCACCTCCAGACGATGCCTGTTAAGGTCGAATGCATAGCGCATTCCTCAGGGATTGATCAACACTGAGAGTTCCATCCTTTTTTATTTTAATTCTAATATCAAAAATATTCGATTGGAAGTCATTACCAAAGGCTGTCAAGTAGATGAATACCTATATGAACTCCACTGAGTACGATTCTACCTCACACGTTTGAGTACGTTTGTGGCTGTGAGTATGTTGATTAATGCTCATTTGCCTGTGACGGAAATCCAGTTAGCGTTGATGATCTGGATGTTCGACCCGCCATTGCTAAGCACATTTTGATGACGAGGGACATTCGTATGGGGAACAGCTCCACACAATTTTTAATTAAGCTAAAAACAAGGACTTTAACTGGTCCTACGTTAATTCTTAATTTTTGCATTTTAACAAGATCGAATGACAAACAAAGGGATTTCAGTGATAGAGAAAACCAGTCCAATTTGGTAGAACACCAGTAAAATGGAGACCGGTACTATGCTCAACACGATCTTTTAGTAGGCAAGGTAATGTGGGAAGGTGGAGAGATAGTAAATACAACAAGGCTATGTTTCTTTTTGCAAATTATCCATAAAAATTCAGGATAACCATTTGATACAATACAACGGCTTTCTTTAATAAGTTTATTGCTCTGTTGATAGTCTCAAATATATACAATTGCGTAGAAATAACGCAAACAACAGCTACATGACACGATGTCATCAGCAAATACCCGATTTTCATAAAAAAGCTGTGCCATGCCGATTCGTGCTTTTTGACCTTGCTACTATTATAAACGTCCTTAGCAATCCGATGTGGGTCAGTTAGTGGCATCAGGTTGGCTATGCGGCTTCAGGCTTGCTGACGGAGCACTGAGCCAACAGATCCTGCAGTCCGTCGGGAAGTTCGTTCTCTTTGTTGTTCTCTAGCTGAGACTGCAGCTCTCGTATGTATCTAATTGTGGACAGAACAAGTTCCAGTTGAGAACTATCCTCGTCCGAGCCGACAAGGCGACGTAATGTTGACTCGACCTAAAAAGTCCTGCATATCGATCCTTTTATTCAGGTTTACTGTACTTTATCAACATTCACAATGACAAAAAAGAAGAAATTTGTTCTATAGCTTTTTTTATTTCATAAGTTCACAGATGAGTGGTAGAAGAAATTTTGTATATGGTTTTTATATAATTTATAAGGTTTTTATAATTTATAATACATTTATAAAATAAGAAAACAGCGTCAAATCCTTGGATATTTGTGTGCCATTTACTTTGTCAAGAAGGAAATGAAGCCTATTAAGACTTTTCACAACAAAACTTAGAAAAAGCTTTCGACGTGGAACTGAAGTTACCGAAAAGATTTTAACTCTGAAGATCATGCACAGATAATTTTAGGATGCAGAATGAGATCATTTGTACAAGGTTCCAATAATCGCTTTTCGAAACTGTATTCGATAACGTGTGTTTTAAATAATTCTAAATGAATGGCTTCGAAATACTCACCTTGAGTTTTTCCTTTCGTTCAGCTGATGACTTACGAATTCGTCCTGATGGTGAGAGTGGAGCAGTCGGACGAGTTTCTCTATGCATAGCCTTCATGGTTACGTTGTGTAATGGTCTTCAGAAGTGTAAGAGGACACAGCAGACGCTCCTGGAGATCGGTGGAATTCGGAATGCTCGCCAGTCGGACGGATGGCGAGTAGAACTCGACCACGCCCCCTCTCGTCTGGCCACGCCCGCTCACAGGTGCGCGGCCACACGTGATGGCCGCCTTCGCCGCCGCCTCGACGGAACAACGGAGACGGAAGAATTTCGGTCAGCTGCTATTGTCCGGTCTGTTCGGAATGAATCCTCGACTCTACAAAGGCAAACTTCTTCTGCAAATGGGATGATATTAGTCTCATTTGGATGAGTGCTGTTTAAAAATCCGCAAGAAAAAACATTTTGTGCCAAAGGCGTAGGAAAAAATCTGAGGAACCTACCAAATCTCCTAGCCGACGTTAGAGCAGTACAATTTTAGCGCATAGCAGCAAAGGATCTATATGTAACGTAATACGCAGTCTTAACCCGGAGTTTGTCAAGCCTTTCTTGAATATACAATATAAAGGGAAAACAATGAAACCAAAGTTAGTTGCGTCAAATAATAACTAATAATTCCACTGAAAAAAATTTAAAATTATAAGCTCGTTTCTTGAACGACTTCATTCAATAGGACGGTAACGGACAATTTTCCTTCTGAACACTATGGCCTTAATTTTGTAGTTTCAAACAAAAAAAAACGTAAAAATGTAAGCCTGGAGCGCTGATCCAAGTCATAATGATTGTTTGAATTAAACTTTTACAATGATTTTGCTGGCGGACAATTGAAGAAATTTCGAACGTCACTAATTTGTGCTTTTCGGATTGCTTTGATAGGGATTTGGGAGACTCTGACGTGATGGACAGTTTCGACGAGAACGGCGTCCGAACCATTTGCTTTCTGCAAATGAATTGTGATCGGTTGCACTGCGCTATAGCACTTCATTAGTGGAGAGAAAATAGTGCAAAATTTTGTCCTTTAAGCGATAAATGCTACGAAGCTACTATGGAATCGCATAAAGTTAAAAAAGATTAATTAGCTAAAAGTAGCTCGTTTTCTCCGTCACTTAAAAAATCTTTTCTTATTAATGTCTTTTATAACATTATTTTTTTCAAAGGCTTTGCTCGTGCAAACAGACGCCTTGTTTTTTTTGTAGGCGATATTTTTTATTGATCTTCTGAAAAAATCTATCACTTATGAAAGGAAGCCTGAGTTCAAAAAATTATTTTGTTACTAAGAAAAGATTACAAACGACAAGAAGTGGTATTTTTCTTCCGAACTCCCTAAGTTGTCGAAAAGACTTGTTTTTTCAGTTTAATAAACTATTTAGTGAGCTAACTAATTCAGTGCATCTACAGCTATTTCAGGGCTCGTGTGACGCAGTGGTCGAAATCGCCCTGCAACACACACGTGGAGTGGATCCCCGCACCCATGGCCCACCAAGCCTTCTATCTTTCCGTAGTCCGTAAATTGGTACCAGACTTGTCTGGGAGGATAGCGATACTGACTCGATACATCGGTGGGCAACCGCGGGTCATTGTTAAGGCGAGATATGCATTCAATCACTTCCAAACGATGCTTAATGAAGTCGACAGCATGACGCATCAATGCCTCAGGGATTGATCAATGCCGAGTGCTTTATCCTTATTTATAGCTGTTTCGTATATTTCTTACTGTTTTTCAATGCCAGCATCTCTCTGCTACTAAACACTTTTTTGATTACTACGACTTTCTGCTCTTCTGCTTGAATTTAACACATGAAGAATACTTTATAAACAAGTGAATAAATCGGTTATTTTAACAATAAACGAATTAAAAACTAGAAATTGCACTATTTTAAAATATTTGAAAGTTTATTTACAATTGTAGAAATATTTCTTAGAAGAACGATGACCTCGGTGACATCTGTTTCGGTGCGCGAAAACTTTCGATAACTGAGAGTTTTGAGCGAAAGTGAATAAGTGAAATTCCTCAGTAGTTCACCGCCGCTGCCGTCGAATTGTCCTCGGAGAAAGCCGAAGGTGGTCGCCAAAAAAAATGGCCTTATTTCTAGAGATATTCCAGATTTCATACTCTCCCTTCTTCTGTCTTCTTTCTTTTCTGAAGTTTGGAAAGTGTTCTCGTTTGGTGAGCACTTCTTCTTCACATGAGAGGAGTCGAAAAAACATTTCCCGATAAGAACAGTCTCATAGGTACTGCTGAATATCTTTCTGAGGTGAAATCAACGAATAACGTCAATGAATTTTGCTACCGAGTTTTATCTCTTAATAAGGTACTCTTGTGGAAACTCATCTTTATAAAGTCCTTTTCTCGACTTCTTGCTCATTTCATGTGATTTATTACTGTTGTAACTATTTTTACTCGTTTTCACTCCTGAGGACAAAAAACTAGTGACCTGTGAAGAGTGGAGGGTGAGCAAGCTTTCTGTAGCCGTTATTATAGGAATCATCTAGGTTAATAAAAGTGTTTTCCATATCTTACCGTTATAAGTTTATTGCAAAATCAAGAATACTCCTTAAATTACGCTTTTGTTCCCAGAATCTTAGACGGTATGAAATGTGATCGATTCATTATCTTCTTATATGGGAATAATCAGCGTAACCTCTATCATATACTCTTTGTTAGAAAGTGACAAATATTGCTTAAAATATACTGCTGTACCACGAAATCTGATGGTTGTGGTAGGTGGAAAAGTGAATTACCCATATGGGAACGATCTTTTCCACCGTAGGCGGTATACGAGATGATTAGCACTTCCGCTGGTCTTTTGTTGTTGGGTGTTGAGGTGTGTGTGTGTCGTCTGGTTTGCATGTGTCTGCCTTCGGTGGTGATCATTTTCGATTTGAGTACGCAGGTGCGTTGCCCAGGTGTCCAATATATACGCTATGGTCTTTGAAGCACCGTTAGCCAGTTATAACAGCGTTTCAATTAAACCCCATTACGAGAGGGTTTGGTGATTTTTCAGGCACATGCTCAGCTGCACAGTCGGAAACTTCTGGTTTAGACTAAAAGAGATATTTTTGTTCACCAATATCGCCTTAGCTTTTCAGGCTTGGCTCAGAAAAGTCGGTTTTTGTCATCAAGTCTATATAACCTAGAAAATATTCACGATTTGCTAGTGTGTTAAGGTAAGCCTGTCCATGCAAATAATGTAGGGCTTAAGGTTAGCGGTTCGAAAAGACTTTTAGAAAATGGTGTTCAGCAAGTGATGTGCATTTTTGTCATCTAAACTCAAAAGACTGAAACTCTGCCTATGTGCTCTTCATTTTAAAGGCAACTAGTCAGATTCTGCATAGAAGATTGCAAAAAAATTGAGCTTCATCTGAAAACAAGAATAGCATCGAATAAAGAAAGTGATGAAAGTGGGCGAATCGGGTTACAGGAAGCTACTAGAGCAGTACATTTTCGAGATACTATCCATTTCAACCAGGTTCGAGGTTAAAGCTGCCATGTCGACTTTGATAGATTTCTGACATTTTTTGGCAAAATCAATACGTATGTTTTTAATGTTGGTAGATATTATGTGGATTATGACCTCTGTGTTCGACAATCTATTCATTAACTTTTTTCCTAAAAACTTCATACGATGAGAAAGGTGACCAAGAAAAATTAACATCTTTTGACAATGAATGCACAACATCCATTGTTCCGCGACTTTCTTTAGTGTCTTTTACGAACCGCTTGGTTTCGGCTTAAAAAACTGTAGAGCCTTCTCTAGAGCTATATTTCCATTATTTCCTGGTATAGTCAGAATCCGCTCCTCATATGGGTGGCAAACGTGGGTAAAGAAATCGACGCATTGTAGGTATTATTCTTTACTTCTAAAATTGAAACATGGGCGACCTCCTACACTGTAGTTCTGCTCATACTTGATTGTCCATTCTGATCACTTTAAAGTGAATGCTCTTTGCTAGTAGATGGATGGATGGATGCATGCAATCGGATTCCTATATGAAGCGCCATATGCGGCTTGGCTGGAACTGAATGGAGAGGGAAAAGTGGAGACAGCTGGCACTGAAGCACTAATTGCGCCGACAGCGGCACACCCTCAAGCCTCAGGGCATTACTGATTCCGGAATCAAGTCACCATGTGCTCAGCTGCCTGCACCTTTTATGACCTCGGCCACTATGGAAGTGAACGGAGGGGCTTGAGGGAAGCGGATTTGTAGAACGGCTATCGTTCACACATCCTACAAAAATGTTTTCCGATAAGAGGAAAAGATCACCAAGGACGAACTAGAAATGGTCCATTTTCCGTACTTTGTACGTTAAACTGATTAGAACCAAAAATTTTTTTGATAACAATATGTAAAAATGTTTGGAACCATATACATTAAATTGGAGCTACCACTGTGGATCCTCTTGAAAGAAACACATCTGGTTTTAAACAGTAATCATTGAATGACAAGCCACATAATGATGTAGTTCAAAATGGGACTTTTTGGAAGTTTCGCTGAACGAAGCGCCAAACTACGTTTAGATTGTTACTAGTGCAATCATATAATGTAGACAATGACCATCTATAGTAACGTCTTCAGTCACAAAATCCAGCTCCTTGTAGCGACGCTTTTGATGATGGTGGCCATCTGTGGTGGAGTAACCGACCGAGTACGACGTCCGTCAGTTCGTCGGTCAGTTGAAGTGTCGGCATGATAGACACACCACTTCGGACCATATGCATATCGTATGGGATTGTTCGGATGTGCCATTGCAGCAACCTCGAAGAATGGCGCACCACACCTGCTTCGGACACTTAACAAGGCTTCCAAGTAACTACCATTGCATGAAAGAGAAAATGTCATTGTTGTTAACACTCCCATTGTCAGCACCTCAGAGTTCTGAGTGGTTACGTAGTTTCACTTCAGCGCTACTCGGTGCTGCTTCATCGTCTTTTCACATTGTAGATTGGGTAACTTAGCAAATATTTCGAAAATCCTTGTTCTTTTTATTTTTGGCTCCTTTAACAATGTTGGGGGCGATAGGATGATTCTGAACAACTGTGCTACTTACAAGATATTCGGGAGAGGGGAGTTGCTGAAATATCCAAATTAGCACGTATGGAATAGTTGGAACGATTTGCAGAGACGAATGAGAGTCAAAAATGAAAGTAGGAAAATTTGAGGACCAGAAGAAGGTAGATTTTAGATTCAAATATAACTGGGAAATAGTAGAAGAAGAAAATACGAGAAAAACAATGAAAAAAATAATGAATAAAATCAGAAATCTTGTCGGTGAAACGGGTTCTTCGTGTGAAGTCTAGCTATTGGCCATTGTTCTGCTACTTACGCTTATATTAACAAAAATATATTTATAATAAATTTATTGTCGGACCGGACCAGTTGCCAAACATGTGCAAGAAATTTCCAGCTTTTTATTCTATACAGACATCCTGTAAATATTTATAAGTGCTTCAAATATTGAAGACAGTATGGATACAACGTGTTCCTCCTACCCAGTTGGGTAAATGTGTCAAAAATACTCGTGAAAAATAACTAAGAAAAACGATAGGACCGCCTAGAATTCTGCAAATGAAGCATAGTAATTCCTTGTGTTTCGTCGTGATTTGTAGTGTTTTTGGCCTGACACCATACCACCTGGCAGATGCTTCTGCCTATCAACAACAAAATGTCGCCGGCATATGTTTGTGGAGACGATCAGTTTTTTACTACTGACGGATTACTGTAGCTTAATCTACATGCCAAAATTGTCCTAGTAGTCTAAGCTGCTTAATCAGAATTCTCACAAGTTCTATAAAACCATAATAATCAATCTCTCTTACTTGGCGGCACTGTTCTTTTTTGCTGGCCCAACTTTCCCCATTTTAGCCTATCCATTACTTAGACCCATTACAAGCTATTCGTTGGTTGCATTGTTATCGATGTTTAGCAATGATGAGAATTAAGCAGAACGAGAGGCATTTTTGTCACTGCAAAAAATTCAAAAATTCCTCTTTAAGATGTAACATTCTAGCGAATTGTTTTTAGGTGCTTCATTTCCATCTCACGAGATCGCGGACTCCCATAATCTAAATGAGTTCACATTTAGTCCACTACATTGTAGGAATAAGCAAGGGGTCCTTTTCTGGTCACCAACAAAATTTAAAACACTTCATAACGCAATTTCGTTGCTTCTCGCTCAGCTTGTTTGGACCCAATCACTCGCCAAGCTTTTCGACTTTGTGGTTCAATTTAAGTGTCCCATGGCGCTTGTAATTTGAACGAGTAATCTTCCTCTTATCTCTCTTCATCTTCATAGCGCTCAAGTTTCTCACGAGACTTTCGAAATTTATCCTTGACCGCACGTTTTTCGATAGCCGGTCTAGCTTAAAAATATCATGATCTCACCCGTGCTAGCCTTTTGAGGCTAGCCTCCAATAATAACTAGAGGACTTGAAAGCAACAAAACGACTCTAAAGGAGAACGTCAATCAGGGTTGTACTGAATAAATTTTGCTGTTAATAGCCTCGTGTTTTCTCATTAACAAAACAGAGGATCACCATAACTGAGAGCAGCTAGTTCTCACGTACTTCCTCTTTTTTTTTGAAATTCTATGCAAAAAGCTCTATCGGTGGAGAATGAATAAAAGTTTCAGGAAGGAAATTTGAAAATATATAGGGTGTTTTCATTTGCCCACGGCTCCGGAAGAACGGACTTAAAAGCTACAAAAAATAAAAAATTCATGCCATCATAAGGAAACTAATTTTATTTATTTTCTTTTCCTATATTCTTTAAAATATGGATGCACGTCTGCTCATGAATTAAGGAAATACGCTGCATAGGGACATACGGTAGATATCGTTGGACGAATTTCTGTGGAGTGGATGAATCACTTTTTGAATGAGATTGCATTTTGCGAACACATACGTAGCAGCAGCAGCAGCAGCAGCAGCAGCAGCAGCAGTCGTTGGACACATGTAGATCGTTTGAAATGGTGAGGGAAAATTCTTCAAAAAACGCGACATCTGTTTTGCCATATGCGAACGACGGCACACCTGCGAAGATCCAGATCGTAACATCATCTGCTGCCTGGCTGGCTGACGTTCCCGTTCACTCAAGCGGGTCGTCGGTTGACTAGGAGGTGGCCGAGGGACTGGAATGTCATCTCCGCGCCTGCAGCATCATTCCACTCCAGCGGCGTCAACAAGGCGTAATGCTGATTACCTTTTGGTGACGTCTTACTGGATCGGAGACGGTCACTTTGAGGTGTCAACGACTTGTCATCGTCTTCTCGTAGATAACATCAGCCGTGATTTCTTCTGTTCCGTCAACGAAGATCTGTCATTAGCCATTGGCAATCATCCGTTTCCAAATGTGTCTGCGGCGAAATCATAGTGTAATTTTAGAAAGTCGGAGAAGAGTGAGAAAAGTGAGGGCATTACACAGGCGTTCAAAACCGAACGTTTTTCTGGATATATTCTGAAAACTGGGAAAAAGCATTTTCATACAGAATGAAATAGAAATGGAAAGAAGTGGAGATAAATTCTTTACAGGGCCAAAAAAATGTTTAGACATCGTAGGAAAACTTCTTGAATTTATTTTCAAATAGTAAACAACTTTATAAAAATATGCAGTAAAAAGTTGGAAGCTGATAGAAAACTTATCTCGGTCATCATTTCCGCATTCTGTTCCGAAGAAAAGAGAGGTGCGAACATAACATTTTTAACATCTAAGGAAAACGACCAGATGATACAAAAATTCTATTAGATAAATTCCACTGCCTTTGATTCTTCTGATATTCTGGTTCTGGCGATTAACGGTGTAATTAAGTCTCAGTGCAATAATTTTGCAGAAAAATAAGTCGAAGAAATTATTCACATCGCCTTTCATAGCATTCTGGAAGAAATATCGACGACTCGTGGCTGTAAGTTTTGACTGACCTTGACGGTACCCCCCAGCGACGGAATTCTCTGGATGAGCTGGCGCCGCCGATGCGGGAGACGGCGCTCGGATGGCGCGTTCCCAGGCGCAGCTGTCAGCAGCAGCCGGCCGTCTCATGACTCGACTCCGACACGCCAAGTGCCCTATTAGGAACGGACTATGGGAAAATTCTCATGAGAAACATCCCCGATCATCCGATCTACGAGAAATTCGTCCATTTGCCGCGCTTGTTACCATAAACAAGCAAATTTTCGGATGGAACAATGATGTCGCGGTACATCGAAATACAACGTTTAGCTTTCGCAGCTACGGTTACTAAAACAAGCCGAAGACTTTCATTTTCTTTGCTTGGTGTTCTTTGTCATTCAGCACGAATTTCTAACGCAAATATGCAATCGCATAGTTGGAATATATTAGGGCCAGAAACTGGCCCAAGTTTCAGCGCAGATACTCCCCAATAGGTGTCGGTGGCACCCTGGTCATGCATAGTGCGTTGATCCGCAGCCACAACAGTGGTGCACAACCATGTCACCTGGCCAATCCACCGAAACACACGTACACGCCATCAACGCCATAATTTGTGGTTTAAAGCATCTGGAGGGTTAACAGCGGATGGCTGAGGCTATTCAGGAACAGCACCTGTGTCTAACCGCGCGCGCACGCATATCATCTGCCAAACATATGAAGCAACAGGCCTCACTAAGCAGATGGACCAGCCAGTCTAGTCAGTTAAAAACAATTTTACGTATTTATATATGTATGTATATATAGGTGTATACGTATGTACATGAGCATTTGCACGTGTATACACACATACATGTGTAACTGCATACATCCATAAATACGTCCATAAATACATACACATATCTGTGCATTATTTACACACATACACACACGGACGCGTACATACACATTGACACATACATAGATGTATACATTGCTTTTCCATACATATATGTATATATATATATATATGTATGTGTGCATACATAGTGCATATGTTGGTTGCGCTTCGAACCTACGATAAGCCTTTCCGAGGGATAACGTGCCATTCACCACACCGACCGACGGCCTTATCTTGCTTTTTTCATAGCCTCGTTTTTACTCTATCGATCCTATCAATAACTGATCCATGGTGTGAATCATCTGCGAAGCACAAATCGGGATTGGACTTAGTTAATCTGAAATAGGCGAAATCACAACTTTTTAACTTTTATTTACTGCCTATAACACGTAAAACGGCAATGAGGGTGGTCATACGTTTGAAAACCAGCAAAGATTCCGAATTTTGCTCAAATTTCAGCATTCCTCTGGTTGCACAAGATTTAAATTAAACAGTCGACCACCTGGTAAATCCATTTTAGATGTTGTTATATAATTAAGATGTTTGCCGCATTCAGTTGTTCGAATACTTTAAAGTATAGCCCGCATTGAAGTTTTGATGAAAACGAAATGAAATACTGTTATTATTTTTATTTTTATTATTATTATTGTTATTATTATTATTAGTAGTAGTGGTGGTAGTATTAACAATGGCGAGAGATTATCTACTAAGCGGCGCGTGTAGGGCAATGGCGCCCCAGGTTCACTAGGCTTTCAATCCATCCGGCGTAGACAAATTAGCACAAGACTTGTCTGGGAGAAAAAAAATCTTAACTCAATGGATCGGCAGGCCACGGCGAAACATTATATAGTTCAGATATGCAGTCAGTCACCTCTAACGAGATGGAATGCATGACGAATTTCTCGTAGAAAGATCAACGCCGAGAGGTTTATTCTCTATCATTTATTCTTAATATACACTGCGCGAATTTCAGCACTTGCATTCAATTCGTTTCTTCGCATCCACCGCCCACGGCGTTCTTCGGACTTTTCCACATGTAGCTTCAGATGCTGCATGAGGATTTATTTCGTATTCGTCACGAATTTCGTTGAATATTGGTCTGATGGACACTAGCGTGAATGCTGAGGTAGCGTGCCGGGACATTTATGCGTGGATTGGAAGTAGTAAGCTTGTTCCAAACTATTTTGGTACCAATTTTCCGACCCAGAAGTATGAGCGGTTTAGTTAGCTCAAGAAGGCGTCAAACCAGCGTCTGGTCAACGTAATGAGTAGAAAAATTATCTTCAAGATAAGTTGATCTTCGAACTTTTTTCAACTCTTCCTTGTCTTAGACCGGAAATCGTTATTTCTCGAAAAGTGTTCTGGAAAAGGTTTTTCTACGGGAAACCAAACGTGGAGGAAAAAATTATTCTACAATCTCTTTACATCTGTAAAGCTTGGACTTCTTCAAGAATCTCACAGATACTCGTAGTACTGCAATTTTACCGTTTTCTGTCTTTCCGTTCAGTGTTTAAAGTCATTAATTACATTTGGCTTTACATCTTTTATTTCTTTCTCTCAAAAATTCTGTTTGTTTCCGTACGGGCAAAGACGAGAAGAAAAGAAAGTAGATGAAGGGAAAAAGTAAAAATAAGGAAAAAGGTGCACAAAAGCATGAACTGCGGATACGACTTGATCACGTGGTTGGCAAACACCACCATCCTTCCATAATGTCGATATTTGTCGTTGTTGCTGCCTTGTTCTTCTCGAGGGATTTCAATCGACTATCGTTCCGATTTTCATTTATCATCTTCACTGCTATCGTGATAGATCGCTTTTCTGTTCTGCATCACATTAAGGCGTTATACTTTCTGAAATGCTTCACACCAACCTAGTATACTCATATCGGCTATCGGCATTCACATAAGAGATGCAGTACATTTTAGTGCTGTTTAACTAGGAAGAAAGCCCTTCTGAAAGAAATGATGCCATTTTCTCCTATTTTCCTATCAGTTTAGATTCCATGATCAAGATAACCTTTCGTAAGTTTTCGACTCTAGCAAATTATCTTGAACGGTTTCTAAATCTAATTCATAAAGGATTTCACTCCAATATCATGAAAATAACTTCAGATTGACTCCTCTACATGTCTTTCGCTTTCTTTAGAAGATCTTTGTGTCAGTCTGCCACTTTGAAGTGATCTCTCAGCCCTCTCCGTTTTCAAGACTTACTTCCTCTCCTATATGAATCTTCAAAGATGATCTGTTGAAAGGCCCTGCCACACGTTCTTTCGTCTTCGTAGCAGACATAGTTCACTGCCGCTATTGTTGCTCATCGTTTTAGGGATTCTTCTTGGTAGCTCTAGTTGAACAACTTCAAGACGTTATTTCCAAGTTTTTCTATCTTTTAGTGAATTGTGACTGAATCAGTTCCGATTAGCCTAAGAGAGTTGGGCGAGGAGGGGGAACGCAGATGGCGGCTGCGGCTGTGGCGATGGCGGCGGTTGGTTGTTGTGGGGCTTGCAGCAGGACTCGGAAACCGCAGCTGTGGAGCCCAGATGGCAAGTCAGTCTAACCGCTACACATTCGTCTCGGTTCATAACATTTTCCACAAAATTCCCATACCAATCCAAATCTTGGAAATGCTCATCGTTATACGACAATAAGGGGCTTCCTATCAAATTCTTACACCAATTTGGAACATTCTCGGTGTCATATAAATGATTTTGCAAAAATCTAAAAGAAGTCATGGTTGAACAGCAACGACGGCACACTGGCAGCTAAAGATAAGAAAAAAACGAGTGGGAAAACAGAACAGTCTCGTTAACAAACTCCGCTTGTGTTGCTTTCACCCATCATTAGAACAAATGACTTACGTCATGCCATCTGTATGTTTCAGAAAAAATAACTGAATCCCTTCTTCGGGGTATCATTAACAAAAAGGCAAAGCAAATGATGTCTTAGAGGTATCATTCCACTTCTGAACAAAGAGAAAGCTGAGCATAGACGTATGATTTTGAGAAATTTTTAGCATTCTATCTCAGAACACAGCGCATCGAACCTTAATGGATATTTCAATAATATTACATGCACACTATTTCAATCACTTCATCATCGGTTCTGATGAAGACGAAGACGTCGAAAGGTTAACCGAATAAAGTCTATTGATCAACCTCTGTAAGATCAACAGTTTAAACACACCCCAATAAATATTTTATTTAAACACATCAAGAATTACAAAAAGTATGATAAACACCAAAGAAATAAACCAATGAAAAAAATGCATTGCATACTGTTCTCATCGTCCACTCTTGGCGTTCTGCGTGATTGTATAGAATGCACATCGTCCGTTATGCGCTATTCATCCTAATACCAGTAACTACCTTCTTACTTTTTACTTTCGGCTATTTTGTCATATGTCTTTTTTCAAAATGCATTTTTCCACAATGAAAAAGACAATAATGCATGGATTTCTAAAAACACCAATCGATGGCAAAACTTAAAGAAATGGGACGCCTTCGTCAAATCGTCCCAATACTGCCATTTTATCTATCTAAAACTGCACAAATAATTTTTTTAAGAAAAAATATGCAGTAAATACTTTACTGTCTAAATAGAAAAGAATTTGGCCTTCTGATTCTTTTCATGATTACTTAGGTTCATTTCCGTCTTATGACAAAACGAGACGATACGAAGAAAAAGTGCTAATTACCTTAAAACTTTTGTATCAACTTTGTTTTGACATTTCTGTATAAATTGTACACCTCAACATTAATTTGGACCATATATGCCCCACATTTGTTTTGGTATTATTCCAGTCATACACATACACACTTCTGGATATTCAATAATACTCGTGTACCTATCTTTTTTTTAACATTTAACACTACCCATCTTCACGTCTACTGTGCAGATCCCAGTACTTCTCCCATTGTATTTCCTTCGATCCATTCATTATTCACAAATATTTTCGAAGCTGTGCGTGTGGGTTTGAGTGCTTCCTGAGGAGTTTTTTCGTCGTTTTGAACGTCCTTGAATGCTGGTCGAGCCGAATCTCCGTGGAGTCCTGCCATAGCCGGGCTAACGCTTCCACTTGAATTTCAGGGAGTGAATTTTTCCCAGACGAGTCTAGTGCCAATTTCGTGATGCCGGAAGGATGAGAGGCTTGCTGAAGCAGGTGAGGAATCGAACCAACAGCATGTTCGTGATGATTGGCATCACTACCACTGCTTCACCCATGTCAAACTTTGTTTATTATAATTCCTATTCTACTGAATTTTTTTGCACCGTTTTTATCAATGTGTTGTTGCATGCACTTACTTTTTAAAAAGATTTATAGGGTGGTATTAGAAAGCCAAATTGGATCTCATCAAAATATCAAGAATTTTGATTTTAAAGGAAATAGAATCGCTGAAAAAGAACTTTCTAACCAGCGGTGGTTATTTATTTTATTCGTTCTATTTTTAAACAATGTGAGTTAAATATTGTAGCATATTTTCTGGCTTATAATTCACTATTTTTCAAAGGCCTATTTTACGTTTTACAATCTATTTCCATGTAAGCTTATTAAGACTGCTAAACATCGACAACCTTCCCAACGGCTCACCGACTCATCGTGACTGGTGTTGCTGAGTGTCGGACTGCGATGTACAGCGGGGGATTCGTACCCCCGCAGGGTCTTCCAAGCTGAGAATGAGTCCGGCGTTTCCATCAGGAAGCCGAGCTAAGAGTAAACTAATACCAGGATCCACCATCGTCCTGGTATCAAAGTCGCATGGTGGAAAATCTCGCTCTGATCCACAAGAGCTGCGACTGCTTGCGGTGGTGAAGACGTGGAACAGACTTTGACCAGGCTGACCTCGGAATTCCAGAGAACCACAGCGGCTTAACCAGCAAAGCTCCGAAAAATGGTGATTGTGCTGGGGCCTGGACAACCAGTGAGGACGGGCCGTTCAAGTATCAAGTGAATAAATATCGATAACGTAAAACACAACGATCTACAGGTCTTAGAAGGTAGATAATTCTTCTTTTAAAAAAAGGAGGAACCAAGGGCTTTTGCTGAACTAAGAAGACATTGCCTACCATAGATTTGTGTGAATCGAATCGTAGGCCGAACTATGGAACGATGGCATCGTGGGCTACACATTCACGCACTGCGCTATAAACGACCTTCAAAATATCTGTTAGTACTTTTTTAAAGACTACATAGCAATGGTAAAACCATAGTTTAATGCCTGTTTTCGAAAATGGGTTTAATGGAAGATTTCAATGAAAACCAGGCTAAAACTCCCTTGAAAAATGGCAGTAAAATGTTCATCAATTACTTTGCTATGTGAGATAATGATGCGAGGAGCATTTTGTATGTAGTTGATACTCCGCCGAAGTTCATTTTAATAAAACTAGGAAGAACGAACTTGTTAAGAAGCTGACACGTCTATCAAGAAAAAGAAAGTACAGATCAAACAAGCAGCGTTACTTGGGTTGTACTGAAAACAACGGTTATCTAACTCAGTACTCGAGGTATTACAAGTCCAAATTAGACGTATTCCTCTTCAAGAAAACCATGTCGAAGCCCGTTTGCCTGAATATTGTTGTTCCTAAATAGATAAACGGTAGATAGAAAAAGTCATCATGGGATTCTTCAAGTACAAGATAGAAATAAACCCTTGTTCACTCAACAAATTACTAAGCAGACTAGATAAATCCCTAGATGCTTCCCTCTCTCGTCATGATGAATACAGCATAACAACAATAAAGCTAAAAGACAAAGCTCTCAGTGCTGATCAAACCCTGAGGGATGCACCATGCATTTGACTCCATTAAATATCGTTGAAGGTGATTGAATGCATATCTGGATTTTACAATGATTCGCGGTGGTCTACCGATGTATCGAGCCAGTGCTGCTATCCTCCCAGACAAGTCTGGTACCAATTTACCGACCTCGGAAAGATGGAAGGCTTGATGGGCCATGAGCGCAAAGATCGATTCCACATGTGAGTCGCAGTGGCGCCTTCAACCATTGCGCCACACGCGCCCATCACCTGTATCACCTGTAGCCCCGTTGATCGTCGAGTGACTCGAGCGAGCGCCAGTAAATCCTCCATCATCCTCTGTTGCGTGCAAGAGTAGCCCACTAGGTTCCACTCGCTCTAGAGACTCGTCGAGCATCATATCTTTCTTCAGGGCTCATTATGAAGAACTCTGACCATCGGGTCGGTGGTCTTCCAGCAGTACGTTTGACATCCCGGAGAATCCAGTCACTAATGGCTCTTGTCCATCGGTTGTCATCCATACGCATTACGTGTCGGGCCCACCTTGTCTTCGACTGTTTGGCGTACAGAACGGCATCTTTGATTTTTGATCGTTGACGCAGATCGGAGCCTCGGATTCCATCCCTTACTTGTGTGGAACGGGATACGCCTAGCATCGTCCTTTCGTTTGAGCGTTCGATAACGCTGAGTGACCTTTCATCCTGCTCACGCAGCGACCAGGTTTCTGACGCATACGTTAAGGCAGGAAGTACTGCTGGGTCGAAAAGGCTGGCACGGAGTCGAGTGTTCTTTGTTCTCTTCACTACATCCTCGTTGCTCTTGAAAGCTCCCCAAGCCGCTCGTTTTCTTCTGCTCAGCTCTGGAGCTAGGTCGTTCATCATATTGATTTCCCGACCAAGATAGATATAACTGAAGCATTCAGAGATATTTCATCCGTTGAGCGTGAATGGGGCATGCGAAAGCAATCCGTTCTTCATGAACATCGTTTTTTTAAGATTTAGTCGAAGACCATCCTTCCACAGGCTTTATCAAAGTCGTCAAGCATACGTTCCGCTTGGCTAATGTTTGCTGTTATAAGGACAATGTCATCAGCTAAGCGAAGATGGTGTAACTGCCGACCATCGATTTTCACTCCCATATTATCTCATTTCAATGTTCACATGACGTCTTGGAGGGTGGTGGTAAATAATTTTGGAGAGATTGTATCGTCTTGCCTAACTTCTCTTTTGACGTTAATGTTAATATCGTTATAGAACGGTGAAATCTTGGTTGCGAAATTTTTGTACAGTTCACGAAGAATTTTTATGTACTGAGTAGGGACTCTTTGACTATCGAGGGCTTCCAAGGCTGCTGCTATCTCAACTGAATCAAAGGCCTTCTGTAAATCGATGAAAGTGAGACAAAGCGGTCTTTTGTACTCTCGCGATACTTCAATGAGCCGTGTTACCGTGTGGATATGGTCCATCGTACTAAATCCTCTTCGAAACCTTGCTTGCTCACATGGCTGTACTTCGTCTAGTGTACTACCAATCCTGTTTAGGAAGGCTCGAGTGAAAAGTTTTTAGACGACAGACAGTAAGCAGATTGGGCGATAGTTGCCGATATCGCGCAGGTAACCCTTCTTGAGCAATAACACAGTCTTGCTGGTTTTCCACTGAATAGGGACCTTGCATTCAGACAGGTAACGTGTGAAGAGCCGAGCCAGTGTGTTTTCGAAGACTAGCGGAAGCTTCTTCAGGTGTTCTGGTCTTATTCTGTTCGGACCTGGTGCTGTTCGACTTTTCTCCGACGAAATGGCATGTCGGATTTCGGAAGGGAGAACCGGTGGTACAACATATCGATCCTCCTTTATTTCATATGACGGAAAGTGGACGTTGCTATCGAAGAGATCCGAGTAGTATTCGTGAATGGTTTACTCCATTACCTTTCTGGACGCTGTAACTTCTGTCTGGTCTGTAACCTTCTATTCGCTACGATGTGGTCTATTTCGTTATGGAACTCTCCATTGGGAGACTCCCACGTCCAGCACTGAGGGCGGGGCTTCTGGAATTGCGAGTTACCATGGATTGTCTTGGTCGCCATGATAAACTCAGACAGCCGCTCACCCTGTTCGTTCCATTCTAATCCGTGGGTCCCAATGTGACGTTCTTCGGAAGACGTTCTTCTTGGTCCAATCTTGGCGTTGAAATCTCCAATGATGACCTTGAAGAATGCATGGTCCTCTCTGCAGAACTTCTCCAAGTCCATATAGAACGCTTGGACTTCTTCTTCGTCACAGTTTGATGTCGGGACGTAAACGACGACGATTGTCGAGACAATCTGACACGCGCCCATAATAAGAACAGTGTCAACTTTGTTTAACGTTTTGTTTTCTGCCTTCTATAATATTCATGGCAGGTTACTAAGCAAAATACAACCACAACGTTGCTGAGATATTTACAAAACTCTGGACCGCAGATGTCTATGGTGGGGAACGAACGCGCTATTGTCCTTTCCGGGAAGTAACGCGCTCACCACCACACCATGCGGGTTCTTCGTTTCGCCTATCTCTCAGCTATTTCTATCGATCAACCCCGCTGATGAGTGATTGCTGTCGCAAAAAGATCGATAGAAATAGCTGAGAGACAGGCGAAACGAAGGACCCGCATGGTGTGGTGGTGAACGCGTTACTCCCCGGAAAGGACAATAGCGCGTTCGTTCCCCACCATAGACACCTGCGGTCCAGAGTTCTGCAAATATCTCAGCAACGTAATGTCAACTTTTTTATCCACTGCCTATTACAATTTTTGCAGGATGCTATTATGTGAAAAACAACCACAACGATGCTTAGATATTTGCAAAGCACCGGACCGTAGATGTTTGCGGTGGGGAAAGAACACGCTATTACTCCTTCCAGGGAATTACGCTTTCAACACGAAACCATGTGGATCCTTCGCTTCACCTAAAATCATTGTGGCTGTATTTCACATGGTACCTTGCAGTAAAAATGTAGGCGATAAGTAAAGAAGGTGACATTGTGATTTCTACTATAGTCTCAACTTAACTGGGTTCGATGATGATTCGCTTAATCTGGTTAACCGGCGATTGCTGATGGTATTGTTGCACAGAAAAACTTGCTGAAATGAAGGTGAAACGGAGGACCTGCATGATGTGGTGGTGAACGCGTTAGCCTTCGGAAAAGGGAAAAGGAAAATAAATAGCGTGTTCGATATCTCAGCATCATTATGGTTATATTTCACAGTACAATTATTTCTCACAAAGTTATATTGACGATACAGAAAGTTCTCAATGAAATTCTGGAGCATTGCTACAGGTGATGGTCTCGTGTGAGAATATGACGAAGGAATGCCATTTTGGAATCAGGTTTCAGTAATGAAGAAGAACGCTTCAAAACGGATGGACTATTAGCAGAGTTCTAAGAGCAGAACCTTGGACTTTAATCTTGGGCAGATCATTTTGCTTTAAGAATGAAACGTTTTTATCTGTTTAGATGATAAATCACTGGATAGAAGCTAAATGATTTCATTACGGAAAATTCATTGCAAGACAATTTGTGTATGATTAAATGTTTTTGTTACAACTCAGTAAGTTTGGCGCAAATAACAAACATGAATAGCGTCAAAGATCTCTCATTAGACCTTTATTTCTACTGCTTAAAACAGTTACGGGTTCATTGCATGTTTCCGTCGTGAGTACTCATTTGACTGCGCTTCCAGATGGAATCCTTCAGAATATTCTCAGCTAGGATGTCCATACCGTGGGATGAACACCTTCTGCACATCCTAGTTTTTCGCCGTCCAATAAACATCACCCACCACTCAATTAGCTAGTGTAACTATTAGGGGATAAAACAAATTAGAGCAGAAAATAATCAGCTTTCCATGAAAACTTTCTGACTTTAGCCGTCTGCGTGCTGTTTCAGTTACTTCAATTGGTTAGCAATAGTAATTAATAGCAACACTAACTACATTAGTCATATTGTTGTCGACATCCGTTTTATTAAAAAATATGTAGGAAAGCAATCTCCCTGCAACACACAAGTGGAATCGATCCTCACGCCCATGGCTCACCGAGCTATTCATCTCCTCCGGGGTCGGCAAATTGGTACTTGTCTGGGAGGATAGCAGCACACTGGTTCGATACATCGGTAGAGCACGTTATTGTAAAGCCCAGATATGCTTTCAGTCACCTTCAAACGGTGGTTAATGGAGTCGAATGCATGGCGCATCCCTCAGTGATTGATAAATGCCGTGAGCGTCATCCTTTTTATCCTTTTAAGAGAGCAATAAAATATAACAAAGTAATGTAAGAACCAATAAGACAAATGAGGAAAAAATAACACAAACGCATGAAAAGCAGCGCAAGAGTTTATCGTTTTTTCTCATTTTTTAGCATTTTATCTTCTTTTGTGTGAATTTTAACGCTTTATTTTGGTGAATGCTCAAATATTGACACTTGAAACTTGAACGGCCCGTCCTCACTGGTTGTGCGGGTTCTAGCATAATCTCCATTTTTCGGAGATTTGTGGTTAAGCCGTTGTGGTTTTCTGGAATCCCTAGGTCAGCTTGGCCAAAGTGTGCTTCAGGTCTTCCACCTCCAGAAGCAGTCGTAGCCCTTGTGGATGGGAGGGAGATTTGCCACCATGCGACTTTGATACCAGGACGGTGGTGGGTCCTGGTATTGGTTTACTCTTAGCTAGGCCTCCTGATGGAAACGCCGGACTCGTTCTCAGCTTGGGCGGCGACCCTGCCAGGGGATGAATCCCCGCTATAAATCGCAGTCCGACACCCAGGAACACCTCCCAGCCACGATGAGGCGGTAAACCATTGGGAAGATGCTCAAAGATTTGGGTTAATAATCATCAACTGTCGTGATGACCCAAATGCTTTCCTTCTTCGTTTCGCTGCTCTGCATTATCTCCCATAGTGGTGGCTGGGCTTCTATCTAGGTTCAGCTGCGACTTGAGGAGTGTGATTATTCCTGATTATTCCAATGACTCCTATGATTATCCTATCCTGTGATTAGTTGGCTGCCTACCCGAAAACAGCTTAACATGTCATGCTTATTTCTCATTAAGTAGTAAGCAAAATAACAAATTTGTTGATTCTTTGATTATAAATAAAGCGACATGTGGATTTTCAACGTCAAACGAATGGCCGGCCGACTAATGGTGTCGCCTATTTGCACAAACCATTAGGGTGTTGACGAATCGCACATTGTTTAAAGGGAGACGTATAGTCTAACTATGTCATGTATCCCGCTGCTTAGATACACATTAAACACCCAAGTGGGTAAACATCCCAAACAGCAGGTAACATCGACCTCCGGAACTCGAGTACTCTGAGTGAGAAAATCGAACAAAGCTCAGCCAATTAGTTCAAACTTGCTATAGACACTTGGGGGTCATGGTCTGCAAAATACCCACTAAAACAGCAAAAAGGCATTAAAGGCATTTTAAAAACGATTAAAAATATTCTGTAGATAAATAAAGCAAATTACACCAATATAGAAGCTTTTTCATAAATCGTATCCTTCGTTGATTTTACCGAAACGCTTCTGATTCAGTTTTATTTATTAAAGCCGTGGTACTGTAAAAAGGCATTCAGTTCTTAGCTTCCAACGCATCCCATTATTACTATTATTATTTAGTAATCATTAATTAACTTCTACGGATATTACACACGCTATTTCACTCAAAATTTTTTATCAGAGGCGTAAAGTGTAGGAAGCGAAAGAGACGTTGTAGTTGGAAATTCCTTACTTTTTCAGGCAGCTTCTGAAGTAACCACCAAAGAAAGGATAGAAAGTGCGATCGACTCCTTTAACATCTTTACACTAGTAAGACTTTAGTGAGTACGAACTGAATTCATTAAGAGGCGCCTACCATCAGAGATTCTCCGGCTGACGAGCCATCGTCGAGCTCAAGGCAACCATCAATAAATGTGAGACCTTGCAGAGTCCTGAAGAGAGCCAACAAAATACTTTAAGCACGTCGGAGCAACAGTACTAGCTGAAGCTACAATATTTTGTAAGGTCAATCGCAGTAACCGTCAGGAATTCGTCCGGTAACATTTCATCCGAGAGAGATTTTTCACCCAGAAATGCAATGGAAGGTGTCTTCTATCCCGATAGCATTTCTGTAATCTCCATCACCTCGTTATTGGCAGCACTGTTTATTTTCATTTATTCATTCTAGAGCAGCGTTCATGGTTAGCTCCAACGGTTTGACGTTCCGCTGTCTGATATACCGAGTAGTAAGCAAAAAACTGGGAGAAGAAGCAATTTGGAAAATGGAGCACAGCGATGGAACGCAGCAGATGGCTGTAGTCTGAGCTGCAATAGTGTCTTGGATTATCGAGCTCACCCAAGGTTGGTATGGAAATATTTATTAGGGTTACGTTTTTTTGACGAGCATCTACATCAAGAGAACACCGTCCTGTGGACCATCAATTCGGATCAATCCGCCTGTGATGAAGAGAAAGACGTCGAAAGGTTAGTCGAATTTATATTTTCATTCCAACCTTGTTCCAGCTAAACAGCAGAATAAACTGTTAATTACTTATACCAAGGTTAAACAAAAGTCGAATTTTAGAAATTTAAAAGTAAACAGCGTCTGACTTTCACTTATCTCAAAATCAACGTTTTCCAATATTTTTTAAAGTTGTCACAATTCTTTTACTCTGCTAACATTTCGGTACGTTGACCTTCTTTATAGCTGTGATAATTCGAGAAGATGGTCAGTAGTTGATCCTCTCTGGATCTTTGTGGTCTCACAAGATCGAATCCAGTGGAGTGGAGCAGCGTTCACAGAAAAAGCATCACTCCGCGGTGTCCTTTCAAAATATTTTTAAGCTTGCAGTAGATCGCTATGAAACATTTGTTCAGTGTTTCTTAAAAGTTGGTAGAACCTTTTAATCACATAGTGCGGCTTAAAAATCGCAAGATGTTGATTGATCGTGCCAGACTTTGAAGAAAATCGAATTCACCTGATGTAGAATGATTTTCATCTAAGCGTTTCCATTATGTGATAGAAAAGCTTCGCAACCCTAGTATTATGGCAAAGGAAGGCAGTAAAACATGGTTTACATAATATTTTGTGCTCGATTATTAATCAAAACTATTGCTTATTGTAGATGGACCTGTGTAGCGCAGTGTTCAGAGGCGCCCTGCGACAGGCAAGTGGAGTCTGTTTCCGTGCCCATGGACCACCAAGCCTTCCATCCCACCGGGGTCGACAAATTGGTACCAGACCTGTCTGGGAGGATAGTAGCACCGGCTCGATACATCGGTAGGCAACCGCGAGTCACTATAAAGGCGAGATATGGATTCAATCACCTCTGAACGATGCTTAGTGAGGTCGAATGCATGGCGCATCCCACAGATATTGATCAACGCCGAGAGCTTTATTTTATCCTTTTATTACTTATTGTAACTTCAAACCTATCTCGAACGTTTATTACAAGATAACTAGTGATTATTCGAAAATATGTTACTGCACAGTCAGAATGAACTCCAGTGAAAGCGAAAAACCGGCTGTAAAATGTTTTTGCTATTTGAAAAACAGGGATGTAAATCGAAGTTAACAAAACGAATCAGTCAGATCAGGGTATATTGCTAAAGTCATTTACTTCATGAGAACATGAGAACTGACACAGGGGAGTGTATGGATTTGATCCCACAAAGATCAGCGGATACCCATGAAAGGATTGATTAAGGTTTTGTTCCAAAGTAACTATGCATTGGTCAAAAAGTCGAATTGGTCGCTGAACACAACCGTGCCAATGGTTTTGTCTTGCTTTCTGGAAAAGCTGGCTTCAGATGCCAATTTTCGTAATCTGATTCAAGTGGGAGCCAGCAAACCTTCCATTTCACTCTTTGGCACCCTAGAGCAGCCCAGTGAGTTCTGTTCGCTCCGAGGACTCGTGAACATCGAATCTCCTTCTAGAGCTTTTGTAAAGAACTCTAACCAACGGGTCGGTGGTATTCCTGCAGTACCTTTGACATACCGAGAAATCCAGTCACCATCAGCTCTTGTCCATCGGTTGTCATTTACACACACTACGTGTCCTACCATCCTTATCTTCGATAATTGGGCGTTTAGAACAGCGCCTTAGATTTTTGATCGTTTACATAGATCGGAGTTTCGAATCCTTTCGCCTGGTTTTATGACAAAGGATACTCCTAATGTCGTCCGTTCGAATATGCCTTCTATAATGCTGAGTGATCTCTCATTCTGTTGACCACGTGTCTGGTGAACAAGTTAAGGCACGAAGAATGGTTGAGTGGAAAATGTGGGAAAGTATTCGGGTGCTCTTTGTTCTCTCTACTAAATCCTCGATGCTGTTGAAAGCTTTCCAAGCCGATCGCTTTATCCTGCCCAACTCTGAACCTAAGTGGTCCATCATGTTGAGTTCCCGATCTAGATAGACGTAGTTTGGAGCATTCTGAGATATTTGTGGCGATCAGTGCGAAGAATGCGCGCGAAACGAATCGCTTCCTCATGAACGTCGTTTTTGTGAGATTTAGTCAAAGACAAATCTTTTCGCAGGCGTTTTCACCCAGTGCTCTGCTAGTCCTGTTTTGAATGACGGGAGTGAATAGTTTATAGAGATTAGACAACAAGCAGATTGGGCATTAGTTGACGATGTTTTGGAATTCACACTTTTTGCACAAAAATTGCCCTCCTTTGATTGAGTGGGAACCTTGAATTCCAAGAGATAATGCTTGAACAGCCCACCCACTGTATTGATTAAAATTGGTGGAAGTTTCTTCGGTTGTCTGGCTCTATCACGACTCCATTGTTTATCGACAAGGTAGAATGTCAGATTTTGAGAGAGAGAACCAATGCCACGATACATCCATCCTCTTATAGTTTATATAATGGAGCCTAGTAACAACTGTGACTAATTTTTCTCATTGTCTTTTTAGAAGATGTTTCGTATTGGCGTCGGCTTTTGGCTTTCTACTTAGCTGAACTTTTGGTAGTCTTTGCGAGTATTTTTCTCAGCCTCTACAGCTTCGACAGTAACTGCTGCTCTTCCCTTTTTAACATGTTCTTTTATCGCATGTCCTCATAACTTTGCAAATTCGGACGTAAATTGACGGTCACCTGTAGCTCATGAAATTCAATGCTAGCGTATCAACTCGAGTTTTTTGAAGACAGACTTCACTTGGTGGCTTTCTAATTCTCAAATTTCACAGCGCTAACGTGAAGAAGTTGTATGAGCCGATTGTATTCCTCGTCAATGTTATCAAGGATGGCATCTTCGCAGGAGCGAACTAATAAACTAAATAAATTTTCTCGAAACCGACCTTCCCTAAACCTCGGTGTGACTAATCAATATGTATTCTTTCTTGATAAGCTTGCACGAGGTTGATAAATATATTTATTTTCGGCTAACGTTTCGACGTCTTCGTCTTCCTCAGAGCCGGTGATCCGAGTCGATGGTCCATGCTTGTTGTTCGCCTCGACGTTGCGTCTTCGCCTTCCTGTCGAGCCAGATCTTCCTCAGCGAGCCATCTTCTCGAATGGGTCGGTTTCGAAATGTTACTACGCTTTGTGCTAGCTGATAATACACCGACCTATGCACGATGTGCGCAATGATGTATGTCCGGAAGAAATACAAGTTGTTACCACCGGACATTGTCATTATATATCCACCATCAGCATCGTGTATAAAAGGGCATCACTGAGTGAGGATGCCTCATTCGAGAAGATGGCTCGCTGAGGAAGATCTGGCTCGACAGGAAGGCGAAGACGCAACGTCGAGGCGAACAACAAGCATGGACCATCGACTCGGATCACCGGCTCTGAGGAAGACGAAGACGTCGAAACGTTAGCCGAAAATAAATATATTTATCAACCTCGTGCAAGCTTATCAAGAAAGAATACATAAATAAATTTTGGTTTAGGGTGGTTTTGAGGTTTGGAACGTTTTTTTTTTCATTAAACGAAATTGCAAATGGTCCAAGGAATGCAACCATTATGATGCTGAAAAATTTAGAAATCTCGGATCCCAGATCACATTCCGACCTCCGACTACACTTTCTAGGGGTTCACGATGGCTTTCCACGGCATTAGCAAATATCTCAGCATCATTTCCGTTGTGTTTCATAATGTACCCTAACATCAAAAATAATGGGCAGTTAATAGAACTTTCATAGTGCTGAAATATTTGCAAAACTTCGGACCGCAGGTGTATGCGGTGGCCAGCGAACGCGATATTACCTTTTCCGGGAGTATCGCATTCACCACCACACTATGCGAGTCCTTCGCTTCGCCTATATCAGCTAGTTCTATCGATCACAGCCATCAGCAATCACCCGTCAACTAGGTTGTTCTGGGGAGCCCAAATCCCAAAAATGGGGTTTTGCAAATATCTCGGCACTATGAAAGCTATATTTCGCAGCCTACCCTGCCATTAAAAAGTATAGGCACTAAATAAAAAGGGTAAGTTAATAAAATGTTTAACATAGCCTGGGAAATACTTGGTTTGGATACTTAGCAGTTTCTTTGTTTCTGTGTTAAAAACCCTATAAGAACGAGAGCAAAGTATCGTTGCAACTCACAGAATTTTCTTCTTTAAAATCATTACAAAAAATATGAAATATACGGAGAGACACAACAAAACGTTGGGATGAAAGTGAAAGAAACAGAGAATATTCAGGGGTTTAAAGAAAAACAGAACAAAAACAAAGAGAGAAAATAGAAAAATAAAACGCAAAGGGACTAAAATAGTAGTACGACTTTCTAATATCCTTTACAAGAAAGGAAAATAGTAACGATACGATGATTGTGATAATAGCAAAGAATAGTTGGGATGTGTGAACTCAACTGCAGAATGGAGAAAGGAATTCGTGGGCGACGTCGGTGGTTCGGATCCGTCGATGTGCTTGTCATTGTTATTCAAATGTCATCTCCAATCAGCTCGTCCGCCATTCATCTTTTTGCCATCCCTGGTATACGGTAGCTCCTCCGAGACCGTGTCGTGGATTTGCGCTCTGCTAAACTACTTTGACCATATATCATATTCATTTCGCTACACATTCATCTTTTCTACATCATTCTCGTTGTGATCCTTATTTTTCGTTGTAAGAAATAGACATAGTAAAGGTAATTTCACCTATTCCCAGTACTCTTTCTGGAATTTTCAAACGACATGTCATTTAACCTTAATGGTAAAAATCAATACCTTGTCGGATGGTTAAGTTTACACGAGCTCGTTAAATATAGCTTCATGGGTCTAGTTCATTTAAGCGAGAAGATTTTTCTCCTTTTACAAAAGGTTTCTGTAGAGCAGGTTTCTGTAGAGTTATAGGTATTTGCCAATCTTGGAATTCCCTAGAAATCCCGGGATAGTTTCAGCCGAATAAAATTTATATAACTTTCTGTGATTTTGAGTGATATTTGTAAAAATTTACTCTAAACCAGTTCAAGGCCAGTTTTCTAATAACCAACGAGTAGAATGAATTAAACTCTTCTCCGGAGCTAACGCGTTCATCACCGCACGATGTGGGTCCTTCCTTTCGCCTGTCTCTTAGCTAGTTTCTATCGATCAGTGCTAGTCTCCAAATGAGGCCTTCACAGATCAATTTCGTAGACGGGTGTTGATGGCGCTGATCGATAAATTATCTGAGAGAAAGGCGAAATGAAGGACCTGCATGATGCGGTGGTGAGTGCATTAGTCGCCGGAAAGGTAATAAAAGCGCGTTCGTTCCTCACCGTAGACAGCTCGGTTCCGGAGTTTTGCAAGTGAAAAGTTGTAATAGATACTAAATAAAAAGTTGGCTTTAAACTCTTTTGTTATACGGTTACTGTGACGTAAAATGCCTACTACACGTTATTCTGCAACTGCACACTATTTGACACCAGTGAGGGTGCAATACGCTAGTTGTTTCTGAGCATCGTTGTCTTAGTTATCAGAAATTTGCTGAAAAACCTCAATAGATCTCTCGCCGAACAAATATTCTTAGTGCTGAGCATAAATGCGCGTCTGTTTAACTGGAAAAAGCTCTAAAAGTTTCTGCTCTTATCATGTCATGGGAACTCTCCGCTTCTTGTCAACTCTTAGAAGAAATGAAAAGTTATTTTAAAAGATTTATGCTCATCAAACTGGTCGAATTTATCTTGCTGGCTTTTTATTAATAACCTTCATAGACGCATTTTGGTAGGTACTGGATTGTTTACTGAAAAGGACGATAGCCCACAAAAAATAAAGCGCAGTGCTACAATGTGCGTATTTAATCCTTTCTACCACTAAGTGAATTCACTGACCAGCACTCCAAAACTGCCCTCTTCCTCATGTTTGTTAAGAATTACCAGAGCAGCAATACCCTTTTGTTATGTTAGTGTAACCATAACTGCTTTTCCAACTTGACTGAAGAAAACAGTCTTAGTCGGAGCCAGCTTATCGGGTTCTCTCACATAATACGTGATGTTTATTTATTAGAGGCAGCCTTAAGCCGTTCCCTATATATCGTGCTGCCTTTTATTCATTTGATTAAAAAATTCTGACCAAACATGTATACCGGACCTATTCCAAAGAACCACATCTGAAATGCTGGAGTCACTATAAAATAGCAAAGGCAAGAAGATCACCGCCTGATCATACCTGTATCATAGAAAAGCACCAGTTGGCTTTTGGTCCGCGAATAACCAATTGTGCATTCACCTATGGATATGCCATATAGCTTTGCTACCAATTTGCACAGGTTTCCTTAAACAAGGAACACATTTGTGCACAACTTGATTATACCAGAAAGAAACCATCCAAATGTGAACCGCATTTACCCACATGTTTTAACAAGGCTGTTTCTTGGCATGTGATACTCTCATTTGCTACCATTTCAGCGTCAAGGTCAACCTCTTACCAACACAAGGCAATAAGCATTTCTATAAAGAAGCTGCTTGAAAAAGTGGTAAAGTTAAGAGATTAGAAGAGTGCGGTAGTACTTTAAATTCGCCTATCATCCATTGTGATACTCATTGGCACACTTGTTTCGAAAGACATTTTACGGTTTTTCCTACCATATTTCTGGATGGCTGGCTAAAAGACCTCCGCATTTCCGGTTATCATTGGCTAATCTTAGCCCATCTGTCGCATGTTTCAGCAATCGCAGCAACAACAATAACAACAACAATCTGTTGCCATTGACACCCAGGGCATTTGGTTTGGATGGTCAGCCGTTAAGCGTGATTTCCTCTAAAGACCATTTTGTTAGGAATCATTCTCCCTTTTCCGAAACACTTTCACTATCTTCAAGGCTAAGCGCCTTTCCTTTTGTATCTTCATTCTTAACTCTTTCCCTTAATGTTTTTTCTACAGTTTAACATATCTGTATCTATTGTCCTCTGCTTTAAAAATTTTTTGTTGCTTATTCCAAAAACCGACTATCGCTTAACCTCGGCGTGACTAATCAACATGTGTATTAAGTGTTGAGCTTACATGAGGTTCACGAGCACGACAGTTCGCTCTGAAGAAGACGAAGACGGCGAAGCGTTAACCGAATAAAATTTATTTATCAATTTCGAACGAACTCAACACTTGTACATATTTTAATATTTAGTATTCTAAAGTCGAGAGATCTGCTAATAATGTTTGAAAAATTCATTAATGAAGGAGAATGGTTGAAAAAGCCGCTAAATTAACTTCTATATTTTTCCTAGTACTTTAGTCAATTAAAATATATTCTTTCGAAAAAAGAATACTAGCTTTATCGATCTTTTTTCAACTTCTTCTTTTTTCTTCAGCGAGATTTCTTCACTTTGACCCTTTTATTCAAATTATATATACGAACTTCTTGGCATTATTCATTAGCACTCTAGACTCAGCGCCTCATCGACTCGACTCCTATTACCATAATTTCATCCAGCATCTATTAAGTTGGATGAGTACGAATGTTATTACCTAAAGGTCTATCCATTTCTTTCCCTAACGCTTTCTTTTAGCGTTTTTTTACGATTTCATACAGTTTCTTATAATTTATTTGAGATCCCTCCCAATGGTTTAACCCGTCAGCGTGGCTGGGTGTTCCTGTGTGTCGGACTGCGATGTACAGGGTGGGATTCGTCCCTCCGGCAAAATCTCTTAAGCTGAGAAGGAGTCCGGCGTTTCTATCAGGAAGCCTAGCTAAGAGTAAATCAATACCAGGATCCACTACCGTCCTGGTATCAATGTTGCATGGTGGTAAATCTTTGATCTGCAAGGGCTGCAAGTGCCCGTGGTGGTGAAGACCTAAGAAAGACATTGGTCTGGCTGACCTCGAGATGCCAGGGAACTACAATAGCTTAATGAGCAAATCTCCGAAAAATAGAGATTATGCCGGGGCTTGCAAAACCAAACAGTAAAGGCCACTCAAGCATCAAGTCTCAAAGTATTTGAGATCGCTAGGTCACGATTAGAGCAGTGTTTGGAAGCACCTTGCGATATACCCATGTGGGATGCTTCCACCCTGAGCCGAGGCAAATAAACGGAATTGCCCCCACCCTCCCTCCAACTCCATGCGGTTAGGATGTGTGTACATGTGTGTAACATATGTCTCGGAAAAGCTCTCAGCAACTCAAATAGGTCGACGATTCCCTTTAGTAAAGACTTGGAAAAGCTTTAGTAGATCAGAGGACCTAGTTCCTGGGAGAAGTGATTGGACTAAAATCCAACGAAGTCATGAAGAGAACGTGGCGCTCAAATACAGTTGAACCCGTGCACAAATCCGAACACTTCCATATGGACATGAAGAAATGAAAAGAAATAGAGCATTCACATATTCTGCGATTTCGATTAATATAAAATAAATGGGCTAGGAGATTTCACTCATTTTTTGCTTCGCGAATGAATTTTTTCTCGTGTTGGTTTGCCATTTTTTGAGAAGATAATTAAAGATCACGATAAAAATCACTTTTTTCTATCGTTTCAAACAAAAAAATTCGAGAGAAAAGTATAGAAAAACAGTTAGAAATGAAAAGAGGAGCTATATTTTTAGAACACTGGAATATAATTTAGACCAGAAGATTGAAAAATATCGGAGATGAGGGGCGCTCAAATCACAGACGAAGGTCTGAAGAAAAGCGGCGAAGTTGAAAATTTGAAAAGTTTACTAGCTTGCCTTCACCGAAAATCATACAGGCCCTTACACAGTTTCCATTTTTCTAGCACTTTGTTTTTTTCCATGATTTTCTTCCTATGGGTCTGTAAGAAACCTGAACTTCGGTACCCCAATCGTCACTAAAAGGTGACGCCAACCTGTGTGATCGAATAGAAATTTGTTACCATGCGTATAGGTTGTGACGATTCCTCATGTTGTTTTACCCTCGTACGAGTAGAAGGCCAGAATTGTAGAATTGTTGATATCGTCGTTTTTAGAAGCGCTAACTACCATGAGGCAGTGAATACAATTGAGGGAGAATCACTGAACATCTTCAGAAATCCAAATTTTTGATAAAAATCGACTTCTTTCGACAAATTCTGGGAATATGTGACTATTAACTTAAACACTACCGTAATCTTGCAGATGTCATCACCAGAAGCTGGCATTCGTCTCTCCATAAATATGAGGGAACGAGATCGAATGCACGATCTGAACGAAGCTTTAGATGATCTTCGTGCAGTGCTGCCATATGCTCGTGGTGGTTCGGTGAGAAAACTCAGCAAAATCGCTACATTGCTACTCGCTAAGAATCATATCATTATGCAGGTATGAGTGAATTTATTATATAATTAATAAAATGTTCCACTTTATTACATGCTTTAATATAGGAGCAATATCAATGAACCTTACTAGGAATGTGTCATTTGGCGCTTGTTTGTTAACACCTCGACCATATTGTTGCCACTGAGAAACGTTTCAGTTGGTCCAACGGAGTTTATTTGGGCATAGACTAGAACAGAATCTAACCCTGTCCATTTAGGGCGTTTTGGATTTATTTTTTCTTAAGTTCCTTTTGCTCTACATCTTCCTAATTCTGTGTTGTAGTCCACTGGCTGTGAGTTGTCGACTGGTCGATCTGTTTAGTAGCTTATAAAACTCTATATTTCAAAAACCGACATTCCTTTCGCCTCGCCGAGGCTAATCAACGTCTATTTTCCATAGATAAATTAAGATAATGTTGATAACAAGTTTCATTCGGCTAAAAATGGGCCATGGACTGTCTGGAAAAAAACAAATCATTACTAGTGAGCAATCGGCATCAGCAACCATCCTGTGTAAAACAGTACTGTCGAGTGAGATTACTTCGATCGACGATGATACAGTGGATTCGACTGGATGCGATAAAGAGGATCCACGTCGGAAAAAGGATAAACTGTGGACAACGGAATATGATGAATTCCGCGTTGAAGAAAGTGAAGGCGCTGGAACGTTAGCAGAATAAAGTTTTCTACCAAATTATTGACAGCTTGTCAATGCAAAAATGCGCTATCCTATGTGTACAATACTGTTGGATAATGGGTTGCTCACCTACTTCAGGTTTTTCATTTGAACTGTTTCTTTGAACTAATTGTTTAGGGTGGTGCTCAGTTTCAAGTACACTGACGTCAGTGAGTATCATACCATTTATATGGCAAAGATTGTTTCTGTAGATGGTACATTGATAAAATATTTTATTTTGAATGTTCCCACCTTTGCATCTTCAAGATGAGGTAACTCTTGAAGGTTCGAGTTCGGTAGTGAAAATAGTGAGTGCTGAGTCTTGGACCCATAAGCCAAGATCGATAGCTTCTCTGGGTGCTCGCGATTGGTGCAACCTGTTTGCTTCTTTTGAACAGTAATTCCTTCGGGCTTGTTCGTTGCCCTGCGATCAACCAGTGCGGTCTCTGTGTTCAACAAAAAATTATTCATCTCGACGTTTCTGGTCGGATTCTCGCGAACTCGGTTCCTGTTCAGATTTTCAGTGTAATCTTTCCATTCTTTGTTATGATCTCTGGCCACAACCCACACTTCTTTTGTACTTTTTAAAAACTTCTATCTACAGTTTTGTAGACAAAGCCAATTTTTAATTACGTTTTTTCATCAATGAGTACGCTTTGTGTTTAGAAGCGTCCTGAAACGCAAATAGTCATTTGTTCGATCCTTAACCGCATCTACCCCCCAAGTCATTCCCACTCTCTCCAGGCTCAGCAATTTTGCAACTAAACTTGTATAAGAAGATAAAAATCACGGACATATGCATGGGCTAGGTATGCATTCCGTAGCCTTCACGATGCTACGAATGGATTCCACTTCGTGGTTCATCTCTAAATGACTGATTGACGACTAAAGTTTCATGATTTCTGCTTTGTACCCCAGTTATTTCAAAGGTTGTATTAACGGTACATTTAAACCGAATTTGGAGATATACCTCGTTTTTCAGAAAGTCGTTATATAGTATAACTTTTAACTGCTGCCCAATAGTTTTTTTGCGCAAGGCAACTATGTGAAATACAACCACAGTGATGCTGGTGTATTTAAAAATAGAACACCAGGCCAGATCGAACGGCGACCACCCATTCCGAGGCTCACGTGCTACGCATAGCACCACTGATGCCCCCGTTCGGTCTTTCTCTCAGCCAGTCTTTTTACCTTAACAGTACCGTTAGCAATCACCCGTCAACGACAATGAACTAGGGAACACAAATCGTTTGCGCTGAAAAAAAAACAGCGATTGCTGATGGCACCGTTAAGGTAAAAATAATAGCCGAGAGAAAGGCACAGCGAAGGGATCAGTGGTGCCATGCGTAATAGGGGAGTCCACTGAAAAGGCAATCGCGGTTCGATCTCGTATTGGATCCAAGTTTTGCAAATAGCTCAGCATCACTGTAGTCATCACATATTTTGACACCTCAATTTCTATTATTCCGACTTCGTAGCTTCCTAGAAGGGTTTTTGTATCGCCTTTTTTAGAAGAATTTTTTGCTTAAAAAACGCAATATCCCTGGAAGTTAGTCATAACCGAGTGAGAATGCAGGCCAAAAATCCATCGATTCCTCAAGTAGGGGCTGCGAGATCTCAGTTGATAGCCTCAGAAATAACAAAAATTAAGGTTCTATGCCCAAACAGAGATGTTTTGCTGCCTCCCAGCTGGGCGGAGACTATTTGGAAGACTGATGCTGGCCATATACAAATAAAGACTGTACTGAAAACCATTCGAGTTGTTCAATTATCAACGAAAAAACTGATAATAGTAGCGACAGCGGTGGTCGGTAACCGGACCACACACATACACACACACACACACACACAAAAAACGACACAGCGGCCGATGAGACCGGTTGGTCGGCAACAACAATGTAAATATCACCGACCTGTCTGTCTCTAAACGTCAAACGAAATCACTGCGATTTTATTTTGCAGGCTAAAGCGATCGAAGAACTTCGGCAGCTGGTTGCAACGTTGAGAGCGCAAGTCGAACAGAACACATTTACCACCACCGAAATCCCGATGAGTAGTGATTGAGAAGACGGACTCACCTAGAAGAATAGACCAAAAGCATAACACATTTCCTTTTTCATTAAGCCATTAGGCTTTGTGTAATTATTGGTTAGAAGGAAGTGAAGGTGCAAGCTAAGCAATAAAAAACTTCGTCTTATTTATGTAAAATCAATTTCATATGCGATTTCAGCAAAACAAAAACAATACTTTTTCCTATCCATTTCTAAGTACCGTTGTCCTCATAAAAATTTCGTCCGCTCATTTCTACCCATTTGTTGTCAAAAAAAGGATAAAGCTCTCATCGCTGATCAATCCCTAAGGGATGCGCCAAGCACTCGACTTCATTAAACATCGTTTGGAGGTGATTGAATGCATATCTGGCCTTTACAATTACAATAAAAATTTACAACCTGCAGTGGCCTACCGATATACGGCCCAGTTCTGCTATTCTCCCAGACAAGTCTGGTACCAATTTTCCGACCTCGGAAGATTGGTAGGCTTGGTGGGCCATGGGCGCTGCGATCGATTCCACGTGTGTGTTACAGGGCGCCTCTGACCACTGCGCCACGCGACCCCTTTATGTCTCAGTCGTCAGCTTTTAAAAATATCAGATATTTATTTTACAACCTAAATAAGTTATATGTAATATTAGTCAGTAGGAAAAGCTGAGGAAAACTGAGATTTTTGGTTCGTTTTTCTTTCTCTGCTTGCTAAGTTGTTAACCTCCTATTCAGAGCATATCATAGTAACAATAGTAACTTTGTGAATATAAATCATCTCTATCGACTATATTATTTTTCTCATGTCTATTATCCCGTTAAAGATCGATCAAGTCAAGCTGAATCGGGATCCGCGAAATATTCACTTGTCTGTGCTGTTGGTCATCTGCGCCATGTCGTTGACATAGGTCTCTTGAATGTCACAAAGACTATCCATCATCCTTATTCCATAATACTTTTTGTTTCAAGTTACTCAGGAACAGTTTAAATAGCTCTGAATTTGAAAAATTGACTATGTCCTGAGTTCTCTCCCGACTAGAAACGAGGTGTTTTCTCTTTAGACTCGATCCTGAACATCTTGTCGTATACTTTTCACTCATCTGATTGCAGCGCTTTCACCTGAGCTAATGCGACCAGGGTTCGATTCGCATCCACTCAAGCATCACTTCTATGCACTTATGTATGAACATGATTGAAGTGCACGTACGGAACTAGAACTCAATCAAGCTGAAGAGAGAGCAAAGAGTCCAGCCACCGCATCCATCTGCATCTCATTGAAATTGCAAGCTCACTATCGTCTCGCTTCTAATTCCATAGCAACCACCTGTGGCCTCGTCACTTATCTTCGTGACTGACTAACTTGAAGCCCTCAGACAAGACAGATTTGTTAATGAGCTACTTCTATGTAATACTTAAAATTACTTATTCAAGGTCCCTACTTCTGACAAAATGCATCACTTTTTAACCTTTATATTTACTGCTTATTCTTTTTAATGGCAGGGCATGTTGCGAAATATAACTTCTATAATGCTGAGATATTTGCAAAACTTCGGACCGCCAGGTGTCTGCGGTGGGGAACAAACTCGCTATTGTCCTTTCCGGAAACTTAACTGGGTTCAATGCTGTTTTGGGCTCCCCAGATCAATCTCGCTGATGGGTGATTCTTGATAAGAGAGATCGATAGAACTAACTGAGAGACAGGCGAAACGAAGGACCCGCATGGTGTGGTAGTGAACGCGTGAACTAATGGACCTGCACTCCCTATGGACGCAATCTTTTCGTCTTTCATGGTTCTGACTGCTTTACGAATAAGGAAAACTCGTCTATCCACTTTCTGGTTTAGGTAGAAACCTCAAGTAGGCGATCATTTAAAACTTTAATGATATTTTATCTATCAAGAATACCTTCTCACAGTTTTCGCAAAGAAGTATAGTAAAAATCTGAGTTTTCGTAAAGAAAATATAGTAAAAATTTGATCTGAGTAACCTCATTCAATCTTTTTTGAGAATTCATTCACTACCAGGTTTTTCACGTTCTTGTGTTTGTGTAATATGCGTCTGCACTGTGGTCCAACCAGTGAAAACCGTAACGAGTTGATTCAATTATGCCCTGACATGGTTAAACTCTTCCCTTACATAATTTACGCTAGTCAAAGACCACCAAAAGGGAAAATAAAGATAAAACCAGTTATGTAATATTTAAATATAAATAAAAGTAATAACTTAGCTGACTGAACGTTTGCAAGTAAAAATACCTTCGAATCCTTTCTTGATCAGCTCCTGAAAATTGGGCAACACGAGTGAGTAGTCACTAAAGTAGAAAACGCAATGCACTAAAAGCGAAGGCATTTTAAGAAATAAAGCCTCAAAAAAGATTTAAATATAAGATGTCTTTAGCCTGTGAAACCCTGTATTGGCACCAGAGTGTCAATGTTCAGGTTATCGCGTTTCAGACACTTTCACCGCAGTATGCACATTCATTTCATAGCGAATTAAACTCAGAACAAGATAGAAGGAATAAGACCAAAAAGGCGGTTTTTTACACTTAATGATTTGTAAAAAAATTTTCTCAAGAAAGTGCTTTGACCGGAAATTTGAAACGCAGTTTATTATCACTGGTGACTTTTGTATAGAATTTGTGGGCCATGGAAATACCAGAATAGGCTAAACACGAACTACAAAATACTTCCGAGTGCCAATGTATTACAATGTAGACCACAGTAACACGTAGTTAATAGTATAATATATGCCATTCATATTCACGGAACCCTACAACCCGACAAGATCAAACTCTTTCCCACAATCTTTAGTGTTCATAATCACTAGATCACTTTACTCACTTGATACTTACTTGAATGCCGTCCTCAATGGCTGTGCGTGCCCCGGCATAATCTCTATTTATTGGAGATTTGCTGGTTAATCCATTATGGTTCCCTGGAATTCTGAGGTCAGCCTGGCCAAAGTCTGCACCAGGTCTTCACCACCACAGGCAATGCTCGCCCTTGTGGATCAGAGGGAGATTTCCACCATGCGACTTTGATTCCAGGACGGTGGTAGATCGTCGTATTGGTTTACTCTTAGCTGGGATTTCTGATGGAAACGCGGGACTCCTCAGCTTGGGAGACTCTACTCGGGAGATGAATCACCCCGCTGTACATCGCAGTCCGACACCCAGAAACACCCCCCAGTCACGATAAGATGGGAAACCGTTGGGAGGTAAATAAATCACTTTAATTATTAGAAAATTATTTTTATTGTCAAAAAACTAGGAAGTTCGCTGCCGACGAAAAATTGTTGTATTCCATTAAGACTGCTCAACTAAACGGCGCACGTGCACTATGGTCAAGAGCATACAGTTTAAGTGCTTCCAGTTTGTCGCCACCTACTATCCTAATCGTTGGTAGATGTGAGGTGGTCCTCAGATTATCTATGACAAGGGTTTTTTTTTCCAAATTTCTCTCTATGGAGCTTGTTGTGGAATTCAGAACCAACAGGTTAATCTTATAGTATACTAAGGTGAAACAGTGCTTCCTCTTTCTTCGTTTCGTCCATTCTGTTAGTTTGACACGATGTCACAACGATTTCGGGTAGCTAACTACTTGGCAATAATATTGTACGCAGGAATTGGACCACCTCATCCTTCTATCATTACGTATGTCACCTATATTAACTGTACTTTTGATTGTCGAACGATTAGAGTGGATTCCAGTAAAACCTTTGTTTTTCTCTGACCTGAGGTGGACACGAGTAGCCATTGGCTTTTACTGGCGCTCGCTGAGAGTCATACTGTATTCTGAGGATTTTTGTGAAAATTCTGCCTATCGTGTCTTTGGTCTTCAAAGTGTGCGCTTCACTTCCAGTCGGATCCGATCGCTAACGGCTCTTTTCCATCGGTTGTCGCTAGGGTATATCATTTGTCTGTTTCTTTTGATTTTCTGCGTGATCAGCAACAGATTGCTTTCTGACTGCGATCATAGCTGGACCAATTGTTATCGTATCACGTTTATTGAGAAGTATGCGCCTAATTTCTCACAGTCACTCTTCACTCCTAATTGGTACCGTCCACCCGGAAATCCTCAGTAGTCCTTGCATATGAAAAGCCATACTCATACAGAATTGATGTTTTAGATTAGCTAGTTTATTTATTCACTTATGTCGAACAATAGACTGGCACTAAATAATAAAGCTTAATCTTAACCTCTTTACTTACTGCCTACTTTTTCAAAGGCAGGGTATCACCTGCATCACCTGCAGTACCGTTGATCGTCGAGTGACTCGAGCGGGCTCCAGTAAATCCTCCATTTTTCCCTGTCGCATGAAAGAGTAGCCCAATGAGTTCTGCTCGCTCAAGGGACTCGTCGAGCATCATATCTTTCTTCAAGGCTCTTTGTGAAGAACTCTGACCATCGGGTCGGTGGTCTTCCTGCAGTACGTTTGACACCCCGAGGAATCCAGTCACGTCACTAACGGCTCTTATCCATCTGTTTTCATTCATATCCACTACGTGTCCCGCTCTTCTTATCTTCGACTGTTTGGCGAACAGAACGCCATCTTTGATTTTTGATCGTTGACACAGATCGGAGCTTCGGATCTCATGCCTTACTTGTGTGGAACGGGATACTTCTAGCATCGTCCTATCGACTGTGCCTTCGATAATGCTGAATGAGATTTCATCCTGCTCACGCAGCCACCAGGTTTCTGACGCACACATTAGGGCAGGAAGCACCATTGAGTCGAAGAGGTGGACAAGGAGTCGGGTGTTCTCTCTTCTCTTCACTACATCCTCGATGCTCTTGAAAGCTCCCCAAGCCGATCGTTTTCTTTTGCCAGCTCTGGAGCTAGGTCGTTCATCATATTGATTTCCCGACCTAGATAGATATAACTGGAGCATTCAGAGATATTCGTTCGGTTGAGCGTGAATGGGGCATGCGAAACCAATCCGTTGTTCATGAACATCGTTTTTGTGAGATTTAGTCGAAGACCAATCTTTTCACAGGCTTTATCAAAGTCGTCAAGCACACGTTCCGCTTGACTACTATTTGGCGTTATAAGGACGACATCATCAGCAAAACGAAGATGGCGTAACTGCCGACCATCGATTTTCACTCCCATATTTTCCCATTCGAATGTTATCATGACGTTCAGGAGGGTGGAGGTAAATAATTTTGGGGAGTTGGTATCGCCTTGCCCCTTTTTTGACGTCAATGTTAATATCGTTGTAGATTGGTGATACCTTGGTTGTGAAATTTTTTTTCAACTCACGAAGAATCTTTATGTACTGAGTAGAGACTCCTTCACTATCAAGGGCTTCCCAGACTGCTTCCATCTCATCTGAATCAAAGGCCTTCTGTAAATCGATGAAAGTGAGACAGAGCGGTCTTTTGCCCTCTCGCGATACTTCATTGAGCCGTGTTACCGTGTGGATGTGGTCCATCGTACTAAATCCTTTTCGAAACCCTGCCTGCTCACATGGCTGTCATTTGTCTAGTGTTCTGTCAATCCTGTCTAGGATTACTCGAGTGAAAAGTTTGTAGACGACAGAGACAGACAGTAAGCAGATTAGGCGATAGTTGCCGATATCGCGTAGGTCACCCTTCTTGAACAATGACACGGTCTTGCTGGTCTTGCACTGAGTACGGACCTTGCATTCAGACAGGTAACGTGTGAAAAACCGAGCCAGTGTGTTTACGAGGACTGGCGGAATGTTCTTCAGGTGTTCTGGTATTATCCTGTCAGGACTTGGTGCTGTTCGTTTTTTCTCCGACGAAATGGCATGTCGGATTTCGGAAGGGAGAACCGGTGGTACAACATATCGATCCTGCTTTATTTCATATGACGGAAAGTGGACGTTGCTATCGAAGAGATCCGAATAGTATTCGTGAATGTTTTTCTCCATTACCTTTCGGAACGCTGTAACTTCTGTCTGGTCTGTAACCTTCTATTCACTACGATGTGGTCTATTTCGTTATGGAACTCTCCATTGGGAGACTCCCACGTCTAGCACTGAGGGCGGGGTTTCTGGAATTGCGAGTTACCATGGATTGTCTTGGTTGCCATGATAAGCTCAGACAGCCGCTCACCCTGTTCGTTGCATTCTAATCCGTGGGTCCCAAGGTGACGCTCTTCAGACGTTTTTCTTGACCCAATCTTGGCATTGAAAGCTCCAATGATGACATAGAAGAATGCATGGTCTTCTCCGTAAAACTTCTTCAGGGCCATATAGAACACTTCGACATCTTCTTCGTCATAGTTTGATTTCGGCGCGTAAACGACGAGGATTGTCGAAGCCGGAATTGATCCACATAAGTTGTGAATCCGTGTTCATGGACAAACTCGTGTTGACGAGAACTCCGACGCTGCCGACTCCTCTATTGTTGCATGTTCCGAGGAACAGTTCTTTTCCGGTGTCATAGATAGCGTTGAAGGGCTGGCGTCTTCTCGTCTCGGCCAGGCCGATGACATCGTACTTTATCCTTCTTGCTTGCATGAGCAAGACTTCTATCGAGGACTCGGATGCAAGTATACGTGCATTGTAGGTACAGATCCTCACCATAGTTCTTTGAAATCCAGGTAGCTTCCATTGGCCCTGAGATTTTAGCAGACTCTCCGTGCTCGCCCTACCCAACGGTGCAAAAATGGAGGCTCCTTCGGGATCATGAGAATGAGGCCCGTTTTTTGCTGTGTTTAGAATTTTCGATGCCCACGTATAGCTTCCTGGGCTCTGAACGTGTGGGCTGGGTACACTCACGGGTAGCTTGCCAAGCTCTCTCAGAGTGGACATGGATCTTATTTGTTACAGGCAACTCCTAACCGCTTCCTATATGCTTCCCACTCACTTGATTGCAGGCTTTTGGTCGAATCGACTCATAGAATACAATCCGCATAAGCTAGAACGCATCCACACATGCATGCATGAATACGCCTGGTAAGTACAGAAAGTATGTGCCAAATCTGCGCAGTAGAAACAGGAAGTCTATCCCCTGGATCCACTTGCGTCTCATGGAAGCAAAGGTCGCTTTTGGTCCGCGATTAACCCCTATCACGTAGCCTGGCAACTAATCGGCTCGAGACCCCTCATATAAGGAAGATCCGTGGACGGCAGGGTATTTTGCGAAATATAACTATTACAATGCTGAGATATTTACAAAACTCGGGGGGGGGGGGGGGGGGGGGGGGTTNGGGGGGGGGGGGGGGGGGGGGGGCTGCAGGTGTCTACGCTGGGGAACGAACACGCTCATCACCACACCATGTGAATCATTCGTTTCGCCTGTCTCTCAGCTAGTTCTATCGATTTTTTGCCATCAGCCACCCGTCAACGAGATTGATCTGGGGAGCCCAAATCGGCAATGAACCCAGCTAAGCTAAGGCTATAGTTATAATCACAATCTTAACCTTTTTATTTACTGCCTATTCTTTTTAATGGCAAGGTATTTTGCGAAATATAACTATTATAGCAGAGAGATATTTGTAAAACTCCGTTGACCGTTGACGGGTGATTGCTGATTGCAAAAGATCGATAGAACTAGCGCTGAGAGGTAAGCGAAACGAAGGACCTGCATGGTTTGGTGATGAGCGCGTTACTCCCCGGAAAGGACAATAGCGCGTTCGTTCCCCACCGCAGACACCTGCGGTCCGGAGTTTTGCAAACTAAAGCTTAAATCCTCACAGGGATAATGTTGGTGCCGATTTCCGTGGCAAAAGTTTACAACAACCTCGCGTAAGCCTGTTAATTAAGCAAGACATTAATTTTCTCTACCAAGGTTCAGTGGGGTTTCGACATGTATGTTCTACTATATGCCAACTAATACTGTCTCGAATTCTGCAAGAGCGATTTTTGCCAAAAATGAGATGATTTCGGTTGGCTTTTGCCCAAGGGCCGTCCTCCATCCTATAGATCTGGTCTGTGAGGCCGAGTCGCTTCAACGCGGTAGAGCACTGTATACAAGGGCAGTGATGTGTGGCGCTACCTTATTCGTGCAGTGTTCCAGTCCACGCTACTCTCCTCGATGGGACGACGATGAAGACCGACCACAGAAGAAGAAACAACTGCTGAGGGCGCTCGATTCGAATCATCGCAGCTCTGATGGGAGCAAAACAGCCGAAATATTAGTCATAACGAAGGTCAGCATTAGTATTTTCTTCCTCAGGAACCGATTCACTTCGGACGTCTTGGATGAATTTTTTGTTTTTATTTCGTTTCCTCTATTATTTATTGACAATGACAATTTGAACATACGCGAAACGGTTCCCGAAGGATGAAGAAATGGATTTGTAGTTAAGACAACCTTGGATATATAATCTGGCTCGTTGTTACTTTCTATTATTAGTCTATCTAATAAGAAAGGCAATGGAAGATTTAGAGAGAGAACAAGCTAAAATGCCGAACGTCGTCCAACTCAAGCTTTTAACTCATAAATATATAAACGATTATATTATTAAGCTAATACAAGGTTGATAAAGAAGTTTATTCGGCTAACGTTTCGACGTCTTTGTCTTCTTCAGAGCCGGGTTGACCCGCGTCGATAATCCACGAGTGGTCGTTCTCGCGAGATGGTTGATTATTTACGCATACTTTTTATTTATTGATTAAAAATAAAATCATATAGCTTTCTGTCCAGCACCCCACCTCTAGTTTCATCCTTTAAATCGCTATTGTTTGCCGAAAAGAGCGTACTCCCCAGAAAACAAGCGAAAAACTAAACGAAAGTGTAAACACCAGAACCTTTTGTCCAACTGAAAGTTGTAAATGCAACCGAACAGAACTGGTTTGGAGGAAGAACGATTGAATTCAAAGATGAAATCGTTCTCTCTATTTATCCCTATTCTCTCTATTATATCTCTATTTTTCACTGCTTTTTAATCTCAGTGCTTATATGTTAAAGACAAAGCATTCACTTATCTATCATCCAATCTACGTTGATTGTAAACTGCTTCCCGTTTTTAGCGTCATTTTCTTAGATTTTTCTTTCTTTCCTTTTTTTCAGATAGAAAGACATGTGGTTCTTCTTCTTCTCTTCTGTCTTATTTCGTCTCTTCTTCTTCATCACAGTTATCTTCTTCGTCTCCTTCTCTCTCTCCCGCTCTCCCCATGCCTTTCCGCCTCTCTCTATCGTTATGTACATATATATACATATATAAGCCATATTAACCCTTTTGTTTGATATCGTCGTTAACCAAAGCGCTTCAATTTTTTATGATTCTAAAGTAATTTTTTGAAAGCCTCTTTAATAAAATGTAGGCAAAAGGAGTCATACTTGACTCATACTCCGAAGAAACTTATTTAGCGTTTCGAATCTAAACAAAAGCGGAAATTTCTCAATTCACAGTGTACTACTAAAGAAACGGGCTAAAATTAAAGGGCTATCTACAAATCCTTCTAAGCGGGAACAAAACCTCTTGTTCAACCAAATAGCACCTGAAGCCGGCGAAATCTATTGCATTCTAGTGGCTTGTACTTTCAAGATAAATTAGCATAAACTGAAAAATAACATGAATTGGTTTCCGTCAGTTGGAGCGCATTAGTGCTCTAAAATGCATTCTTGATGTGTGCCGCTGTGTCCTAGCGATTACAATTCTAAAAAATTGGTGTACTGTTTGGAATTTTTGGAATATTTTGATTTTGGACATTCTTTAAAAAAAGGAAAGAGATAAAAGCATGAATATGAAAAAAGACACTTTGGAAAGAAATACATCTTGTAGCGAAAGTCTGGAAGCGTAAAATCTATTAGAAAGCTCAATAAGCCCTCACTCAACTCTCTGTTTGGCGGAAAGCTCGCTCTATTGCGAAACATTGGTAAACGACCGCATTTGATCTGCGACTGGCACCGCGGCTCTCTTGCCGTTTCGCTTCTTGTCCCACGCTATCTCCCTCTCTTTCTTTCTCTCTCCTTCTCTTATCTCAGTACAACTCTCGGTCGCTGTTGTCGAATAGTTAATGGAATCTGTTCACTGTTGGTGAGTCGTTGCGGTGTCAGTGCTTGTTGTTGTTGCTTTTACTCTCTGTCCAGAAAAATCTACGCAGTCAAGTGACTTGTGTTGTTCGTTGACCGACCGACCGACTGACTGACTGGTTTGTTGTCTGTTATCAGGACTGGACGATCAAAAAGTACATCGTGCTCTTTCATCGTCATTGCACTGCACAGCACAGGCACACACACACACTCACCACACACACACACTGAGACTTTTCGTCGATAACTATTGGCACGCCTTTTCTCTCACACTCAAAAACTTCGACACAGTTCATCTTCGATCAAACAAAAAACCACCATGCACGGTTTGTTGTTTTCATTTCCGGAATCCGTTCTCGAATTTCCTTTTCTTCGATCCTTTTAGCTAATGAGTCGTTACATCATAAGTATTTAGACTTCTGTAGTAGATAAATTCACTACGGTAGTTCTTATACGTTTGAAAATCCGGCTTTATCGGACTTTATCCAGAATCTACTAGTTTTCTGTTAGCGCCTATTTCGCCGATGAAGCTAACGATTTTTCAAAATATAAAGAAGGAAACGCTTGAAAACAGCGATTGACTAGGTTCCTGTTAAAAATATCTGTTACAATATAGCTTATTAATACTTCTACTAACGAGTTTTTTCCCTACACTTTGTTTATCCGCTTCCACATCACTGATGACCTCATATGCTTAAATAAATTATAATTATTGTATAAATACAGCCACAACGGTGCTGAGATATTTGTAAAACTCCGAACCGAAGGTGTCTGCGGTGGAGAACGAACACGTTATTACACTTTCCGGGAGCTAACGCGTTCACCACCACATCATGCGGATCCTTCGTTTCGCCTGTCTACCATATAAATGGGTTAACTAGGAAATTTCCGAGATTTATGTTATAACTGAGCAAAATATTTATTTTGCAAAATAGCGCTTCAGTGGAAAATACTTTAAATTCACTCCATTACGAGCATTGAGAACTACACGGTTAAGTTTTTCTATCGATCCGTCTTTACTTGCATGATTTGCTTGCTGAATAAAATTCGATACTAGCCGGATTTTTCTGCATATAAGCTCAAATTTCGGTCTACCGCCGTATTTTCAGCTATGGCTAACCTTCGAATGCAATTCGCCACCGATAAAACCGTTGTGGATCGTTTTTTTCGTCTCGATCAAAAGGGTAAAGTTCAAGCGAAATACATCTGGATTGATGGTACCGGTGAAAATCTGCGCTCAAAAACTCGTACACTCGACTTTGAACCCACCAAACCAGAACGTGAGTTTTGATCAGTGGTTTTCTGGTTCTAATTTGCGCAGTCCATTATCGCTATAGGGCCTGTGGTTATTTAGTAAAACGATTTCCCATTATATTTGTAGAGAAATCAGCAATATTTAGGAATATATACTGCATCATCGTTGTCCATAATGCCAATTGCGATTATTTTATGTATTTTGATCTCGCGTGTGGCGCAGTGGTCAAAGGTGCCCTGCAACACACATGTGGAATCGATCCTCGCGCCCATGGCCCACCAAGCCTTCCATCCCTCTAGGTTCGGCAAATTGGTACCGGACTTGTCTGGAAGGATAGCAGCACTGGTTTGACACATCGGTAGGCCACTTCGAATGCATTCAATCACTTCCAAACGACGCTTGATGAAGTCGAATATGTAGTGTGTCCCTAATGTCCCGTAGTGTGTGTTGATCAACGCCGAGAGATTTATCTTTTTTCTTAAATTCTGATTTCATTTCTTTAAAATCGAGTACACTTTTACCAATTCAGGAGAAAAAAGAACTCTAGATGACGTTTTTATTTTCATTTTCTTATCAACAATATCGATCCAAATTGGTATGAGCCCAGTTTCTCTTTTCTTTTGCGGTTTAATATGAAAAAAGTGAAGGGGTCAAAGTACATGCGTACTTCGAATTTCATGTGCATCCCAAATGTTACTCACGTGCTAGATTACTGTATTCCATTAAAATGAAAGGACGGCGATAAGGGATAAGACCACGTCAATATGAGTTTTATTCGAAAGAGCAACAGACAGATTTCTTAACCAAAGAGCTCAGCATTCGCACGTGAACGCCATATGTAACACTTTGTCGAGAAGCCCAACAGAAAAAAAAGGGTTCGATAAATTGGTACCAGACTAATCAGGGAAAGGTGTACTCTCTGCAGTCTTAGTAGGAACGCTCTAGCCCGATTATCTCAAGACTCTAGAATTAACTTGACCAGAAATCAACGATATTCGTGTGAAAGAGAAAATCCTCAAGGAGCGGTGGACCCATATGCAAAAATGTTCGATGACCTTCGTGGATACTGGGTGCTAGGAAACGAATCGGGCATAAGAAGTGCTAGGATCCACACAACGTAAGTAGGAGCAGGTGGTCTAGAATAAAATAAAAAGTGATTAAACAATATTTTGTTTATTTATACCGGCGTCGAAGGAAAGTGGGTTTACAAAAGTAAACAGGTTTGTGTCCATAGGTGAATATCACATGTCATATTGCTACACAACACAACAAAAACAATGCCATACATTCCATTCGTCTGCACCAACCACTGTATACTGTACAATTCAATGAACACATTCCGATCAGAGGTTCAGGTCGATATCCCAGTTTCCCGTCCAGGATTCGAAGACGAAATAATTTCCCTGGACTTCAATTATTCCTGTTTGGTATTTAATTTTCTAATTTAATATTTATCATGAAAATCGAGTGATGAAGATGACAGAAAACCTTGGACATTTCGTACTATATCAATCTAAGGGCCGCATATGGCATAGCGACAAGGGGTTCGTTACTATACACACTTGGTCATTGATTCGATCTCGTAACCTGAGCTCACTAACCATTCCACCTATTCGAGGTCGACAACATTTAGTGCCACACTTGTCTGAAACGATTGCAGCAAAGCTATCGGAAGTTACTGTATAGGCCAGATGTGCACTGAATCATCTCTGTGTTGTCAGGAATAGAGTCGATTGCATAGTGTATCCCTTAGGGATTGATCAACACCGCAAGCTTTATCCTTTATCTTTTTATGTCGGTCCGTGGGCTTCTCGGTCAGTAATCAAGTTCAAGGCAAGGTTTTCTAGCCAACACTGCCAGTTATTAACTGTGGAAGAAATCGATGGCAAGTCATTTGGAATAAGGAATCTAAATGGTTTTGTATGAAGAGTTTTCCGGTTAACTAATGTGTTCTGTTTGTGGCGATACGGCTATGGATCGATCTTTTTGGCTTTTTTTGCGTAGATGTTTATTGTAAGGAAGGTAGAAGTGTGAAAAGAACTACATAGATCGATTTTCAATTTCAGAACTACCGATTTGGAATTTTGACGGTTCCTCTACTGGTCAAGCCGTTGGTACCGATTCGGAAGTGTATTTGAAACCGGTGGCAATATATCCGGATCCGTTCCGTCTCGGCGCGAATAAACTTGTACTCTGCGAAACTCTCGATGGTAAAAAACAGCCTACAGGTTGGTGAAAGTGTGCGAATTGGTTGAGTGATAAAAATATGTAGTTTAAATCTTAACCTTTTGGTTTACTGCCTATTCTTCGTAGCAGCAGGGTATTTTGCGAAATATAACTCGTACATAATGCTGAGATATTTGCAAAACTCCGGACCGCAGATGTCCGCGGTGGAGAACGAACGCGTTATTGTCCTTTCCGGGGAGGATGCCGATTTGGGCTCCCCAGATCAATCCCGTTGATGGGTGATTGCTAATGTCAAAAGATCGATAGAACTAGGTGAGAAACAGGCGAAACGAAGGACCCGCATGGTGTGGTGGTGAACGTGTTACTCCCCGGAAAGGACAATAACGGAAAATAGCGCGTTCGCTCCCCACCGCAGACACCTGCGGTCTGGAGTTTTGCAAATAGCTCAACATTATTGTAGTTATATGTAATTTAATTTATGTTTATGTGTCACAATGTCGTCAGTTCACCTCGTCAAATCTTACTGCGCCTAGTCGGTGAACCTTGATATGGGAGCGTGATGTGAGGCGTTGGCTCATCTGTCCCACTTTGTCACTTTCGCTGAGAAAGAGTCCAAAATTTTTGTTGGAAGTTCATAAAAGTCCGTAATCACTAAAAATTTGGTGCTCTTCATGTTTGTTGAGCAAGCGGAATCCACTAAGTGGCTCTGATAAGTGAGGGCGATGAACGGATCTCAGTGGAGCATCGTTCTAATTACTCCGTTATTAATGTCAATCTCTCTGATTCAAGTGATTCACAATAGTTGTAGTCACTTTCATAATAGTTCATTAAACTTTTTCCACTGCTTATTTCTCCTAGGCCGACTTTTGGTATTCTCATCTCTTCTCTCATCCTCATTTCAATGATTTTCTGCCTAGTCTTTGCTAGACGTGTTCTTTGCTGTTCAAACAACAAGTCACAACATCCACTAGGTCTTCTAAGCTGAGAAGGAGTTCGACATTTTCAATTCAGATGGGCAACCATAAGTAAACCTAGCAGAACCATCCGAATAACCTATGTCACTAAAAGCAATGAGAAAGTGCATCACGGTAAAAACGCGACATTCCTGGTGTCCAATGAATGAGCAGAGACCAATGAACGGCTTTAGCAGGAGGTAGCAGACAAATGGCGTCTAGTCGTGCCGAGTTGAGTTACTCGATAACTAGTGAAACCAAAAGTGACAAGTGACAAGTGATGTCGGGTCGGGACGCTAGACCGCGCGCTAAAATATGTCCGGACGATTACTATGATGTTAACTGGACATCATGACCGTGGTGGTCTTTGTTACTAGTCGAAGTCCACTTTCGAAGCTTTTTCCATCAATCAATATTCCCTTATCATTTGCAATCCATCGGAATTCTTTGGGGAACAAACACCGTTCACCAGTGGTTTCTAGTAATAACTATGCTTTAGTTAGTTTTAGTAACATTCAGGAATTTTATGTCTGTATTAGTTAGTGTTGATTGTTCGACAACATTTTCTCATAGGCGTAACTTATTAGAGCTCTCTCTCGTAACTTATTACTAGTGTAACGTAAGAAATGTGGAGTGTTGGGTTCTGGGAAAGATTTTAAATGTTCGTATGCTTAGTGCGCCATAAATTGAGCTGAACCTTATCAGCGATCACATAGAAATGCCATAGCCTTTTAGCAGCAATAAAAATTTCAAGTGATAAGAATGAAATAAGTTTTTTTAATGGTCCAGCATTGGAAGAGAAGAACGACCCTGATAATCGTCAGGATTGGGAGGATTCAAAACCTCTTAAGGGTTAAGACTTTTACAGCAGAACCCGTTACTACAGATCAGTAGATTTTTTGCCATATAAAATCTACACGATCGTTCCAAGTTATCGATTTTTTTGTGTTGACAGCTCTGTAAGCTGTTCACTAAACATGGTCACACCATGACTCTCAATACATTCATTGGATCTGAATAGGAAGTTAGGAGGTTAAGAGATTTACGTTTTGTGCCAAGATATCGAGTAAAATAAAATCAGCAAGCCTTGTTGAACAAAAATGTTCAGCATAGGAAAACTCGAACATGTTTTGTTTGTTGTCGAAAGAAAATATTGCAAACAGCGTTACAGACGGCAATCAGCTTTAGTTTAACGTCGATAACCCTAAGAAATCTTAATCCGTTCGTTGGGAAATTTTTGTTTATTGATGTTTTAAAGAGAGAACGTGTTTGTCGAGCTACTGTCAAGGAAAAAAGTCAGGATAAACGTTAATCGGCTTATACTTCCTGCTTTGAATGTTCTTATTGCTCTAGTCGTTCGTTAACAACTTGAGATTTCATGGATTAAAAGCGCGGTCGCAATTCAAGCGTTTAGAACAAGTCTTCTTTCTCTTTCCATTGGGAAGTGGTAATTGTTTGAGAGCTCGAAGTCATTCGTTGGGAAGAACAACTGCGAAATATTGTTAGAATGTAAGCATTTGAATGGCCCTTCTACACGAGTAGTCCAGGCTTCAACATATTTTTCACTCATTCTTGCGCGACCGTCGTCCGTAGTGGCAATCTGCTGCAACAATGGTAACATCCATGGGTAACCTGGATAACGGTGGTTCTTTTTTTGCAAACAGCGGAAATTTCTGAGTAAGGTATCACTCTGGTGATCTGAATTTTGTTTAGTGTGAAAATACAGGATGAATCTGTGTGGCACTGAAAAGGCATCACGCCTAACTGATCAGTGTCCATAATCAATCATGAATACGCCATGGTGTTTCCAGTTGTAAGCGAACTTTCGGATAAAACAACTTATCATTTGCATTCATATCTTGTATATAATTGGGCGTTCAGTCCTTAAGAGATAAGCTGCGGAGATATGCATTGATAACACAATTTGCATGAGGATTGGGCAAGCTGCACGCTATGCATTGACTGCAGTTCATTTTCCGTTGTATACCGAGCAGAGCTTCTTCGCCAATTTTCGTTTTCAATCGATAACTTTCTCACAACAGTTGTATATCAACGAATATTGTCTTACAATAACTTCTTTTTTACAAATTAAAATGCCGAAAAACTGTTTTCGGACAAGTTTATTCGAGTACCACATGTATTGTTGTTGGTGAAGATGGCGCTATGATGTATCTCTTGTAGAAAGTACAAACACATGAGTCCCGTTACAACTTCTGGCATATTGTGCGCTTTGAGTAGACAATTCACCCGCCGATGTGCACTGCCTCCAATTCGTTCTGTAGGATGCAAAAAAATTGTCGTAACGTTCTGTTTAACTTCAAGGTTAGGTTTCGATAGAGTTTATTGTTTGGTTCCAATATCTTGTGATGTTTTTCTTTGATAACGATCTGTCTACGTCAACGACGAATCACATAGAAGGTTATCGAACGATGCCCAGAGTTGTTTACAATGTGTCAAGATAGAAGAACTGTAAACCGCAGATAAGAGCCTAAATTTCGTCTAATAACTAAGACGATAGCAAGAGAAGCTTTTGGGCTATAGTTATAAGTCTTTGATGATTCATTGTGATTTTGACTATGGCGCAGTCAAACTGCGTTCAATGGCGATTTGTGCCCCACAAATCAGTTTCGTTGATGGGTGATTGCTGACGGCACTGTTAGGATAAAAGACACTGCCTTAGAGAAGAACAAAACAAAGACCTCAGTGGTGCAGTGGGTAACAGATGCGCTTCCTGAAAGGGCAATTGAGGGTTCGAATCTGACCTAGGGTTCGTTTTGCAGATACCTCAGCATCAATTTTGTTCTCTTTGACGATTTTTTTTCTCGATTTTCGCTTTTTCTACGTTCAGTAGTCTTATATCTTGCTATAGTGCATTCTGAAACACTAAACATCAGTACTTGTATGCCAGGACGGAGCAAGGGTACCGACCAGGAGGGAAAGCATCATTGACTCAATGAATAATGAAAAAATGTAAGCCATCGTGTTCAACTAACACTTGGTGCGTATGACGACATCAGCTCTAACCAAGAAGATCAGCACTGCGCTTTGGGTACATGCTACTACTAAATGGACAATGCGGTTCAGCATGAAGCGCTTCGACTACAGCGACGCATGAGTTGAGAAATTTCACCACGATCTGTAATTCCGAACCCTTTTGGTGAGCACTCCGATGGAGAGGTCCAGCTTCGTCTAGTCTCACAGCACACGCGAAGTGAACGCATTCGATTTTGACAAAGTCAAAGTTGACCGGATCGTGGACCAGTTGTGCGGTAAGTGAAGGAACCATTGTGATTTTTCCGCCTTCTCTTTTCTTGTTTTTCATCGAAATATTGCGAAATTCAAATTGTATCAAGTAAACAGCAAAGAAGAGATTAAACGATGTAGCCGTCCAAATGAGAGAATTTGATGCATGTAGAAGAACGCCGATAGTTTGTTTTTGGGGCCTCATACCGAAGCCTTTTCTAGTCTCCAATTTTTGTTCTTAAAGAAATTCCTGTTATGGGGCTTATCTCGCTATCAGATTTCCAGCCACTTTCTATTTCAGCAACAAATAATCGGAAGCGATGTGCCGAAGTGATGGAAAAAGCTAAAGACCAACACCCATGGTTCGGCATGGAACAGGAGTATACTCTACTCGATGTGGACGGGCATCCGTTCGGTTGGCCGAAGAATGGATTTCCCGGACCTCAGGGTAAGTTGTACTGTAGTACTTTATTGTAGGTACTCCACATCGGCTTTGGACGAATTTGCGCCATCATTACACTATCCAAATTCGACCATTCTCGAAATGCAACAAAAGCTTTGTGCTCGCTGCAAAATATTTCGCTAGAGTCTCTTGTGACACTATAGGTTTCACTGTGATCTTTCTTTTAATTTAATTCTGTTATGAAAAGATTAAATATTTTCCGAAAACGAGAGGATTTTGGAATTTTGAGATTTTTGCTTGAAAACCAAATAACACTGTTACTTTGTTCTGTCATGGTTCTCTTCAGGACCGTACTACTGTGGTATTGGAGCGAATAAAGTCTACGGTCGTGACATAGTCGAAGCACATTATCGCGCCTGTTTATATGCTGGCATCAACATCTCTGGTACAAATGCTGAAGTTATGCCTGGCCAGGTGACCAGCCATACTTTTAGTCCTGAAACGAAATATGGTTCAACCTATATGCATTGGTATCAGTGCATCGAGTGTGCTGTTTGTACTGTTTTCAATTATCACTCGTTCCGATTGTTTTCTCTATCGCAAAGAGTTTATTTATCATAGCTTTCATATTTGATCAATAGCTCACATCGCACAAATGTTGTCCAAAAAGTGATCAGCGAACACTTTCTCTACGCTTAAGTAATTTGTAAAAGCTCTTCTTAAGACGAGTTTTTCAATCCACATCGTGTGCGGCGAAATATTACACGTGTTCCCAAGCAGCCAAACAGAATTGGTCCTTGCACAGAATATGTTAGCTTTGTTATTTTAATTCTGTATGGGGTAGAGCAATGGAGCTCTCTTATGTGAAAGACCTACGTAGCCCGTCTCCACATGGCTAACAGGAGGCTGAAAGTGGAAGAAATGAGGGTGGCTGTCTGCTTGACACTGGTTTGGGAAGGATCTCCTAGTATCTCTTCCAATTGAATTCACGGATGTTCCTGCAGAACGCTTATATTAGCTCAAAGGATTACAATCCAATTGTTAGAACCACATGGGAGGAGGTTCGTGTTCACTTCCAACAAACAGCCTCATGTTCACCTCATCGCAGTCAAACAAGCTACCATAGAATATAACTAGTTTTCACGAGAGCTATTTGCGAGTATTTTGTCTTGAGAAACGGCAGATATAAAGCCCACCTCATTGTACCTACCTAGTGGACATCTCTTACCCTCATTTTGGGAATAAATGGAGACCTCACCGGTACGCAGTAGAGTTAACCTTTGGCGGTATTGCAGATGCTGCAAATGATACCTTTATTAATATCACATTATCCCTCGAAGCCTTTAAATTGACTACTTAAAGTGTATGGTTTCGATTAAAATTGTCAGTGAGACTGTTTCCCATGACAGAGATTAGTCCCAAAGTTTTAATCGTTCATTTATTTATTCTAGAACTATCTCAGCAATAAGAACGATTTCAATGATAACGGCAGCGAATTTTCAGTGGGAATTCCAAGTGGGCCCAGTTGAGGGCATCGCGATGGGTGACCAGCTGTGGATGGCTCGTTTCCTCCTACATCGAGTCGCCGAAGAATTTGGCGTAGTTGCTTCACTTGATCCTAAACCAATTAAAGGTGAAAAGTGACTTCGTTAGGTGGTCAGTTAAGGAAACGTTTTCAGAGTATGCTTCGGGCAAATTTTATTAGCCCTTGAAAGCTGGGATTAGAAAGTTTCGAGCAGATCATTAAAAATAGAAGTGAAAGAGTTAATTTCAAATATCGTGCTGTCCAATCTCAATGAATAACAAATTTAGTTCAGAAACTATTTCTCAGCTCACTAAATTAATTAAGATATATTATGAAATACCAAGGTGTCCGCGTAGCCCAGTGCCAAGAAGTGCCCTGCCATGCAAACGTAGTCAAATTGAGTTTGATCTCATGCATCGGCAAATTATGCCTTGTATAAGAGGACAGGAACTCCGAATTTTATATCGGTGGGCCTCCGCAAAACACTGGGATAAGTACGTATTCAGTCGTTGTCTAAGATCCAGCAGAGTGAATGATGTATTTTCAAGGAAGCGCCGAACGTTCTATACTTTTATCCACTTTATTAAATACGCAGTTGTTAGTTGGAAATCAATCCGACATTTTCATCTTTATTTCACCTTCATCGGGAGGAGGAAATTTTCATATATGAGAAAAGGTGGAAATCCGGCAACATAGGGAATAAGTCCTATGCAAAATGTAGAACCGTCTTCTTGCCGAGAATCTCGACTGTTGAGGAACACTGTCGCGAAGTCGCGAAGTGGGCATACTCAAATTAGCCAAGGACGTTCCATAGCTCATAGTCCTACTGGTAGCATGGAAGAATGTTACGGTTCCTTGGCTTTCTAAGAACGCCGTACTTGTTGGCAAGGTAGGTCAACCATCCTTCTCCGTCCGTTACAAAAGTTCACTGAGGCCTTATTTCTTTGCGTGCGCAACAACAATGTGGGAAGACCGGTACAAATATACTTCATTTCACACCTTTCAAGGTGTTCCTCCAGAGGGCTTTGCATCATGCAGTCGTCGAACGAAGAATGCCTGTCCCATACTTCTCGAGATTTGTGGTCTATTTGCACTGGAAGCAGTACACAAAAGCCAACAAAACATGGTGAAGCCGTACAGGTCGCCATCGCCAATGCGCAACAGATGTCGACCGTGGCAAGACGATACCAAGTGAATACTCATGAATACTTCTCAGCTATCATGTTATAACTTCTATGATGCTGTGATATTTGCAAACTTCCGGACCACAGGTGTCTGCCTGCGGTGGTGAACGAACGTGCTATTATCTTTTCCGGGGGATAACGCGTTCACCACTACACGATGCGGATGCTTCGTTTCAGCTGTCCATCAGCTAGTTCTATCGATCACTGTTATCAGCAGTCACCATTCGGCGGGTTTGATCTAGGAAATCGAAGTCGGCAATGAAACGAAGAGCCCGCATGGTGTGGTGGTGAATGCGTTACTCCCCGAAAAAGACAAAAGCGCGTTCGTTTACCAGCGCAGACACCTGTGGTCCGGAGTTTTGCAAATATCTCAGCATTGTTGTGCTTGTTGCACTAATTTTTTATAAACCCAGTAAATATTTTGAAAAATAAGTACGAGTAAATAATAATAAATAAGTGAAATGTAAAGTGAAATATTAGTAGCATTTAAAAAATCGTTGTTATTTTTTTTCGTAAATATTCTCTGATTTCCACACCTTTGCTGCTTATCTCATCCACTGAGACATTTATTTCAGAGACATTTTCCAATTGCTTATGACTTCAGTAAAAAACCGAGCACTCTGCTGGCATCTATAATATTCCTTACAAATTCCATACAAGAAGTGCAATTTTTAAGAATGAAATTGTCAAAAATTTTCGGTTTAAAAGGTAAGGAATAGAAGGTTTGGACAACTGGCGATGGTCGATCAATCTCTTAAAGATTCCTTGCCAAACCTTCTTCCACTTGCAAATCTCCTCTTAAAGTAAACACGTATTTGACTTTACGTCTTCTACATTGGTTCTACAGTAGCTTGAATGAGTCACTCAGTGATGAAATCAGTGTTTTACTTTTCATGAGGGACTTTGGTATTAGCTAGCCGTCTTAGAAAGAAGGTTTTGTTCGGAGTTCCAAAGTTGAACATGGCGATTAAAGGAAAAGTAATTTAGTTGGAACGAGTTATATTTCTTCACGTATATATATATAAATACTTTTTTACACTTCTTTTACAAAAGAGTCTCCTAAACGATGTAAAAAATAAAAACGGGTACTAAAATGGCTAGACTGGAGATTTTAATCTTTAGGAGACTGGAACGGAGCAGGTTGTCACACAAACTTTTCCACAGCTTCCATGCGTGTTCCTGGTGGAATAAAGTGAGTTTTATGGAATTTTGTTAGAATATTTAAGTTCTTCAATCTTTTAGTTGAATGGACTAGGCCGTTTCTCTTGTTGAACGAACTTTATAAAATTCCTTTTATTACAATTAGAACTTGATTATAGTGACATCATGACGGCTATCAATAAGTTGTCATTAGTACATCAGCAACACATCGCTTACTACGATCCCCATCTAGGAAAGGTTTCTTCTACACTTACTGTTTCCCTTCATGCGATTTTGGTGTCACATTTGTTTTCGTTTGTTTTGTTGTGGCTAAGAGAATTAAGTAATGTTAAGGACAATGAGCGTCGACTAACTGGACGTAATGAAACGGCGAAGATCGACCAGTTCTCTTATGGTGTCGCTTCAAGAGCCAGTTCAATCAGAATTCCACGCCAAACTGACAACGATGGCTATGTACGTAATATGATTTGACATTTATTTATTAGAATGTAGAAACCAACTTCCGAGCCGGGCTTTTCAGCAATTTTTGAAGCAGTTTATTTCACTCATTGGTTTAACTCCTCATTATGCTAGCGTTTTTGTCTTCGAAAATTCCTCATAGTGGCATAGTGGTGATTTTCGACAAGTTATTTAGCTCTGGAAGTGTCCCTATACTCTGCTTAGTATCCGTTAAGCGTAAAAAAACATTTGCCGTTGACCGATTCTTTAGCGGCGCGCTAGGAATTCCACTCCACTATTAGCACTGTAGACGTGATTAAATGCATGTTTGGTCTATACGATGTTTTTTGGTCTCTTGCCAATGTCTCAAGTCAGTGTCTTTATCCCCGCAAATAAGCCTGGGACGAAACCGTGAACCACGAGGAGATGGCAGCATGGTTTATCTCTCCGCGGGTCGAAGCAACGACAGCATGCCAATTGCAGGATACCTCTAACTACTGCGCTACACCCGGCTATGTTTAGTGGCTTATGCTTGCTATGTCACAACGAATACCATGATCTCAGCAAACTGCTACTGACGTTTCAGGGTTATTTCGAGGATCGGCGACCCTCATCGAACTGCGACCCGTACAATGTGATCGCAGCACTTGTACGTACCGTGTGTCTAGATGGTGATGATCGCAAACTCTCGCTTATATACGTGCCTACAAGTGGTGGACAACAATCCTAAGTGGTCCTCATCGTAACCCTGTGAAAACTTTTCATCATATCTCACTTGTCGTGGTCCGTTCCGCTTTGTAGATGATTCGTCGTGTATCTTCATTTTTCACTTTTTTCTTGGTATTCAAGTCGTATGTCTTGTCACCCAAGATGTAGTATGTCCTGGTCTTCTGATAAAGTAGAGGTAGTAATTTGATTTTTTAACTTGTGCATATATTCGTAAATAAATAAATATAATGTAACAAAGCATATGTTTAATTCTGACTTTCACTGAACCTCGATTTGGACCATCAGTGTTTCGGTTTACTCACAAGCTCTTATGAGGTTGTTACACATCTTCATGGGTGTTTTGTTTTTGTTTTAGAAGCAGTTGATAACGAACTCGTGTAAGCTCGTAGATAAACTAAAACTTTTTATGAATGTTACAATTCCAGCGATGCGTAAGCTTTTTGTTTTAAACTTGGCTGATGTACAACTTTATATTGAATGTGCTAGATTGTGGATTTGAAGCCAAACAGACGTCGTCGTCATAATTTCCTCTTCATGAGTATTTTCACGACAAAATCCTAAATATGTATAGGACCAATTTTTGGTCAAGACAAAGCAAAAGTTCTGATTTTCTATAACCAGACTACAGTCAACCGTAAGTGTTTTCATCCACAACATTGTTACCTTCCGTAGTTACACTCCTAATCCCTACTCACACTGTACTGATTCTAGTTGTATGGTTAATTGTTTACTCTACCTATGTGGCTGAACAAACTGGGTGACACCCACGTGGGATCAAACCCAAAGCCCATGGCCCACCTAGCCTTCCATCCCTCCAGGGTCAGAAAATTGGTACCACACCTGTCCGGGAGGATAGCAGCACTGGCTCGATACATCGGTAGGTCATCGCGAGTTATTACAAAGGCCAGAAATGCAGTCAATCACCTCCAAACGATTCTTAATAAAGTTGAATGCATGGCACATTCTTTAGGGATTGGTCAAAGCTGAGAGTTTGTCCTTTTTATACTTTACTTATGTTTTTTTTGCTAGGCGAGTTTGATGTCACGGGAATGTTTTCTCCACTTTCTTACACCTCGTGTTGTTGACAAAATCTAGCGCAATACGACAGCAAAAACGTTCAAGTGTTTGGTAGTTGATTTTATTAAGCCTAAAAGCAGAATTTCGAAGATATCAATTCCCATTATCTAGTTATCTATGTCTAATTCGTTTTCACATACTGTGCCGACTACAATGCTTCTTTCATCCTGTTGATCAGCTTTACCGTGAAGGACTTCGGATTTTTGAACTGATTCGGCTGTCACTTGGAGAGTATGTCCACCACATAAGCACGTTTACTGGGGATGCCTGGTTGCGTTCGGTGCTCTGTGGAACCAATAATCCTGCGTGTATTATTACACAGTATCGCTGAGCACTCAGGTTCTAGCCCCTCGCCTCGACCTATTGCTACTATTATAATAATTATCAATGAAGTTAATACTACCAGTACTCCACAATATCAACGTTTAGCCTTTATTATTATTGAACACCAGCATCAGATCAAAGAAGTTATCACTTATTTCTTACCAAATGACCTTGTTGAGATAATGCACGCATCCTTGAACTTCGTCGCCTGTAACTCCCACGACCGACTTTCTATTAATCTCGGCATTGATCAAGTAATTCTTCGTATTTTTGTTGAGCAAACGCGACGTGTTATTATTCTTTAATCACGAATAAGCTGACGTTTCGGCGGATTTCGCCTTCCTCAGAGCCTGGAAAGGTCAAGTTGATAGCAATCTACTCGGCCAGACGCCTTCATAACCAAACAGAGAAACTCTAAACCAAGATTTTAATCACGTTGAACACAGCTTTGCACACTCACCGCTTTCTATGAGTCTTCCACTGACTATGTCGCATAAAGAACAACCGCACAGAATTCACATGAAAGCGTAATGTGCCTCTCCCATCAGAATAACAGTCTTGTATACTGCCCTATATCACGCGTGATAATGAGGCATTCTTCCCTGCGGTCATTTTCGGATTTCTGGAATTAATCCAGAATGCCTCGAGAGTTTTTCGCGCCTGTGTTCTTGATTCGCGTGCGAGGATGGTGACACATACTTCAAAGTCCTCCCCGTTATGTCTCTGGGTCCTATGCGCGCCTAGCGGGGTATTTGGTCTACGTTTGCCGGCTAGGTGTTCTTTCATGCGGACACAGAGGGGTCTACCCGTTTCGCCAATGTATTCGTCACCACACGTCTCACAGGAGATCAGATAAACTATACCCGAGCTCATGCAATCACCGTCTCTACCACTGGGGCAAATTATGCAATTTTGAGTTGCACATAGACGGTCATATAGGCGGTTACGAACTAGCTGGCGCTTAAGAATACTCGGTGGTATTTCAACTGCGCTCACCGAATTCTCTAGGCCCGCCCTTCTTATGCAGCGTTTTATAGCTGTACTTATATCATT
>UYYA01003975.1:0-211231 GCA_900624975.1 Angiostrongylus costaricensis | reverse complement strand
ACAATCATGGACCATCGACTCGGATCACCGGCTCTGAGGAAGACAAAGACGTCGAAACGTTAGCCGAAAATAAATATATTTATCAACCTCGTGCAAGCTTATCAAGAAAGAATACATATTCCTGAAAATAGTTACGCAAATTTTCGTTGTGTCGAAAACATTCGAGTTGAGCTTCTAAGCTCTTTTGCAGCATTTTAGTCAGTTATTGCCTCGTTCTTTGCCATATTTCCTTCGCATTTGGAGTGAGCTTTTAACGACTAGCAGTCCTTCATCGCGTAGCATGTAATCAGCGCCTGTCCTTCGCTCTTCCGGTATTTTCTTGCTTATCGTCTTTCCGAAGTGTAAACTGACTATTACAGGTAAATTTAATGGTGAGATACCACCTCTTTATCTAAATTGAAACAACCCCTTCGCTTCCTGATCGACGCCATAACTAACCACTGCGCTATCCACCTCTTTCCGACTTGTAGTCATCTCTTAAAATGCAACTTGATATAAACCGTATAAAATGTGTCATAGAAATAGAAAAAGTGCTTTTTAAAGATAGACTATATCCCATCCTCTATCACATTTTTTAAACACTGTACTCGAATTTGCCTATTGCAGCCTTAACGACTTTCACTTCTTGCATGATTCTCGGAAGACTTTAGGAAACGAGTTCCGAAATTTCTATTGCATGACATTTGAATTTATCTAGGACCAAATAGTTTGGTTTGATCAGGGAATTGTGTACAGCAAACACGATGAGGATCTTTCATCTACCTTTCCAAAACCTTGACTTTCTCTTTTCAGTTTCTGACACTACATGATACAGGTGAGAGAAAACCAATTCTGGATACGCTGTGAAATGGGATTTTTTCTCCTTTTAGTTAAATAACTGTGAAAGCGGTAACGTACATGGTGCACATCGATTGGCGAGATGTTTTCTTTTTTTCATCAGTCGGTACTGCAACGATCTAATTCCAAGTGCGATAAGAGAAGTTTCATAAATACCTACTAACAAGTGTATAGATGCAAGTCTCATAGCCAAGCCTTTGCGCTGACTACAAGTTGCTTATACTCCAGCACCGCCCAGTAAGAAAGTGAATACCCACCCAGAATTTCATATCTGCAATGTGGAGTGAAATAGAGAGCATTTGTAAAACCACGTTTCTTTATTAGCGAAAGAAAAATTCTTCGTAACTGAGGATCTACTGAACTCTATAATGGTGACATTTCTCGAGGTTTATGACCAGCTTTCATGCTCATAAGGCCTGTCCTTAATTCAGAAGCTAATGTGGTCTTTTTCGCTATCTCCTAGTTTCCAAGATGGGATCACGATTGTACTAGTTGCCTTACTGCATAGTTAGTCGCAACAGTGAACTTTTCTTAACTCTTTTATTTACTGCTTTTTTCTTCTTAATGGCAGGATATGTTGTGAAATATAACTCGTATGAAATGCTGAGATATTTGCAAAACTTCGAACCACAGGTGTATGCAGTGGAGAACGAACACACGCTGTTGTCCTTACCGGGGAGCAGCGCACTTCACCACTACACCATCCGGGTCCTTCGCTTTGCATGTATCTCAGCTAGTTCTATCGATCTTTTTTGCCATCAGCAATCACCCGTCAACGGGATTGATCTGGGGAGCCAATATCGGCATTGAACCCAGTTAAGCTGAGGCCTCGTTGTAATCACAGTCTTAACTCTTTTATTTACTTTTCAACTTTTCCCCCATGGCAATTTAGGATGTCAGTTGCGCTATCGCTTGGCCATGTACAGAAGTCATCACTCACAGTTTTAATCATCGGCTGAGAGGTAATATGCCTTAGGAAATCAATGTCATGTGCTTTCCATTTTGATGCTATCACCGTTGTCAACGAGAAACGGATCTGCTGCTACGATTAATGTAAAAAGCCGTCTCTATCATCGTTTGGCACATAACTTCTGAACGAGCAGTTTTCATCTATGACCTGAGAAAAAAGGACGGCTGAAAAACTGCGTGGCACCTCGAATATAGCCAATATCGCCACTCAAGCCAGATGACAAAATGGAGTGAGGTCTGAAAACACCTTTCAGATTCTCTTTGAGTTTTCTAGATCTTTGTCTAATGAATTTATGACTGAAATTGTCGGTTTACCTGCAAATGATGGACGCTTCCAAGCTACAAATGTCACCATCAATTTTAATAATTATCGCAAGTTTTACTGTCATCAACGACTATTGATTAGTGTGGAGTTAAAGCTTTCTTGAATTCTCGTAGGACAGCTAGCTCTCTTTAAATATGTATGAATCCATATCAACTCTGGTGTCACCTTGACGAACCCCTTTTCCTATAGGCATGGTGAGAGGTCGATGAAAGAGCTATATTTTCGTGGTGCAGTTCCGATAGCACTCATATAGAGTAGGATGGGGTCCACTTCTTGCTCAATGAGCGCTGAGAAGATTGCATTTATTGTAACGCTGCCAAACTTTTTTGATAGTCGACAAAAGTGAGGGCTAGGGAGAGCTGGTGTTCCCGACACTTTTCAGTGACACAGGACACGGCTTGGGCGAGGTCCATGTAGCAGAATTCTCGGCGGAATCTTGCTTGTTCAATCCGTTGTGTCCCATGCAAGGTTTTCGATGTGTAAAGTGTCACGTGAGTCACAAGAAGTAAATGAAGTTTATGGCCTCCAAATATCCGAAAGTCGGCGGTGATATTATCGGCTCCTGGAGCTGTGCCTGCTTCATATTTTCAACTGCGAGTCGAACCTCAGAACGAAGAATTCTAGGAGCCCTTATTTCTGCGCCGATTTTACTGTCCGGAATAGGGTTTTGAACAGAACATTATGGTGTAGAAACTTTCCATTATCAATTCCACATCATTACAGAATGTAGTAGCAGTCCTGTCTTCGTTCATTAGGAAGCGGAACAACACTGGTCGCAAAAATCCCGACAGCACGTCTTCAGACTAGATCGTTTTTGAGCTGCTCCAAAAAACTTTTCTGAATATACCGATGCAAATCCTTCTGTATAGATCATTGCTGGAACTTATTATCAGTCGTAGCAAATCTGTTTCAGTACGATCATGTTTAAGTGTCCTTCTCTCTTCGAGCAACTTCTTAGTGGTAGTGGTGTGCTCTGAACTTCTCGTTTGAAGAACTGAGGCGAGCTCGGCAACAGTTTTAAGCCCTTCAACGGACAGCGTTTAATCCCTGGTCGGCTCTTCATTTTTCTCCCAGTCATATGAGGAAAGAATTTTGTGGAGAATGTTCTTGTCATTACCATTTGTTTCGTTTTCCTTGGACAACAGCGGCAGCTCTTTTTCGGTGGTCGTACATAGTAAAGAGTGGTGAGACTGCCGAAGTGTCAAGTAATCGTCACTTTCTGTTTGTGAGACCACTATCGATCTCCGGATGAGTCGTATCGTTAAAAGACTTCCGTATCCGACGGCATCTTTTGTCCTTCTGGAGAAACGAGTTTCCATGAAAGAGATACTGTAGAGAGAAGTTCTATGAAATGCTTTCCATTCCCGTTTCTTTCTCCCAATCCAAACTTTCCTATCCTATACTCGCTCTCGTAGGCCTTTCCAATTCTGCCGTTGAAGTCTCCGACAAAAAATACTTCTAGTTGATAGTAGACCGCGTCTAATTTGTTTTCATCAGGTGCATCGGTCGGTTAAGAGCAAGTGATGGTAGTAATATTTTTATGACGCGTTGGTCGAATACAGAGGGTGGCCATGCGAGATGAAACGATCTCGTGCGAGTTGACGAGGTGCGGTATGGACGGGCAGACAATAAACTCTGCGTCGCCAACATTTTGTGATGAGAGCTTTTGACGAGGGTCTCGTTGTTTAGTTGGCAGCTAGTATGACGGTCTGCTCGTAGGGCGGTCAGATGAAATTTTGAGGGATCCACTCCTTCAAGAAGAGCGTGAAAATTAGCGTCTAAAGGCAATGTTGTGGTAATATACGTGCAGAGTAAGAAACAATATCCGTGGCGTGCGTGTATTCGTCACATCCGGTTCCAGTGATGTCCTGCGAAACCCAAGATTCCTTGCCGCCTCACCGCCTGACGTCAAAGGAGCAACCAGTTCGCCGGTTACTGATTTTGGCCTATTTCTCGTTGGGCAGTTTAATCCTCTCCGGCCCTAAATTAACCTTATAAAGGGGTTTTCAGGTCTTCACCACGATGTGAATTTGAGGGAAGTACCTCTAAGGTAACCATTCCTTTCTCTGGTTTTAGTACGAGTTCATTTGGACACGACTTTAAAGCAGGAATTAAAATAAAAGCAGGAATAGAGGAATGGCGGACCTGGAACTGGAGAGATGGAACTGAACTGGAGCATGGAGAAGCTCATAGACGGCGTAAGTCTATCAATGAAGGAAAGTATATTGATTGTCCTTGATTATCCATACCGAGGTTGGATGAAAATCGGTTTTTAAGACTTTAAAACTTAAGAAATTTTAGGAATTTGGTGACATCTACGCCAAGCGATCGTCATTCGACACGGAAATTTTCATAAAGGTGAAGATCTCATGTTTAACCAACAGTATTGTGGTGTGTCATCTTCTGCTGAGAACATTCATGAGGACAGTCTTCTGTCGTTGCGAACTAAACATAGCCTTCAGACGAGTGTAACAGCTAGTAAATATTAATACATAAATAATAACTGGCTTCCAAGGTTTCTCGAACCATCACTTAACCTCGGCGTTTATAACATACTTTCATGGAGGGGGCTTGCTACGCAGTGGTTAGAGGTGTCCTGCAATATACATGATATCAATTCGAGCGCCCAAGGATCACGAAGCCTTCAATCTCTCTGAGATCGGCAAATTGGTTCCAGACCAGCCTGGGAATGTAGTAGCACTGATTCGATACATCGGTAGGCCACCGCCAATCAGTGTATAGATGAGATATGCTTTCAATCACTTCTAGCGATGCTTAATGAAGTCGAATGCACGGCGCATCCGTCACGGAATGGTCAACGTATAAAGTTTTATCCCTTTTGCCTTCCTGGATTTTTGAGCTAACACAAGCTTGATAAAAAAATCTTTGTTCGGCTAACGATTTAACGTCTCTTGTTCTTCACAGCCGCACTGGTCCAACTCGACAATCCACTCGTGGTCATCCTCGCAATGTCATTCCAATGCTAGGTATTTCCCGCTGTCAAGCATAACGCAAGTGAGAGAGCGAATCCAACGGTCTGGCCTTTCTCAACGATCAGAAACTGAAGACGCCGATCGACACCACAAATTGTCGACGATGGGTGGACACGTAGTGTGCATGAACGACAACCGATGGGCAAAAGCGATCGCGATGTCAAACATACAGCAGGAAGACCACCGATCCAATGGTCGAATTTTTTCACGAAAACCTTAGAAGAAAGATATAATGTTCAACTAGTCCCTAGAGCGAGTAAAACCAAATGGGCGCTACTCTTACGTAGCACAAGGAGAAGTGTGACGTTTAATGGCACCCGCTTTAGTCAATCGATGATCAACGGGTTGACAGGTAACACAAATAGCACTAGAACTGCTACCCGCAATGGGAATTAGTAATGCGGTTTGGAGATTGTAGCTATTCAGTCTCGTACGCCGTCTCAAGCATATTTGCCAAGTAAGAAATAGTAAAGATGGTTTTCATTGATTAGATACCATTGACAACTTCTTCTCTGTCATCGGAGCAGTCATGAAATATTCACATTCTTGCGATGAAGTCCACTTACTGGCCAGGGTTTGATAGCTCACTTCTAGAGCATGATTCTCATAGATTGGTACTATACTTTTTTTGCATTAGCTAAAGATGAAAGCGAACCTCAGTGTGCTTGGAATGTCCGGCCATCAAAGCAATCTGTGCGCAGATGTAACAATGTTTGCGCACCATTTATACTAATAACACACCATATGTAGTGCAATTTATATATATATATATATACGTAATCAATGCACAAAAACAAAAATAATATCTCGAAACTTTCTTTGAACCTCATTACTGATCATTCACTGGTTCCTCGATGAGCAAACACGAGAATAGCCTAAAATCAAGCAGAACAGTCCACTGAGCAGTATGGGACACGAAGGCATAACGGAGAAGATTTTGAATAAAAATCACTATCTACGCATGAAGGACAACTGTAGCGCAGTGCTCGGAGGCGCCTTTCAACACACATGTTGAATCAATCCCAGCGCCCTTGGCCCACCAAGCCTTCCATCGCTCCGTGGTCGGCAACTTGGTACCAGATTTGTCTGGAAGGATAGCAAGAGTAGCTCGATACATCGGTAGACCATTGCGAGTCATTGTAAGGCCAGATATGCATTCAATTACTTTCAGACGATGATTAATGAAGTCGAATGCATGGCGCATCACTCAAGGATTGACCAACGCCAAGAGCTTTATCTTTTTTTATCCTTTATCCTCGCATAGGAATCCAGAACACCAGCACATAAAGCTCTTAAAGTGCTTTAGATAAATTCCAAAAACGAAAAATTGGACTGCAAGTAGTGTCTTATGATCACGTGTGGTATCGCGCCATACCTCGGCTAGATTTTTTGACAAGGGCCACACACAGCCCACAACCAGACTATGTGCGGATGTTCTCCAGCAATAACTGGTGGGCTCTTAAAGAACAAAACGGTGCGTATTTAAGAGAAGCTGTTTACTACATGAGCAAAAGTCTATTTTTCTAGATCGTGGACTACCCTCTTTAAACTACAACTTGCTCTTCACGATCTTCCAATGAATAGAAATCTTGCATTCTGACAGGTTACGGTTGAAAAGCCGAGCCAGTCCAGTCAATACACTGGTGAGGATTTGCGGAAAATTCTTCGGGTGCTCAAGTCATATCTTACCCTAAATAAAGTACTGTTGGAGTCTTTACCGACGAAATAGAATCTCGGATTTAGGAGGCGAGAACGAGTGGGTCGATATATTCATCAATTATAATAAAGTATGAAGCGTTCGGTTTTGATCAATCCCTGAAAGATGGCCATGCATTCGACTTCATTAAGCATTGTTGGAGGTGATGCTACCAATGCAGAGCCAGTCCTTCTATGCAATCCTTCTATGCAAATCTGGTACCAATTTGTCAATGCTGGAGGGATGGAAAGCTTGATAAGCCTGGGACTCGAAATCAATTCCATAGGTATTGAAGGGCACCTCTGACCACTGCGATACACATTTCCGTTTCTCAACACGCCTTCTAGTTGTCCATATGGAATCCATAAATATCAGTTCCACAATCGCTTTCGCAAAGAATCGTCAAAACTTGCAAACTGTGGCGTCCTTGTGGAGCAGTGCTACACTGTGCCACGAACAATCTTATGTGAGGATTGTTATTCTAGAGATGATGCGTCTACGTGTTGTGGAGAGTGGGTTAAAGAAGATATGGCTGAAGTGTGGCAGCTGACTACTCCTTTTAAGGGCATGGTATATATATTGCGAAATATAATGTTAATAATGCTGAGATATTTCCAAAACGCCTGACCGCAGGTGTCTGCGGTGGAGAACGAGCGCACTATTGTCCTTTCCGGGGAGTAACGTGTTCACCACTACACCATGCAGGTCCTTCGTTTCTCTTGCCTCTCAGCTAGTTCTATCGATCTTCTACTGACCGATTAATAGGTTAAAATTGTGATTAAAACTGCAGCCTCAGCTTAACTGGATTCGTTGCCGATTTGGGCTTCCCAGATCAAACGCGCTGACGGGTGATTGCTGATGGCAAAAGATTGATAGAACTAGCTGAGAGACAGGCGAAACGAAGGACCCGCATGGTGTTGTGGTGAACGCGTTACTCCCTGGAAAGGACAATAGGGCGTTCGTTTCCCATCGCAGACACCTGTGGTCCGGAGTTTTGCAAATATCTCAGCATCATTTAAGTTATATGTAGCAGCTAGATTCAGAAGACGTCCTTGCAGCCTCTACCATGGCGAGACCTCATCTTCGCATAGACGTTATAATAATGCAAACAAGTGTAGGCGTCTCTTTATCTACCGTGTCTACAGGTACCACGAGAAGATAAGACGATTCGGAGGGGATTCCACAAAATGCGGAAACGGTGCTTAGCGAAGAACATTAACAACTCAGTCATTTTCGTTAATGCAATAATTTTTATGCGGAGCTGTTGATATCTCTAATTCACAATTTAATATTGCACACTTCTTACATGACTACCTTTCACACCATTTTAGAATAGAGTGCGCGTAGCAGAGTGGTTAAAAGACGGCCTACAATACACACGAGACCATTGTTTCGATTCTGCTCTTCGGCCTCACCAAGTCTTGCATCGCTCTGGAAGTGATAAATTGTTATCAGACCATTCTGGGAGTATAGCAGCATTGACTTGATACATCATTGAACCACCGCAGTTTATTGTATTCGCGAGCTATGCGTTCGATCACCTCTAACGATGCTTGATGCAATCGGATGTGTGAGGCATCCCTCAAGGATTCGTTAACGCTGAACACTTTATCCTTTATCCTTTTGCCGGTCTAAAACACAGTTTTATCTGTACCCAACTTTTCATGAAAGGTGAAGATTCCAAAATCGTTGACTTTTTTGGTCACTTTCCGATGTGAATCGTTGTTCTCATACTCTTCGCTATCTTCTTAGTCTTATCGCGATTCTACCTGGGCCTTCCCATATCTTTTATAAGCATCGCAAACTATATTTTTTCAGGATCTTTTTTCGTTACGTTTCTGGCTTTCGCTAGCATATTTCTATAAGCCAGAGATTTCAAGAAATTCTCAAACAGTACTGAATTCACTAAAAGACGACGAACTATTGAAAGGTAGGAGTGGCTCGGTGAACATTGAAGTAATTTTGGCGAAAAAAATGATCCACTTGGACGCTTTGATACCACTAACCGTTTTAGTTTTGAACATAATTTAAAAAAAGCTCTCGTCGTTGATTGATCAATCCCTGACGGGCGCGCCATGCATTCGAGTTCATAAAGCATCGTTAGAGGTGATTGAATGCATATCTGGCCTTAACAATGACTCACGGTGGGCTACCGATGTATCGAGCCAGTACTGTTATCCCCCCAGGTAAGTCCGATACCAATCTATCAACCCTGGAGGGATGGAAGGCTTCGTGGACCAGGGGCTCCGAAACCGAGATCGATTCCATGTGTGCGTCGCTCGACGCCTCCATTGTTCTACACGCGCCCTTTGACCATAATTACTGTTCAAGAATACGTTGTATACTAACCGAACCATCTTATCTCCGTTCAACGAACGTTCGTCTGAAAAAACCATGCATAAAGAGAATTTTTCTTATCACGAAGAAGTTGCTGAAAACTTAGTCGCTATATGTTGGCGAAACTGTTAATTTTTGAGATATAAGCGAATAAACGTCAGAATCGTAACGGCTCTGGTCAGACTAAAGTTATTTAAGCCTTATGGAAATTTTATTCCTTTTTAAAACACTCATGAGGGCAAGACTTTACATGGAATCAAAGGTTGGAATATCGTGGTCGGTGTGACTCCGAAGTCACCTTCTTTCCAGTGGTTTATTTTCCCACACAAAACTTCTTTGCTATACTTTTTGAAATCAATCGGTAACTTATCTCCGAATGGTTTCATCTTTAGCAGTATTGCCAGGAATAGCGCTGTGATGTGCGATTGGAGGTTAGTCCTTCCACGGAGTCACCTAAGTTGAAAAGGAGTTCACAAATTTTGTTTTTTATCCCACCGAAAGGTAAACCTATTCCAGCACCAAGGAACTATGCACATAAGTATTGGAAAGGGAAAATATGTACGTCAACCACCCTCAGATAGGCGAAAAATACCACTTTGTCACGTGATATTGCTTTACAAACAGTTTCGATTGCTTGTAGTCGATTGCAATGGGTTCTCAAGCGTCTGCTTTTCTACTTCCGTTGGATGATGTGCTCGAAGAGCATTTCTCAGTCGTTTATGTGTTTGTCAATCAAATGGCCTGAGCAAACGACCATTCCCTAAATGTATATGTTTGCCTCCTTCGCAACCATATCCCTTACAGGTGATAAATATTTTAAGAAAATACGTTGTTTCCGAGTAACCAGTGGCAGAAATAGGTAGCACTCAACAGACTGAATATCGGCGAAGCTCTATACATGGTTGAAGGGTGGGGAAATCTGGTAGCTCACCGCACGATTTCTAACCTCTTGTTGAGACTCACTTTCTTCCGGATTTTTCGTCGTCGGAGACCCTTTTGGATAGAAAAGCACAAGAGATTTCTCATCGTCATCAGCATATCCGGCTTTTTATGTACTCTCGATGAGAAGTTGGTCTAAAACAAAGTTCATTTTCTCCTACAACGGCTTTCTCACAATTTAGCAAAAATAATAAACACTTCTTAAGAAATGAGACTGGATGGACATAACCACGGTAAAGTGCGAAACAGAAGAAGCAATAATTTTTTAAAATATGACGCTGGAGAAAGGAATTGATGATATCTCACAGGACAGCGAGTCCCTCATTCTCACACAAGAGTATGAAATGCTTAAAAACTGTATTAAGAAAAATAGCTGCAGAAACGTGCATGAGATGTAGAGAAATACTCAAAATGGGCAAAAAATACGCGATCTCAGAGGAAGAAATAAAAAAGCTGTAGGATCGATTTTAGGTGGGCAATTTGGACCGCACGCATCGTATATGTTTCATGCATGCGCTGTGTCGGCAACAATCACATCAGACAACTATTTTTGAAAACGTAGCGCTATCGTTATTGTTAGTTAGCCTATTAACGGGTAAAATACACTCGCACAGTAGTTCTGTAAACTGAAAATTCATTGTTTCCTTTCTAATTTCTTGTCGCATCGGCAGATTAAATTAGGAACATCATTAATTTGGAAAAAAACGAGTGATGCTGTGCTGATTCATTAGGCCAACAGCCTCAAAACGCTTGCTAACATTTTACAGCAATAAAATGATGAATCTCTCGGCTATGATCTATCCATTTGGGATGCACCGTATATTCGACTTCATCAAGCATCGCTTGAAGATGACTGAATGGTATCTGGCCTTTACAAGAACTCGCGGTGGCCTGCCGATGAAACGAGCCAGTGCTGCTATCCTCTCCGACAAGTCTGGTACCAATTTGCCGATACCGGATGGATTGAAGACTTCGTGAGCCTGGAACGGGGAGATCGTTCCCATGTGTATTGCCGGCTTCCTCCGAGTACTGCGCCACACGCGCCCCTTGTTACTCTACATATTCATGGGGATTTTAGAATTCTGGTCCTCACAAAGCCATTTTCAGTCTTCGTCCGTTACAATTTAAAAAACTCTTCAATCGTATTTGAAAATTTATGCTTGATTCCGGCTAAATCCTACACGAACACTTAAGCACATACAAGGATGCAATAGAGTTTAGCACAAACAAATCTTAAATTCACAATCTTAACCATTTTATTTATCGCCAATTCTTTTTTTTAACGGCAAGGTATGTTGGGAAATATAACTTCTACAACGCTGAGATATTTGCAAAACTTCGGACCGGAACTGTCTGCGGTGGAGAACGAACGCGCTATCGTTCTTTCCGGGGAGTAGCACGTTCACCACCACACCATGCGGGTCCTTCGTTTTGCCTGTCTCTCAGCTAGTTCTATCGAACTTTTGCCATTAGCAATCACCCGTTCTCCATCACATACACCTGCGGTCCGGAGTTTTGCAAATATCTCAGCGTTATAGAGATTTTAAATTATTTATTGCAAATAAAATCCATTCAAGGACAAGTGTAAGAAATGCAGACACTTTATTAATATTCTCTTTCAGATTCATACATAACACCCGCATGTCGAAATGTGCTTAATGTGAAAAATTGCATTGTTGGAACAAATGGCTTAATTTTGGCACTGTTAGTAAACTCCGAAGAAACGTGTTAATGACTGTAATATTACGAGAACGGTGATTCCAAGCCAAATCATCTCGAGGAAAATGTCAGGCAAAGAGTACATAGAAAATACTTTACACCCGAAGAACTATCCAAATGCATCATGGAAGACGGTCTCGAAAAAGTGATTAACTGTAGACTAATTCCCAAGTCGGTTTACGAGTCGTCATGTGATTTCTATGGAATCTCGCGCTGATATCATACGATTTCGGTACGAAGCAATACTGGAAGAGTAATTATTCTTAGGAAGGCAGTCGTATATGGCCTCCACTAAACGAACGTAGGTCCTTGCACGATCTCCGAGTCCACCCTATTAAATAATTAAAACATTGACGATGATTTCATGAGATACAGTAACTTCCAATGCTGCAGCATACTTTTAGCCCATTGCTCAGAAATGCAATCACCAATCTGTTCTCCTCATCCCATCTCAGATTCTGACCGCCAAGTCCAGTGTGACCAATCAGACGATGATCGACCTATAATTGCATATTACAGTTGGGTTGGTATCCACGATCTTTCGAGCGAGTGAGCGTAGTTTTCTATGTTGTGCAGTTTTGGTTCGTCGACACTTAAAGCCGACAAAAATTGGACAGTAATCCCGGTTTATGGATGATTTGCTTCATGTTTCACATATTTGATTCGTTTGACGAATTTCTCGGACCCGAAGGGATAGAAGGCTTATTACTGAACGTGCAGTCGAACCAGAGGTCAATAGTGTACTACAGGGCACCTTCTAACAACCGCTTTATACGCTTCCTACATATGTTAAAAGGATAAAAAGGATAAAGCTCTCGGCGTTGATCAATCCCTGAGGTATGGTTTTTGTATGCGCCATGTATTCGACTTTATTAAGTATCGTTGGAGGTGATTGAATGCATGTCTGGCCTATACAATGACTAGCAGTGGCCTACTGGTGTATTGGGCCAGTGCTGATATCCTCTCAGGCAAGTCTGGTACCAGTTTGCCGACCCCGGAGGGATGGAAGTGGGCCATGGACGCGAGGATCGATTCTACGGGTGTCGCAGCGGCGCCACCAACCACTGCGCCATACGCGCTCTTATATTATACATGAATAAATATTACAACCAAAAATACGATTCACGACGCCATATCTTCTATTCAAATGTTTTGAAAATCTTCAAAGCTCACTCCGTTTCTTTTTAGATGCATCACGGTCGTTCCACGTCCTCTTTCAGCATGTGCTCCCGTGACAATATCTTTTGTGATGATAACATTTTCGTTGAGGAGGTCTAGAGTCGGCTATAAAAATTGAATTTAACGACAACACTTTCCATTGGATGGCTTTTCTCTTAGAAAAAACATTGCCCAACTTACCCTACTTACGAGTTTTTCGTCCATTAAGAGCTGAGCAAGCTTGGCCAAATCGCGAGCTGTTCCGATTCCAAGTACTGCGGGTTGTTCCAATGCATACATCTCCGGGTTATTAATCGTATTTTTCTAAAGAGTTATAGAATACAAGCTAGCGACACAAGTTACACTAAATTGTGCAGCATATTCTTCAATTACTCTGAAATCACGAACTCTCTTCACTGTTTTTCTTCAATAAGCAGATACAAGGTTGTTATTATAGAATTTATTAGGATACAATAACTGACATTTCGGCGGTTTCGCCTTCTTCAGAGCCGTTTATTTGTTATAAGTATTTAAGCTAGTTGATGGATAGAAGCCGCTCAGAGTAGTACATGGGCGATAACTATTCTCTTCACCATGTATAATTTCTTATTTACTAATTTGTTTTTTCATGGCAATGTGTCACGTTAAATAGAACCAAAATGATTCTAAGATATTGGCAAAACCATAACCCTAGGTCACATTCGAACCCGCCATTACTCTTTCCAGAGGTGCGCGGGTTATCCACAGGACCACTGAGGCTCTTAGTTTGTCGTCCTCTTAGCCAGTTTTTATCATACAGAAGCCATCAGCAATCATTCGTCAATGGAAATAATCTAGACAGCACAAATAGGAAATTAACCATTACGACATTCTCTCCTCCTCCGAAAATCCATCGATATATATCAATACGCAGCTTTTCTCGAACAGTAATTGAAACTCGATAGCGGCTCCCAATCTAGGAGCATCCTACAACGGCAGATTAATATGTTTCCTACTCCATAAAGCGCCTTTGTTTAGAGAAAACTATGCGAAACTATTATATTCATTCATCGAGTCGTTACGTCGTCTTCGAGTGGTCGATGGTTAACAATGAATTTAACTTCCGACTTCGAAAAAGCTTAAGCACAAGGAAGAAAAAACTCCTTGTGATTCATTAGTGAAACCTAGCACTCCTCTCGCCGTATCCAAATCATTCTCGATCAGCAGTTATCGTCTTAAAAACATCGCTGCATCTGAAACGGTACGGTGCAGCCACAACATATAGAAACTTTTGCAAATTATGGCATGCACAACGCAACCCCTTTTGGGGAGACAAAAACATTCTCAGATAAGTGTCGTACCGAGTTTTCAGCCCTAATCGTATGAAAAACATCCATTTTCAGTGATTCCATAGCCATTTACTTACTTAAGGCGCGAAAGACTTCAAGGAAGGCTATGAGAAGCGTCAAGGTCTCTGCGAGCCACTGACGAGAAATATCTTCCTGATGCAAGGACAAGCTCTAAACATCAATTAGGAGAGATCAAAAAGCTTCTGAAAACGAGCGGATAACTGGGCCAAGAAGGATCTTGGCTCTACACACATGGAACTAGTGGTCACTGATGTCATTTGAAAAAGGGGGGTAAAGGTGGGTCTTCAGCAATACCGCTTCACTAGGGCAGTAAAAAGAGGAAGATCGTAAGGAAATCTCGTCGAAATCTTCGCGAGCACTAAACTCTGCTTTCTGCGCTACTCAGTGAAAGGGAAGGCAAAATTTCCCGTTTTGGGATAAAGAAGACAACGTAGAGATTCTATAGAAATCTGTTTCTATCCTCAGTACCTGTACTATTCAATAAAACTACACTACCCAGGCACGTTTTCGCAGAAATGAGAGCTGACGTCTTCATTTCAGCAATCACGCAGTTGTTATACAGCATACGTTAACTTCCCTATAAGAAACACGAAACATAACAGCAGTTGACGTTTCGGCAGTGCCTAGTGTTCTTAAAGAACGGACAAGAGCCGTTAGTGTCTGGATTCCCCGGGACGTTCAAGACACTGCAAGAAGACCACCGACTCGATGCTCAGAGTTCTTGACGAAAAGCCTAGAAGAAAAATATGATGCTCGACGAGTCCCTAGAGCGAGCAGAACCCACTGGGCTACTCTTGGACACGACAGGGAAAAATCGAAGATTATTATTATTATTATTAGGATTATTATTATTATTATTATTATTTATTATTATTATTATTATTATTATTAGTATTGGTGCCCGTTCGAGTCGTTCGACGATCACCGAGACTACAGGTGACACAGGTAATAGCGCTCTTCATACCATTATACCCTCCTAGGCTCTGAAAAAGGCAATGCTGTTGAAATGTCTGCTACTGTTGTGTTGCATGTGTTTTTTGTACGGAAGTAAACGTATGGAGTATAAAAACCTCGCGATTGCTGAAAACGAAAACAATGCATTTATAAAAAAAATTAGTTCTATACAGTTTCATACAGAGACACTACTCTATACACGACGTTAACCGATGTACTTATTAGAAATCATCTAAGGAGATATTCACCGAGTTTTCCTGATAAGAAGTGAAAAATTTCGAGAATAGGACTCCTTAGTCAGTGTAGCACAAGACTACAAAACACTACGAGTATTCAATGTCTTACAAAAATAGTTTGCAGCCATGAAGGGTTAGTTGCCACCTTCATACCAAGTCCACCTCGAAGGTACTGCTTGAATATGAATGCATAGTCGACATTATCTGAAAGAAGGAATTACGATAACACTAAGAAATTGAAGGTCATTGGGAAGTCCACAGAGTTTATCATTATCCTACAGGACTCATGTTCATACTACCTATTGATCACGGTTAATCACGCATTAGCAATGAGTGAGCTAGATTACGACTAGTCAAAACCCTGATTTACTGTTCATTTTTACTCGGATCAGTAAGAAATTCGTCGATGCGGTCAATGAGGGTCGGTCGAGTGATTCTGGCCACACGCCATGCTTTTTCCATTGGTAGACCAAAGTGCAATTCCAGTCCTAGAAAAATATCTCTTGCAATGGTTGTCTTCATTTCCCATGCTATTTATTTCTGAGCTATCCTATACACAAGAAACAAATACTTTAAGCCATATTTTACAACCGATTTGCGGAAGCTCATTGATTTTTTGCATCATAAACAGCTACGATAGACATTTGTTGTTCTCTCGTAACTGGCTTTTGTGTACAACAATTGATTAGTTAGTAGTAAATAGAACAGCATAACAGCCACGAGGAAACAATTATGAACGATGTACTAAAGGTACGATAATAAGCTATTTACTGCAACATCCAGACGAATTAAGTTATTGAATGTAACCGATCTACATGAAAATATCGATGATATCTACGATACTATTACTTTGAAGCAATCTATTACTCCTCCCAACAGTTTACCGCCTCATCGTGGCTGGAAGGTGTTCCTAGGTGTCCTGCTGGAACGTACAGCTGGTGATTCATACCCCTGGTAGGGTCTCCAAAGTGCAGAAGTCCAGCGTTTCCATCAAGAAGCTTAGGAAAGAGATCAAAGTCGCATGGTGCCAAATCCTCCTCTTATCCACAAGGGCTGCGACTGCTCGTGGTGGTGATGACCTGGGGTAGACGTTGGCCAGGCCGACCTCGGGACTCCAGGGAACTACAATGGCTAAACCAACAAATCTCCGAAAAAATGGAGGTTTATAGTGGGGTCGGCACAGCCAATGAGGACGTGCCATCCAAGTATGCAAGTAATCTGTTACTTACTAAACAAGGTTAAACACTAAACAAGTAACCCCACGAGATAAGTTTAGAAGGAGAGCGACGCGCCAAAGCGAAACAGTTGGTCAACAGAAAGCCCCGTTTATGTTGCCCTTTATTAACGATGAAGTAAGTATAGCTATCAAACGGTGCCTAAAAAGGGAAGGTCTAGCGGAGTCGGTAGCGATAGTTGAAATACCACCGGCTATTCTACGTCGTCAATTAGCTCGTAACCGCCTGTATGACCGTCTATGTGAAACAGCAAACTGCGTAATTTGCTCTTACGTCAGGGACGGTGATTGCATGAGTTCAGGTACGATATACCTGATCTCTTGTAACAATTGCGGAGATGAATATATTGGCGAAACGGGCAGACCTTTGTGTATCCGTGTAAAAGAACACCTAGATGGCAAACGAAAACTAAGACGAAGCACCCCACTAGGCACGCATAGGATACAAAGGCACAGCGGAGACGATTTTGAAGTAAAAGTCAATATCCTCGAACAGGAGTCCAAAACACCAGCGCGAAAACTTCTTCAGACTTTTTGGATAAATGCCAAAAACCCTACAATGAATAGCAGGGACGAATGCCCGGTGGTCATACGCGACCTGACCCCGTATGTTCGCATCGATTTTTGATGTGGGATGGTGCAGTCGTCAACCATATGCGACCATAATCAGCTGTTCTAAACTTCCTCATTGGAAGTCACGAAAAAAGCGGTGAGTTCTTCGAGAAGCTCTTGATCATGTAATTACCACAGGAGAGCTTTTCGTCTTTTTGTAAGTGTTATTGAAGCGTTTGGCCTATACCCTCCCTGGCTCTGAAGAAGGCGATAGTGCCGAAACGTCAGCTAGTGTTGTATTGCATTGTGTTTTTCTATGGAAGGAAATGTATGCTGTTTAAAAACCTCGCGATTGCTGAACAAGAAAACGACGCATTCTTAAACAAGGTTAGTTGACAGGTAACTACTATTCCCTCATGGAAACAACCAACACTGACTAATATGACATACCGTGCTTGTCGGCGATTTCCTCTTTGAAGAACTGGCCGATTCCTCGATGTTTGATATCGGTTCGCCTAATGATCTGATCCACTAACCATCCATATGACAAAGCGTGATAACCCACAGCTTTCCCTGGTTCCCATATTGGCCTCTGCAAAATGGTAACCGCTTTAGGAGCTCATGACTGCGACTTTCAGTAAGTGATTCGACCTACAGATTCCTCTATGAATTTTGCCATTTTCTCGTGATCTGCAGCATCTTCATATGAAATTTTTCCATCAAGACAAGCGAGACCTGACTGAAAATGTGAGATTACCAGAGGTCCGACTCTCTATTCTATAGAAGAGAAGAGCAGACCGTGTGAGCCAATACCATTTCGACCGTTATGTTTTCTTTTCCATGCTTGGCAAACTGCGGCCAGAATGACGATATTTTGTCGGAATATTTCAGGCGACCTCGATCCACCAACATTGCAACGCAGATCGCACCGACCGCCTATAGTTCAGACCGTTGATTGACGTAACCCATTCTGTATGTTAATCCACTCGCGACTTCAAATTTTTCTTGCTCAACATGCTATGCACTGGACTCAATTCATACCATCCGAAATGGTCCAGCTATTTCTCTTTTTGCTTTTCTCTACGGGACCGGCTATTCCGTGTACTTCGTCGAGAAATTCTACTTTTCATTTGCTTAAATCATTCTGTAGTCTTCCTCCAATTTTTCTAAAGTTTATCAACAATTCCCATATTTTTAAAAGCGTCTTATGTTCATTCAGGCATTTTTCCAAGCTCTTTAGCACATTGTATCTAACCACTTTGATATAGATCTTTAGTGACCGATTTAACAACGTACGTAAATCCTTCAGCACCTTAAAAATATTTTTTCATGTCCCATCAATTGTGCGATAAATCTCACCAAGATGAATGGAATGGGAAGAGAAATCAGTAATTTCACAAGCTCACAAATGAATAGAGAACCTGGCCCTCACGACGTTTGGATCTTCCAAGACGGTTTCAAGTTGATAAAATGCAACTGGCCGGTTTTATGAATTTTTGATATGGCTGTGAAGGAGACGAACATAGACAAAATGGAGAAGTTATGGGGACCGAAAACTGTTGAAGAAATAAAAGGAGACTACAATGATGCTAATATATTTGCTAGACTCCAGACCGCAGGTGTCCGCGGAGGAGGAACGAACAGTCGGAACGAAATACCCGCATGGTGTGGTGGTGAACACACTAGCCCCCGGTGATAGCGCGTTCATTCCCCATAGCAAACACCTGTGGTCCGGAGTTTTTCAAAAACCTAAGCATGTTTGTAGTTGTATCACACATAATACCCTGGTGTGATCGTAATAGGCAGTAAATAAAAAAGTTAAAAAGAGACTCATCCCACGCTGCCTTATTTGAGATATAAAATGCGGACAGCAGATGTCACTGTAGAGGGATTATTTGGCCCATTGGTTAGTTTCTTTTTACGACCTTATTCTATTGGGTTCGAAATAGCGACTGGAAACAGATCTGTAGTTTTTGACCCACTGATAACACAACTTCTTGGACAGGAGAGTTTGTACATAATCAGATCACCTACCAAACTTGGCAATAGAAATTGTTTTCTACTCACCTATTTACAACACGTTGATAGAACCTCTACTCGATATAACATCACTTGTGAATGAATTTAACATGAATTTAGATTAAAACAACTGACACCTACCTTCGAAGTGCTGAAAATGATTTGTAGCGTGTCTTCCCTCCATCGCCGTTCCGATTCTCGGTCAGCAAAGCCGCCCCAAATATCGATGAAGCATTCGCCCTGAATGAGTGGAACATCACCAGCTCGCAGGCACCGTAACTATCAGCAGAAGAAGTAAAACAGCTTCTTCTTAAACAACCAGAAGAAGTCATTTATGTGAGTGTGACAGTACGCAATTGGCAGACCTGTGCACACGTATGTATGTGAATGTATGCATGTAGGTATAAACGTATATATATGTATATATGTGTGCACTATGTATGTTTGAGCATCTGTACGTGTTGGTGGTGCTGATTTCTATGCATGTGTATGTGCACGGATCCGCGAGAAATATGTGGGAACTGAAATTGCTGAAGGATATTAAAACCTTACGAACTCAATCTTAACTCTTTTATTTACTGCCTTTTTTCTTCTTAATGGCAGGTTATGTTGCGAAATATAACTCGTATGAAATGCTGAGATATTTGCAAAACTCCGGACCACAGGTGTATGCAGTGGAGAACGAACACGCGCTGTTGTCCTTACCGGGGAGCAGCGCACTTTCCGACCCGGATGGTGTAGTGGTGAAGTGCGCTGCTCCCCGGTANGAACTGAAATTGCTGAAGGATATTAAAACCTTACGAACTCAATCTTAACTCTTTTATTTACTGCCTTTTTTCTTCTTAATGGCAGGTTATGTTGCGAAATATAACTCGTATGAAATGCTGAGATATTTGCAAAACTCCGGACCACAGGTGTATACAGTGGAGAACGAACACGCGCTGTTGTCCTTACCGGGGAGCAGCGCACTTTCCGACCCGGATGGTGTAGTGGTGAAGTGCGCTGCTCCCCGGTAAGGACAACAGCGAGTGTTCGTTCTCCACTGTATACACCTGTGGTCCGGAGTTTTGCAAATATCTCAGCATTTCATACGACTTACGAACTCATTTCACACAATGTTGTGGTCCTGTGACATGAACACGTTGTCTCCCAACAGTTTATTAAATACCCTTCTTTTCCGAGCACAAAATAGAATACATGATGATTTCGTAAAATTTTTCGACAGAAGAAAAACAAAGTGGTCAAGACAATTTTTCGCATTCTAGTTTATTTGTTATTACAAAAATCGAGATCATTCAACAATTCCCGTTAATGGGAGCCACGTGTTCCCAGACTTAATTGCGCGGAACGAGAGTCTCGTTCTTATAAATCTTTGAACAAAACCGAAACAGAAACCTGGTAATATACACAGAGCGCAGCCCCATCGCGCTCCCAGCCACGACGGAAATTGTTCCTGTAAACTTAGCAACATTTCACATCAATGTGTCGTTTCTGTTCAAGAAATAAAAGAAAATCGGTTGCCACAAATGAACGTGGAAGTGAGAAATAAGTTATGCATCCGGGTAGAAAAAGCCTTGCAAGGCACCCACACCATGCCTCTGGTTGCCAGCTATCCCATCCTATTTCTGCGGTGTGACAACATAAGTACCATCGCCTTATCCCATGATGAGTGTTTTGATTTCTCTAGCAACTTGTGGCCAGTTTACTTTAGTACGTCAGAATTCATCTAATGTGAAAAGCACAACAAGGTGACAGACAGTTGACAGCGATGGGCATCAACCGATGCGAAAATACCTGATGATGAGATGATGCTGAAATATCGTCATAATTCCTAGAAGTAAATTAGACGGTTAAAAAAGAGTACTGACCACTGCCTATCATCTCTCGAGTGATGAGCTGTTTAGGTTGTTCTTTCATGAACAGAACAAATTTCAAAAGTGAAATGTAGGACTTCTGAGAAACAGAATGTCGTTAACACCAGGCGTTCTCGTGATTTATACACATTGTAGATCGATACAGATATTTACAGTTGAGGATATTTTCCAGAATTTTCACAAATAGAAGTTTAGAAAGCAAACGTGCCGTTAATAGGAATAATATTTCCAAGTATGTTCTGAAAAACCGAAGTTGATCTAACCTGAAAGTTTCGAGAACAGGTAGAAATATTTCGTGGACTCGACCGTCAGTGGTAACAGGACGTCGTCGCCTTTCTTTCAGTTTTACGAGCAAAATTGCCGATCCGATCGCCATCATCACTACTCCGATAATCAGTTTGATGACTGTCCATAGCACCCCCAACAACATCTTAACATGATGGATGGATAAGTTGTTTAATACAAAGGCGAAAAATAAAACTAAAGTGATAACAGCGTTAAATTAAGGTCTCAATATCAAAACACATGCATGGCGTTTTTTAGCAAATAAAGAATGAGTCAGAAAAGAGCAAACACGAAACGCAACTATAGAACGAAGGCAGCATTTGCGTCCTAATGCCGGCAAGATGAACAATCTTAAAAGCATGACCGCTACAATCTGCTGGAAAATTTTGGCATCATCCTAAAAATTCTAGAAGCACTGGTAGATTTGATTATGGGTGTCGTACAATATCTATGAAGATTACGGTAGCGATATCAGCAATATAGCGTTAGTGAAGTGTACGACACACTCATCGCTTTTGGCTCGAATCCCCATTCGAGTCAACAGGCTCCACATCTTTGCAAGATGGGTAAGGTGGTATCAAATTCATTCCAAAAAACCTCCATCACTTTGACAAAAGAGGGTGATTTCCTGTAATAGATACCTGTGAACGCTCTAGCAAGGTTATCCAGGGATTACAGGAAGAATAGAACTCCACCAACGCTCAATAAGAATCGTGAAGCATCCAGAATCCTAAGACAGAATCCTGAAGTTGCGGCCGAACCAGATAGCCGAACACTTTCGAGGAACTGGATGAAAAAATACCAGAAGACGAATCACAGAAAAAATAATAGCATGAAACGAAAGAAGACTTACAGCAAAGATCAGTAGCCACCAACGTGGACGAGAGGGAAGCCGGACCGTCCAGTTCGGCGAACGAGGTAAAGTGAATGACTGAAACAACCGCTTATCTCAAAGCCATAAAGCTGATTCATTCTGAATGGCTATTCAGTAGCGGTAGGTTAATCATAATCTGAGGAATAAATAGCGATGTATAATTAGCCATATTTAGGAAGTGAAGCCAGCAGAACAGTGCATTTCCAATGAAGGTCTTCCCATTGTACATTTGGGTGACATCAAAGGTGTCCATATCTAGTCTGTTCCGCCAACAGGAAATGTGAAGAGACCATTTTCATTTCCTAGTAATTTTTGAAATCTTCAACGCATGAATGTGTCGCTTTCTTGTTCAGCAATCATGAGGTTGTTATACAGCATTCATTTGCGTCCATAGAAAAACAATGCAACACAACAGTACTTGTGACGTTTCGGAAGTATCGCCTTCTTCAGGGCCTGGAAGGGTATACTGATATACAATCTACTAGGCCAAACGCTTCAATGACACATAAAAACTCTATGGTAATTACATGATTACAACAGCTTCTCAAAAAACTCACCGCTTTTTCGTGACTTCCAATGAGGAAGATTAGAATAGCTGATTATAGTCGCATACAGTTCATGACTGCAGCATCCCACATCAGAAATTGATGCGAACATACGGAGTCAGGTCGCCTGTGACCTCTGGGAATTCCTCCCTGATAATCATTGTAGGGTTTTTGGCATTTATCCAAAAAGCCTCAAGAAGTTTTCGCGTTGGTGTTTTGGGCTCCTGTGCAAGGATATTGACTTTTACTTCAAAATCGTCTCCGATATGCTTTTGTATCCCATGCGTGCCCAATCGGGTACTTTGACTTAGTTTTCGCTTACCATCTAGGTGTTCTTTTATACGGATACACAAAGGTCTGCCCGTTTCGCCAATATATTCATCTCCGCAATTATTACAAGAGATCAGGTATATCGTACCTGAACTCATGCAATCATCGTCCCTGCCGTAAGGGCAACTTACGCAATTTGTTGCTTCACATAGACGGTCATATAGGAGGTTACGAACTAATTGACGCCGTAGAGTAGCCGATGGTATTTCAACTATCGCTACCGATTCCTCTAGACCTGCCCTTCTTAAGCATCTTTTTATAGCTACGCTTACTTCATCGCTTATAAAAGGCAACATAAACGGGACTTTCTTTTGGCCAAGTGTTTCGAGTAGGTGCGTCGCTTTCCTTCTAAACTTATCTCGTGGGGTTACGATTTCGCAGCCATTGGAGATGGCTATTTGCCGAGCCAAGTCGCGCGACTCCTTTAGTTTCCTGGTAGTGTACAGAGGTGGATGTTCGAAACATGTTTCTCACAAGCGCCTTCTTTGTGTGTGAAATGTGGGAAGAGAGAAAATGAACCAGTATGTTGTACCACTTTGTCATGTAACTGCTACTTGATGAGTTGATTTGAACGTTAAGAAATGGAAGCCAGGCCTCTTTTGGTTTCTGCCGGGTGAATTTAATGTACTCAGACTGCTCATTCAATAATTCAAAGCATTTGTCCATCTCCTGCTGAGTGCAGTAGATGACAAAACAATCATCTGTATATCTGTTGTAGAGTAGCTGCCGGAGATCGATAACCGGGGCTTCTATTCTAGACATGAACGCAATGGCGAGAGTTGGTGCCAACCGCTGTCCTATTGCCAGCTTTCTAATTTGTGCGTAATAATTCGCAGAATCCTTTAGTCGTCAAAATCTGACCGGAGTCTGTACCTGTGTTCTTCCAGGCTCTGAAGAAGACGATACTGCCGAAACGTCAGCTACTGTTGTATCGTACTGATCGCATTGTTCTATGGAAGTAAACGTATGCTGCCTAACAACCTTGCGATTGGTGAGCAAGAAAACGGTGCATTCATGTTCCAATGCCGGGCCTAATAGAAAGTCGATCCTGGTCTTCCACGCGTTTTTCACTCGTTAATATCCTAAACAAAGTTAATCAACTGTACACGCAGCTGCACTTATTTGACAGATCACGATATGTGACTCATACGTGTCACCATGTTTGAATAAAAGCACCACCATGGACAACGACTGAGGGCGAAGGAACGAGAAGGCGAACCACCCGTGTCCAGGTAGTGTCCACGAATGCGCTATTCTCACCACTACCTATAGGTCAGTTATGCATTTAATCACCTCTTTGGGGTTTGATGAAGTCGAATGCATTGCGCATCTTTCAGAGAATGACTAACGTCGAAAGCGTTGTCGTTTAAATATTCAAACACTTACGATGAGCACCAATTATTTATAGGAGTTTGGTCCAGAACCAAAAACTAGTGGCTTGAAATAAGTGCGCCGCAAAAAATAACAAGGTGCTCTTCCTTCTGTGTTTGACGCAAAAGAGAATAGCACTAAAATGCTGATATCTCACGAATGACCTGCGGCCAAATACTTCTCCCTGTCTCGGATTGCTAGAAAGTTCTGAGCCACAAAGCATAAAATATTAGTGTGACTTCTAAAAATAGAAGTGGTTCAAATATACCATGTGTCACTTTTAACCACATTGATATCAACTGTTTCAGGTGAGCAAACGTAAAGTTTTCATTATTAGCTTATTCGCTTCGCAACTCATTGAACACCGGAACATGATACTCTTCCCTGAAGGAGTTTCACGAGTAATTTTTTTGGGAGGCGGTACCCACTGCTAGTCCTCCAGATTCCATGGTGTATGAAGTATTAATGTAATTCAGAAAACCACCTAGAATAAAAAAACTATCTGAAACAGTGACTATAGTAATAGCCCGCTTAAGAAGGGCGGGCTTAGAGAATTCGGTGAGCGTAGTTGAAATACCACCGAGTAATCTTAAGCGCCAGCTAGTTCGTAACCGCCTATATGACCGTCTATGTGCAACTCAAAATTGCATAATTTGCCCCAGTGGTAGAGACGGTGATTGCATGAGCTCGGGTATAGTTTATCTGATCTCCTGTAAGACGTGTGGTGACGAATACACTGGCGAAACGGGTAGACCCCTCTGTGTCCGCATGAAAGAACACCTAGCCGGCAAAAATAGACCAAATACCCCGCTAGGCACGCATAGGATCCAGAGACATAACGGGGACGACTTCGAAGTATGTGTCACGATCCTCGCACGCGAATCAAGAACACAGGCACGAAAAACTCTCGAGGCACTCTGGATTAATTCCAGAAATCCGAAAATGAACCGCAGGGAAGAATGCCTCATTATCACGCGTGATATAGGGCAGTATATAAAACTGCTTTTCTGATGTGAGGGGCACATTATACTTCCACGTGATTTCTGTGCGGTTGGTCTCTACGTGACATACTTAGTGGAAACCTCATAGAAAGCGGTGAGTGTGCAAAGCTGTGNTGCCCCAGTGGTAGAGACGGTGATTGCATGAGCTCGGGTATAGTTTATCTGATCTCCTGTAAGACGTGTGGTGACGAATACATTGGCGAAACGGGTAGACCCCTCTGTGTCCGCATGAAAGAACACCTAGCCGGCAAAAATAGACCAAATACCCCGCTAGGCACGCATAGGATCCAGAGACATAACGGGGACGACTTCGAAGTATGTGTCACGATCCTCGCACGCGAATCAAGAACACAGGCACGAAAAACTCTCGAGGCACTCTGGATTAATTCCAGAAATCCGAAAATGAACCGCAGGGAAGAATGCCTCATTATCACGCGTGATATAGGGCAGTATATAAAACTGCTTTTCTGATGTGAGGGGCACATTATACTTCCACGTGATTTCTGTGCGGTTGGTCTCTACGTGACATACTTAGTGGAAACCTCATAGAAAGCGGTGAGTGTGCAAAGCTGTGTTCAAAGTGATTGAAATCTTGGTGTGGAGTTTCTTTGTTTGGTTATGGAGGCGTCTGGCCGAGTGAGTTGCTATCAACTTGACCTTTCCAGGCTCTGAAGAAGGCGAAATCCGCCGAAACGTCAGCTTAATCGTGAACAAAGAATAGTAACACCTCGCGTTTGCTCAACAAAAATACGAAGAAAATCACTTGATCAATGCCGAGGTTAATAGAAAGTCGGTCGTGGCAGTGACTATAGTAGCTTACATTGATAAAAACAGTCTAAAAGACATTGTGATGAATTTAGGGAAAACACTTTAAAAAATCTGATCTATATGAGTGACGATTCTTCTGAGCTTCGGCTTCTATAACCTTTTTGAGCGTTCGGACATTCACTTTCATTTCTAATTTCGGTTTAAATATGGTACCCGAATCTGCTTGTAGGAGGACCAATTGAAGTAACTGCTGCCGAAAAGATACTTGCTTCAGATCCATATCGTAGGAAAGATCTGAAAACGCACATGCAAACTTAAGTAGGGAAAGCAGCAAAGAATAAAGTGAGTCTTCAAAGCGAGAAGAATCGACTCAACTGCAAGTTGGAAAGGAATCCATGTTATCCACCAAGAAGAAAAAGTTCACCTCTATATGACGAAAATACTCTGAACGAAATCCTATCCAAAAGCTACTGGCTGATTAAGGAAAATCCGACCGAAGACTACGAGCTGGTTGCCTAAGGACTTAGAAGCTGTGCCCAATTCGTCTTTTCCTCGCGCAAGAAGACCACTTCGCATCTCCATTACCACTAAAGTGTTGCCCGAGAAAAGAAGTAGCTGACGATCGATCTTACTGCAACACATTTAATACGAGTAGAAATACATGCCCCTTGCAGAAGGGCTTTGGAGAAGATTTATATCGGTGCAGGCAGAAGAATCTGTTAGAAGAAGAACAAAAAAGCAGGCTGAAAAAATGTCGTCGAGAATTGTGCAAGCATAACGTCCCGCTGTCAGCTGTGACCAAAAGCGATCTTTACTTCCCAGAGACGAAGGTGGATCCAGGGGACGGACTCCTTATTTCTGCTGGTCCGATTTGGCACAAACTTTCTGTATATGCTAGGCTTATACAGAAAGTTTGTGCCAAAGCACGCGTGTGTGGGTGCATTCTTGATTATGCGGATTGTATTCTACGAGTCAGTTCGGCCAAAAGTCTACAATCAAGTGACTGGGAAGTATATGCGAGGCGGTTAGGAGTTGCTTCCAACAAATGAGCTCCATGTCCACTCTGGGAGAGCCTAGCAAGCTACCCGTGAGTACACTCAGCCCTTATGTTCAGATCCCAGCAAAGCTATACGTGGGTATCGAAATGCTAAACACATTTAAAAAAAAGCCTCATTCCCCTGACCCTGAAAGAGCCCCCAATTTCGCAGCGTAGGACGACTTTGGAGAGGCTGCAAAAAACCCAGGGCCAATAGAAGCTGCCTGGATTTCAAAAAACCATGGGGACGATCTGTACCTACAATGCACGTACACTTGCATCCGAGTCCTCGATAGAAGACTTGCTCATGCAAGCAAGAAGAACAAAGTACGACGTCATCTGCCTGGCCGAGACGAGAAGACGCTAGCCTTTCAACGATGTCTATGACACCGGAGAACAACTGTCCTTCGGAACTTGCGCCAGTAGAAGAGTCGGCGGCGTCGGCGTTCTCGTCAACACGAGTTTGTCTATGAACATCGATTCATTCGAACAATTTACAAGAAGAATCGGACGTCTACGATTAAAAAGATGTGGATCAATACCAGCTTTGACAATATTCGTCGTTTACGCGCCGATATCAAACTATGACGAAGAAGAAGTTGAAGCGTTCTATATAGACTTGAACAAGTTCTACGGAGAAGACCAGACATTCTTCAAGGACATCATTTAGAGATTTCAACGTTAATATTGGACCAAGAAGAACGTATGAAGAACGTCAGATTGGGACACACGGATTAGAATGGAACGAACAGGGTGAGCGGCTATCTGAACTTAACATGGCGACCAAGACAATCCATTGTAACACGCAATTCCAGAATTCCCACCCTTAGCGCTGGACGTAGAAGTCTCCCAATGGAGAGTAGGCTGAACGTTGATGAGATATTTGCAAAACTCTGGACCGCAGGTGTTGTGGTTGTATTTCGCTTAGTACCCTGCCGCGAAATTATAGTAGGCAGAAAATAAAAAGGTATAACATTGTGATTTCAACAACAGCTGCAGCTTAACTGGGTTCTATGGCGATTTGGGCGCTCCAGATCAATCCCGCTGACGGGTGACTGCTGTGGCAAAGATTGATAGAAATAGCTGAGGGACAGGCGAAACAATGGACCCGCATACTGTGGTGGTGAACGCGTTACTCCCCGGAAAGGACAATAGCGCGTTCGTTCCCCACCATAGACACCTGCTGTCCAGAGTTTTGCAAATATCTCAGCAACGTTGTGGTTGTAATTCACGAATACTACACAGATCCCTTCGATAGCAGTGTCTCGTCATATGAAATAAACGATGGATATGCTGTACCACCGGTTCTCCCTTCCGAAATCCGACATCCCATTTCGTCGGTGAAAAATCGAATAGCACCAGGCCCAGACAGCGTAAGATCAGAACACCTGAAGAACCTTCCGCCAGTCGTTGTCAACACATTGGCTGGGATCTTCACACGTTACGTATCTGAATGCAAGGTCCTTACTCAGTGGAAGACCAGTAACACAGTGTTATTGTTCAAGAAAGGTGACCTACACGATATTGGCAACTATCGCCCAATCTGCTTGCTGCCTGTCGTCTACAAACTTTTCACTCGAGTCGTCTTAAACAGGATTGACAGAACACTGAACGAAGGACAGTCATGTGAGCAAGCGGGGTTTCGAAAAGGATTTAGTACGATGGACCACGTCCACACGATTACAAGACTCATTGAAGTATCGCGAGAGTACAAAAGAGCGCTCTATCTCACTTTCATCGATTTACGGAAGGCCTTTGATTCAACTGAGATAGAAATAGTCATAGAAGCCCTTGATAGTCAAGAAGTCGCTACTCCGTACATAAAGATTCTTCGTGAGCCGTACAAAAATTTCACAACCAAGATATAACCATTCTACAACGATATTAACACCGAGGTCAAAAAAGGGGCTAGGCATGGCAACTCGCCAAAATTATTCCGGCACCCTCCGGAACGTTATACGAACATTGGAATGGGATAATATGGGAGTGAAAATCGATGGTTGGCAGCTAGACCCTCTTCGCTTTGTTGATGACATCGCTCTAATAACAGCTAGCATTAGCCAGGCGGAACTTACCGACTTTGATAACGCCAGTGGACAGAATAGTCTTCGACCAAATCTCACAAAATCGGTGTTCATGAGGAACGGATTGGTTTCGTATGCTCCATTCACGCTCAACAGAACGAATATTTCCGAATGTTCCAGTTATGCCTATCCAGGTCGGAAAATCAACATGTTGAACGACTTAGCTCCAAAGCTGAGCAGAAGGAAACGAGCGGCTTGGAGAGCCTTCAAGAGCATCGAGGATGTAATGCAGAGGACAAAGAACATTCGACTCCGTGGTCTCCTATTCGACTCGATGGTACTTCCTTCCTTCCCTAACGTATGCGTCAGAAACCCGCTAGCTGCGCAAACCGGATGAGTGATCACTCAGCGTTGTTATTGAATGTACAGTCGAAAAGGCGATGCTAGGAGTATCCCGTTCCACACAAGTAAAGGATGGGATCCGAAGCACCGACTTGCGTCAACGATCAAAAATCAAAGATGCCGTTCTGTACGCCAAACAGTCGAAGATAAGGTGGACCGGACACGTAGTGCACATGAACGACAACTGATGGAAAAGAACCGTTAGTGACTGAATTCTCCGTGATGTAAAACGTAAAGCAGGAAGATCACCGACTCAGTGGTCAGAGTTCCTCACAAAGAGCCTTGAAGAAAGATATGATGCTCGGCGTGTCCCTAAAGCGAGCAGAACCCACTGGGGTACTCTAGCACGAGACAGGGAAAAACGGAAGATTTACTGGCGCCCGTTTGAGTTACTCGACAATCAACGAGAGTACAGGTGACAGGTGACAGATCAGCTCTAATGAAAGAACACGGAGTCACTAAGACTTCCCATAGTGATACGGATCTAGTAACGGAAAAGTTTCACACTAACGTTTTCCGCTCCACAACCTCTGACACGGACGCTACAATCTCCTCTACTGAAAAACCAATTGAAATTCTTCCCTTTGAAGCTCGAGTTGTGATAAAGAGCACAAAAAAGTACGCTCTCAGAATCCGATAACATCACCGCAAAGCTTCATAGGGCTGGAGGCTATAAATTTCATTTACTTCTCGCAACTCATAGTACACCTACTTTCTGGAGAAAAACCCGGAACAGTGAGAACGTTGAGCACGTCATTCTGCCCAAGACGGGTGACCGAGGGAATCCACTTAACTACCGACCTTGACCTTGGTGCTTATTGAGCGTACTCTGCAAGCTCTCCACGACGATTTTCCTCTCGTGTATATCAAGGACATTGGGTGAGGCACAACCAGTTGAGTACGCAGGATTTCAACAGAGGATTTGCTGCATAAACCACATCCAAACCGTATTCAGGGTCACAGTAGTCCACCGAAAACACAACCAACCCCTAATCTGGCCTTTTGTGGACTACGAAAAAGCGCTTGACATCGTCACCACAAATGCAATCCTCTTAGTGCTCGCCGACCAGGGAGTGGATCCTTCCTAAATGGTAACTCTGTCTGATTGTTCTCAGTACTGCACCACGAATATACAGTTTTTCCATCGACCTTTTATCATATTCGTTAAAAAAAGTGGTTTGATGAGGTGACATCATATCACACCATCTAATCAGTTGGATAAGAAGTTCAAAGGAGAGTTGCCGGATAGAGGAAGACATCCGTTTAGTGATTGGTATAGAAGTGGTTGAGAGTTTTATCCAGAAAATTATTCACCTATTAAGAAATTCAGAGGCGGAAAGGAGTTCACAAGCATGTCATCCGGTAGATACGAAGGGTGCAGATACAAGGAAAGGAGAATCGATCAAATGTGGTAACTAAATGGAAGCATAAGAGAGTCACCAACCACAAATGAGATGACATTCCGAGCTAACACAACAAGAACCGTGCTGTTTATTGAGCCATACAATTTAAGAAAGCTTCTTGGACGCTCAAGCGACCTCACAGTTGCCTAGGTCCCACATGGGGGAAACCTGATCCTTGGTAGTATGTGTGATGCATTTCATGGTCAATATGTAGTGATCCCAAAGTGACCACCTTCGTTGCCAAATTTCCATTCCACTCTACGAACTGATTTTCAAACCACTTAATAAGCCGATAGCACCATTAGAGTAAAAAGCTGGGAATAGAAGGGCAAAACAAGGACCTCGGCTGGTGTGGTAGATAGCAAGTGAGCTGTATTCCACATTCTACCATGCACGAAAGAATATTCTGCAAATAAAAGTGAAACATTGAATTTTCGTGAGCACTGCCAAGGATAAACATCGGGCTTGAACCAGCAACGTTGCGCGTACTGTTTAACATTGCCTCTAATCACTATACTTCCTACGTCCTGATAAAATTAAGGTTAAACTAGATAAGGAAACTATTTGTATGTTTTGCGAAAATGAAGCCGCTGCTGTACACAATGGTAGCTGTTATGCCTTCACATAACAAAGAAAGATACATTTACTTAATACTAAATTGAAAAATGTATGGAATAATATCTGATAAACTTCTCTATGCTACATGTATAATATCGAGCGCTCAGCAACTTTCCTTGAGAAATTTAACACAGGTAGTAAAACGGTTAATGGTACAGACATTCCAAAATACTTCATTACCGGGGATATCACTCGGCTAGAAATAGTATCGACCAGGTATTCAGTGCAAGCGGTTAAAGTGTCGGTCAACGATACAGAAATTCCAGAACATACTTTACAAACAAGAAAATGAATGTGTCGGAAACGATATTAAACTATAAGAATCTATAGAAGTGTCTATCCCTACAAAAGTACAATCCATGAACACAAAGTACATATGTATAGCGGTACAACGGTGCAAAGCAGTGGAAAAAATCACTGCATGTTCTACACAGCTTAGGATTTCTGTACAGCCTCGCCGGATTTCACAACACTTTTATCCTCATATGTGACTCCAAAAATAGTAACTCCCGCAACAAGAGCTGTTACGGTGAGGAATTGGGCGATGATTCGGTAACGCATATACTTTTGTGCTCCCAGTTTGTCACCAATGAAGGACGATCTGATAGAATTATCTGTTACAAATGTATGAAGAATAAACAGGCAAAGATACTGTGTTAGGTATGAAGAGTCAAACCAAGGGAACAAAATATGCAAAAAGATGCATCGCTAACATAAAGGCCAGTTCCTGCTTATCCATTGGCGAAAACATAATCTGCAGATGTGTCAAAAAAACTTATGCTTTCAGTTTTGAATACATATGCCTCAGTTCACAGCAAAGTTTACTAATGCATATGCGCCTAAGCTTTAATATATTGGACGTCCAAATAGGACGACGATTAATTTTCCATCGTGCCAAGTAATAAATTCTTTAAATGATCTTTAATATCTCCTAAGTTCATCTTCATACATCTTCCAGTAGTTCTGGAACATTTCGAACTCTTGTGTTCGACGAAAAAAAGAATTTTGTTCACAATACAGTCACAGTATCACCCATTTCTGGCAAACATTTTCGCTAAAAATGCAGATTACACCTAAATATCTGCTCAGTGGAAAGGATGACTATGTGCGCTTCTCATCTGAAAATCTCTGTTGTAGGAGATGTAAAATCTTTTCGCTAGCAAGTCGGACGAAAAAACTCATGCAACAAATAGTTTTGCAAATATGTAGATTACCGTGTATAGGAAGTAGCTCATATCGCCGCATGTTTGGGGTAGAAACTTTCATTGCTTGAATATCAAAACCGTACCCCCGAAAAAAACACGGTTAGAACCGACTTATTTATAAATGTGTTAAATGAAAAAATAACCATTAGCATATATAGATCTCCCTCTATCACGATGAAATGCTAAGCTTCTGAAACCCCTTGAATTTACTAATAGTGTTTTTTCTTTCGCTTTTTGCCTTCAAGGGTCTTATGGGAAGTGAAACGGGGTTGGTGTAGGTACGGTGATATCCTTCATTGATATCGACGGGTAGAGCACTAAAGTCCTCACGTGCTCCTACCATCTAAACGGCCGCACGGTTGGCCCATCATTTTCAAAACAAAGAACTGAGAGTATTCGGGAAATAAAACGTGACAAGATGTCTCAAAGGAAAGTGAAAATACTATTCAGAACAGCTCCTATGGATGCGAAAACGTTCCGACTAACATGAAGTAACATCGATAACACAGCGGCGAACTGCAATATGTATTGTGCATACTTTTAACCTAACACACTAGTAAAACTTACAAACGCTGTCTATTTTCGAAAAATTGAATTGTTCTTTCACAATGGAAGATAGAGATTAACAATTCTTAACGCTCACCTGAACATGCCAAGTAAGGCCAGCGTGGTGAGACCCATTCCCAAAATTACACCTGGGTTACCCATTACTTGAGAAAATACACCAGTTTTCTTCTTTCCTCCAGTGTCTTTACCACTGCTGTAACCAATGTCGCTTGGAATAGCAGGTATCTGACAAAACATGATACAATGAAGAAGACACTGTTGAGGAAATAAAACACCTGAGCATCTACACACGCACACGGCAAATACAAGCATACGCCTGGAAGGAATAATGATACCGACGTTTCTATTCAGTTCTGAGCTAGAAAAGATTAGTGCACAAGATAAACCGCTATGATTACGCAAAAAATGGAGCATGAAGGTCGCTCCATTACTAGACTTCGTTAAACCCACTACTCCTACTTTTAAAGTGATACAATACGAAGCGATGACAAACACGCCAATATACGACTACTCGTCCGCTTTCTAAAGAATTTTCATTCGCTACAATGTCGTTGTCTTATTACGATTCATGTTTCGTTTATCCTCCCAATGGTTTCGCGCCTCATAGTGGCTAGGAGGTGTTCGTGGATGTCGGACTGCGATGTACAGTGGGGGATTCATAAACCTGGCAAGGTCTCTCAAGCTCAGGAGACCGGCGGTTCCATCAGGAAGCCTAGTTAAGGGTAGACCAATACCAGAGTTCACCACCGTCCTAGCATTAAACTAGTCCCATTGTGGCAAATCTCCCTCTGATCTACAAGGGCGGCGACTGCTTGTGGTCCCCAGGGAACCACAACAGCCAAACCTGCATAACTCCGAAAAAGTGGAAATTGTGCTGTGGCTCGCACAACCAGTTAAGACGGGCCATTCATGTATGCACCCAAGTGGTTCGCTTTATAAGGACTGAGCCACTTACAAGCGATTCTACGTAACGCGCCCATAGGTGGCAGATACGGGGTTACATAGATTAAAAACTATTTAATAACCGCTCTAAAACTGGACTCTCGACAAGGGTTCCTTTTTCCCCGTTAAAGCAGGTTGGTTCATAATTCCTCTTTACGCATAACAGCAATGAATAACGTGAGCGCACGCATGATTTCCCGCATCAGCATATCCTGCACCTCCAACAAATAAGCTACTCGTCCACTCTGAAAGAGGCTGATAAACGAACTGTGATTATGCCAAACTCTGTACTAGGCGTCAGCAAAGCGTATTGTTTCACTGCATCCAAACAGTAGTAAATGTTCTACTCTGAATTTAATGTGATCGTTCATTCAGAGGTCACAAGGTCACAAAGAACTCTTACCACTGACCTTACCAAATACGAGAGGTGGAAATGTTCCAGAAACATGGAAACTCATAGGGAAGAACAAAAAAAAACTCACACCACTATAACTTCCCTCATTGTCCATAGTTCGACGCATTTGTTCCGGTGTTAAATGGTCCTTTTTCCATTCATATGAACCTTTACGTGCCTCCTGAAATCGAATGAAAAGCCAGTATCATACATTGAAGGGAAGAATGTGAGCTGTTAAATAGAAATAAATGGTACCTGAACATCTGTAGCATTCATAAACACCTTACGAAAGATATCCATGCGGACACGCTAGATACAGGGACTGTTTCCTGCAAAGATATGGATGCTGTTACCTTGCAAGGAAAACAGAAAAATGAAATATCAACAACGTTCCCAGTTAAGGAGTCTAGATATGCCACAAAGCACGTTATATAACATTGTTCAGGATGACATGAAAGGAAACAAGAGGAAATCCTACATCTTCTCATGGAAATCCAATTTATACACTTCATTTATTAGATGTCTACAACGTAAATACACACGTAAGCTACGAAGAGCAGTTTAAAACATCAGACGACCACAGTATTCTACTTATTATCTGTCGACAACGTATATATACATGTAAATAAGGATATCAGATGGGTGAGTATAGAACAAAACATTATGAATCATCGAAATAACCTATAGTATAACAACCGAACGTCGTGTTGAACTGTCCAATTTGGTCTGATAAAGTAAATCTCTCATCACCAACATGATAGAAACTCTCAAAGTGTGGAGAATCCCTAGATAAACACAATAAAGAAAGTCCTTCATGGAATATAGGACATGAATAAAACGAGAACATCAAGTTGTTCACATTTTCTTGACGAAAACTCCAGCATCTCGATCACGAGTAATTCTTTGATGCGTGCTGAATTCACCAACGAAGAAGATTACGAAAAAGACGGTAACACCCACGAGGATGAAAACGACACGCATACGGTCGTGCATTCGATTCATCGTCCCAGTTCTGGAAAATTGTCATGTTAAACTTCAAGATTTACGACTGGAAACTATTAATGTCGACAAGTCTAAAAAACCACAACAATATTTAGTGAATATAACACCTTGCTGGAAAAAGTATATAAACGAATAAGCGGTTGAATACGATATATGGAAACACCGTGTAGCAACAGTGCTTCATGGTAGCACTTCCGGATGGTTATGGACTATTACGACTGAGCAACCATCATGATTTAAGGTGTCAAATAGGTTCTGTAAAAAGATGTCCTTCACCCAACGGTTCACTGCTTTATCGTGGCTGGGAGGTGTTCCTGGGTGTCTGTTTGCAAAGTACAGCGGGGAGGGAGATTCATCCATCCAGTAAGTTCTCCCGAGTCGAGAAAATTCCCCTCTGATCTACAAGGGATGCGACTGCATGCAGTGGTGAGGACCTGGGGTAGAATTTGGCGTGGCTGACCTCGCGACTCCAGGGAACCACTTTGGCTAAGCCAGCAAATCTCCGAAAAATGGAAGCCATGCTAGGGATAACACAACTAGTGAAGAACGGCCATTCAAAGTAATAAGATATCCAATTAAAAATCTACTAGTTCAAGACGTGGTTGTGATGAGCCTCTTACATTTCATTTTTTAACAAAAAGGAGAAGAAGCCCCCAAATTCGATTTAAAAAAGTCCCAATACGACCATAAACTGGGATTTATTCGGCTCATAAATCAGCCGCTGAGAAGATATCGTGTTAACAATACCGACAAGAAATACAATCGGTTCATTCAACGTCTTCACGTTAGCGCTATGAAATTCGACAGCTCAAAATCCACAAGGAGACATCTATCCCTAAGAACTCTCGATCAGAAACGCCTGCGATCGCACTAGCTACAAGCAACCAGCAACTCATGTCCAAACTTACAAAACAGTGCAGACAGCCGGTAAAAGTAGACCTTAAAGAAAGTAGAACAGCAGTTATGGTCGAAGATGCAGAGGTTGGAAAAAGTATTCGCGAAGCCCACCGAGGCCTCGCCAATTACAGGGTCAAGACGATTACACTCCAATGCCCAGACGAAACACAACGTCCAGAAATACAATAGATCAAATCATTCACGACTAGTACTCAAATCTCTTCAATTGCCACGCCCTCCTACCCTCATATGCAATAAAGGAGGATGGATATCTCAAACCGCCGATTCTCTTTCCGAAATCCCACATGCCATTTCGTCGGTGAAAAATCGAACAACATCGGGTCCGGACAGGAAAAGACCAGAACACCTGAAGAACCTTCCGGCAATCCTCACAAACACACTGGCTCGACTCTTCACATGTTACCTGTCTGAATGCAATATCCCTACTCAATGGAAGACCAGCAAGACCATTCTAATGTTCAAGAAGGGTGACCTACGCGATATCGGCAACTATCGCCTAATCTGCTTGCTGCTTCTCGTCTACAAACTTTTCACTCGAGTCGTCCTAAACACGATTGACAGAACACTGGACGAAGGACAGCCATGTGAACAAGCAAGGTTTCGAAAAGAATTTATTACGATGGACCACATCCACACAATAACAAGATTCATTGAAATATCGAGAAAGTAGAAGAGACCGCTCCGTTTCGCTTTCACCAAAGCTAGGTTTTGACTCAGTTCAGATAAACGCACTCAAGGAAGCCCTGAGGGAGAGCCAGGGGCACCTACTCAGTTTAAAAAGACTCTTCGTGAGCTACATAAAAAATTCACAACTAGAAAACCACCATTCTACAACGATATTAACATCGACGTCAAAACAAGGGTTAAGCAAGGGTACCGTTTCGCCAAAATTGTTTACCGCCACTCTCGACAACGTCATGCGAACATTGGAATGGAGCTGCATGGGAATGAAAATCAGTGTTCGGCAATTACAACAGCTTCGCTTTGCTGATGACATCGCTCTTGATAACACCAAACATTAGCCAAGCGAAACGAATGTTTGGCGACTTTGACAAAACCTGTGGAAAAATTGGTCTTCGACTAAACCTCAGAAAAACGATGTTCATGGAAAACAGATTGCTTTCGTATGCCCCATTCACGCTCAACGAAATGAATACCTCCGAAAGCTTCTGTTAGGTTTATGTGAGTCGAGATATCTACATAATGAATGACTTAGTTCCAGAGTTGAGCAGAACGAGACAAGCGGCTTGGGGAATTTTCAAGAGGATCGAGGATGTAGTTAAGAGAACAAAGAACACCAGACTTTGTGCCCACTTTTCGACTCCACGATACTTCCTATCTTACTGCATGCGTCAGGCAAGCTACGTAACGCGCAAGAGAAAGGACGATGCTAGAAGTAACCCGTTCCACACAAGTGAGGGATTGGGTCCAACCCTCCAACTTGCGTCAACGATCAAAAATCAAAGATGCCGTTCTATGAGCCAAACTTTCGAAGATAAGGTGGACCGACATGTAATGCATATTAACGACAACCGATGGACAAGAGCAGTTAGTGACTGGATTACTCGAGATGTTAAACGCAATGTGGGAAGACCACTGACTCGATGATCAGAGTTGTTGATGAAAAACCTTGAAGAGGGGTAAAATGCTCAACAACTCTCTAGAGCGAGGGTACCAACTGGCCTACTATTGCACGCGAAAAGGAAAAGTGGAAGACTTACCGGCGTCCGCTCAGGTCACTAGACTACCAATGGGACGATAAGTATAGAGGCGAGTCGATCAAACAGTCGAAGAACGTGTGATAGATAAAGTTAATTTTACGGAAGTTGAAACTATAGAATGGACAAGAACTAAGGCCATTACCTAGACTCCTTCAGTCTCAAGCTCTCAAAAATTTTATCGATTTATTAATTTCGCAACCTAAAACCGCTAGAAAGATAGTGAGTAGAAATCCCATTCGAATCAGCACCCTTCGGCTGCTAAATAGGCATGCGGTCTCGACTTCTGAGACTGTATATTACAGCAGAGGTAAACGCTAACAAATACACACTTTAATTGGGTGAATTACCGGTGCGTAGATGTCCAAATCAGTGATTTCTTCGCTCTTTAGCTTCTGCTATTATTTAAAGAAAAGAATGTCAAGCAAAATAAACAACGGCATGAACAAGTAAGAGTTGTCGGTAATAAGACGTTCATCCTGTGACACGTTTAGAAAGGCAATTTTTTCTGTCAAGCAATGAATAGAAAACCTCTTACGCAACGTATGGCGGAATATCACTCTGCCTTTGATACAATCTCGTAATTACCAAAAAGCGTTTCTGCCATTTTGTAGGCTGGACACCACTACCTGAAAAAGAAAATGTTACGAAACATTTCAATATATTTTAGTGACAAAGTCTCCACTTTGGCTAATATCCGATTGGTCAGTCAAATAGCCGTAAGAATAGTCCACTCACGTCATACACATTATATGCCGCACGTCATAAGACCGACTGAATGTCAGCAAAGTTCTTTAGAGATTCAAGAGGCGGCTAATATTCGCATGTGACAAAGAGCTGGGAATGTCCTAGCATGAGGTTTACGACAAAACCGCCCTTAGTTATCACACAATGTTCCAGTGAGGAGAATACTTTAAACTTTTTAAACTATTTTTAAAACTTTAAAACTTTAAAAATAAACTTTTTCCTTAACTTGCTCTTAACATCACACCTAATCTTTTCGCACACCGATTTAGTCCCGGTTACTACTCTCTTACAAAGATTCCTCTCCAAATGCTGAGCACAATGGTTTTCTTTGTATACACATTTGAAAATATTTTGCACAAATTAGAGGCTTGGCCATGGGAAAGCGTTTAGCACCAAGCCTTGCTATCGCTTTCATGTCTAAGGTGGAAGCTCCAGTTCTCGGTCATGGACCCTTATTCTACTGTCGATACATAGACGACTGCTTCACCGTCTGTTCCACACAAGAACGGATGGATGAGTGCTTTGAATTGTTGGAAAAACAACCAGACTATTTTTGCTACAAAGGCCAACCAAGAACTGGCTCCCATTCTTGTACATCCAAATAAAGGTCTCGGAAAGTGGCTACATAGCAAATTGGTATGGAAAGCCACGTAGTAGAAATATACTAGTACACCTTTACTTTCATTCTTCACAAACGAACAAAACACTCTTCAAATACAGATACCGAACGGCTAAAAGTGCTTGCACAGGAGAAGAGTACAGGGAGCATTCGCTAAATTTAACACGAAAAATATCCATTTCCAATGGATACGAAGCATAAGCCACTAGGGCTAGACAAAAACGTAGAGTCGTTCCTCAATATAATGTTTGGGACGTAAGTAATATTCCTCTTAAGCTACCCTTAATATCAAATGAAGTAAGTTATGCCATTAAAAAGTGCTTAAGAAAAAGCAGTCTTGAAAATTATGTAACGATTATAGACATCCCACCCAATACTCTACGCCAATACCCTACGCCGTCAGTTAGTTTGCAACTGTCTCTATGATCGTGCGTGCAATTCAGAAAACTGTTTGATTTATCCTAACGAGAGAGACGGGGATTACATAAGTTTAGGTATAATATACTTAACCTCATGTAACGCATGCGGTGAGCAATATATTGGGAAAACGAGTAGACCACTTTGTATCGGCATAAAGGAACAGCTAGATGGGAAAGTTAAGGTCCGTCAGAACACTCCTCTAGGTACGCGTAAGGAACAAAAGCACAATGGCGATGATTTTGAAGTGACTGTGCGGATACTAGCGCAGGAATCAAAAACGTCAACAGGCAAAACTCTTAAGGCGTTTTGGATAAATTTCAAAAATGCAAAGACGAACCGGAAAGACGAATGCCTCACTATCACCCGTGACCTGGCACCGTATTTCAAAATGATATTTCGGCCCCATGGTGTGTCTTGCTCGCGACCCCACGTGAACTACGTGTGGACCAGTCCCACTCGTAACATCACGGTGACTAGTCTTTCTGTTCAATATGGCGTCTATTTAAAAGTTTGATCTTCATTAATAGTTTAGCCTTACTACACCGAATAATTGATCTGAGGAAGGCGAAATCAGCCGAAACTTCAGCTTATTCGTGAATAAAGAATAATAACACCTCGCGTTTGCTCAACAAAAATAAAGAATTAGTTGATCAATGTTGAGGTTAATAGAAAGTCGGTCGTGGGAGTTACTGAAGTACAATGGATTGATTGACCTATACTACCAATATAGGCAATATAAAAGAACAAAAAAGGATTAAAGCTCACGGCGTTGATCAATCCCTGAGGGTTGCGCCATGCATTCGACTTAATTAAGCACGTTTGGAGGTGACTAAATGCATATGTGGCCTTTACAATGACTAGCGGTGGCCTGCGTGGTCTACCGATGTGTCGATCCAGTGGTGCTACACTTCCAGACAAGTTTGGTACGAATCTGCCGACCTCGGAGGGATGGAGGGTTTCGTGTGCCTGGGGCGCATGTACAAGTCCAATGTGTTCCACGCTCCTCCGACCACTGTGCAAAAAGCATCCTTCTCCATTAGGCTATACTAATCAACCGATTCATGAGGGAGTTTGTAATATAGCGCAGTTACCATTAAGATGAGTTCTGCAGCTGAGAACAATATGGCCGGTTTTCACTATTCAGCTTAGCAAGTACGTAATGCGGAGATCTATGGACTCGCCGTATTACAGAATAGACGGCAACGCGTGAACAAAGCTTTCAAGCAGTTTTAACGACGACGAAAGCCACCTGCAATAAAAAGTTGTACCAAAAGACTAGCATATGTCCAGGAAAAATCCCTAAAAACTAGCACATGTCCAGGGGAAACTCTGATCACTACTGGGTCAGCAGATTGAGACGACTCGTCTAAGAGAATAAAAGAGAATAAAAACAATAGCAGGATTCATCAACAGGCCACGTAAGTTACTCTGTAAGCCAAATATCAATGCAATCATCTCTACGATCACAAATGAATTCGAATGTATGGCTGTTCCACCAAAAGCTCATCTACGGACAACAATTTACCTTTTTACGAAAAAAAAAAAAACAATTCTATAGCGAAGTGTGTTAACAAATAGTATAAATAGGTGGTGATTTCTCTAAAAGGCACGATTCTCATGAGCCGTGCGAGAAAATGATTTGACCACAATAATGGAAGACGGAGGAACAGGAATCCACCTTTGATAGGTCTTGTAAAGATTCAGTACACAATAATTCAAAAGATCGACCTTTTCCAAACTTCGGTATAAATAGCTGACATATTTATTTAAATGTTCTTATGAACTGATGAACTAGTTTCATCCGCAGGTCACCAAGAGCGCGTGTGGCTCAGCGGTCCGAGGCGCCCTCCAACACACGTGGAATCGATCCCTGCGCCCATACCCACCAAGCCCTCTATCTCTCCGGGGTCAGTACATTGGTACGAGACTTGTCTGGGAGGATAGCAGCACTGGCTCGATACATCGGTAGGCCACCGCGAGTCATTGTAAAGGGCAGTTATGCGCATTCAACCACCTCCAAACAATGCTTAGCGAAGTCGAATTCATGGCGCATCCCTCAGGGGCGCATTGATCAGCGCTGAAAACTTTACCCTTTATCCCTTTCTTTTATGAACTAATCTTGTTGAGCTGATGCGTGATTGGCATAAGGTGTCGCTGTTGTCGTTGTTGTTGATCGATGGCTGACGTTTTGGCGATTTCGCGTTCCTCAAAGCCGTGCTGTTACCAGTAAAACTCAATTAGTGCTAACGAAACCATATACCAAACTCTTGTCCCACTCGTAACAGCACGGCTCTGAGGAAGGCCAAATCGTCGAAACGTCAGCCATCGATCAACAACAACACAACAACAAAAATGACAGCAACAACAACTTATACCAACTTCACGTCAGCTCAATAAGGGCAGTTCATAACAACATTTAAATAAATGCAGTACACAGCTGTTCAGTTCTAGATTTAAGTAGTAAGCACGCAATCGATGAACGTGTCCTGTTGAGGCTAAACAACTCACCAGCATCAGCGGAGCGAGTTCTCTGCGACTTCATTTGTTCACCGTACGAATCCCTCGTCGCGTACAAAGGGGCACCATCTTTCGCTTCTAATTGGTTTTCTCTCTTAAGCATAGATTTTTGAAAAGATCAGCACAAAACAAGCATAGAAAACTCCTTAAAAATATCATACCGCATTTATTTCCACTCTAAAACTAAAAGTTTGAAGTTCAGAGTGTTCTTAAAAATATGGGAGAACAAACTTTTGATTCTGGCCAGTCATCACAAGAAATAATAGAACACCCATGGTTATAACTGGCAGCGAATGCTGAACATAAGGATGCTACCGATTTCCTTAGAAATTCACGTGATAGGCCGCCAAAAAATGAATCGCATCGTGAAATACTCACCTTAATAGGCGATCTGTAGGCATCAGAAATCCTGTCCGAGACCATTCTTACCGGAAAGGGCACTGATGGAAGACGAGATGAAAGGAATACAAGGGATAGCCGCTCCCCACAAGCTAACATTCTGAAGTTCTCTTTTCCTGCTTCCTTCCAGCGAAAAAAACGAAAGGCCGGCAAAACTCGCACGGTGAAACTGAACAACGAAACCTGGCAATGCCATTACTTTGAATTACTTACTTCGATATTTGTAAACTTGCACGTCTTCCGTCCCGTCCAAGGTTGTGCGGGTCACAGCATAATCTCCACTTTTTCGGAGTTTCGCTGGTTTAGCCATTGTGTTTCCCTTGAGTCCCGAGGTCAGCCTAGCTAAAGTTTGCCTCTGGTGGTCACCACCACACGCAGTCGTCGACCTTGTCGATCAGAAGGAGATTTCCCACCATGCGACTAGTTTGATACTAGGACGGTGGTGAATCCTGGTACTGGTTTACTCTTGGCTGAGTATCCTGACAGAAATGCCGGACTCCTTCCCAGCTTGGGAGACCCTACCGGAGATGAGCCCCACGCTGCACATCGTTGCCCGACACCCAGGAACACCTCCAACCCACGGTGAGGCGGTAACAGTTGGGTGGTGTTCCTGGATGGGAGAATTACTGACCAATTGAAATAAAACGAGTAAATAACCAGAGCTTAGAATTATGTACATCACAACAACAAGATCAATGAGAAACCGCACTGGACAGCCTGTGGACGAGTTACCCCAGAGATCAGGAGACTGCAAACTGCGACAGAGCAATATTTGACATTAGAGCGTATTCCAAGATAATAATCTCAAATCTATCAGCTTTGTAGCTCACAGGCGTTTTCACAAAATATCATTTTCAGGGTTTTTACTTAAATTCTAGGAACATCATGACGTTTTGGTACCATTGTGTCCTTTGATGTTTTGATGTGATAAGCGGAAGGTGTGCTGTTTCCTCAACTCAGGATTACCTAGGAATGCACAAAAGCGCAAGTTTCTGCTTTCAAATTATTGCCTTATCAATAGAGATTTCGACGACGGAGACAGATCTCCTTTGAGAGTGCGGAGGATCGGCTCTGGTCGTGGCAAAAACGTGGTCTCGTGTCAAGTGACAGTCTTGTTGCAGAATTACGCAAGTTGGCACGTCCAACTCCTTTGCTATTCAGAAATAAAACTTAAGGCACAAAAGGAATCAGCCCTTTCCAGAGAGAATCTAGATGTGACGAGGTAAACCTTCTGATCCAGAAGCAGTAGCGCTTACTTGTAAGGATGACGTGAAAGTACTCCAGCACGTCCATCTGAAGATATCAGGCGGAAATCTGTCCGACAAAAGAAATACCCGTCAAATGGAAATTGCGCTGGAAACCGTAGGATTAATACGCGTATCAGGAGGTTTGCATGAAGCTTAAGGAATCTAGCGAGCAGGACTTACGCAGCAGTACTATGCAGCGACCGCATCAAAACGGTGGGTGGAATTACAAAAGTTTTCCAGAGGCATCCTTCGGTCTTAGTCCAAACCTTCGTCCGCTATCAAAAAGCGTGGGACAACATTAAGACGGACGTATGTAGTCAGCGCTTGTCGGCGAAGAAATAGAAGGAAGTCCTACACGAAAAGTCCTGCTGGTTGCTCTCGCAACTGCCTCACGGTAGTATCGACTTTTCACTAACCCCTTACCGTCCACATGGGATAAGAAGGCTGACAGTACGGTACCACTTCTCTGAAGCTGTTCAGCACCACTGTCCAGCAAGTTTATCGTAAAGCCAGTCGTTCGCAACAGAAAAGATGTCCGACGACAGCGTCGTGTATTCGGAAGGTCTGAACGAAGAAATGGAGAAATAATCCAAGTGAAGAAAGAAGAGAAGAGAGAGTGAAGGATTGAATGAGCGAAGGAAAACTGCGAACGAATCAAAATATAGGAGTAGAAATATTTCAAACTGAAACTTAGATTACGAAAAAACATTGCGCGATAGAGGATAAATCGATGGATCAACAAACCAACTGATGGAATGCGAGCTCTACCCACCACCTGTTCGTCTCATTGACTACCCCAACGGTGAGTACTTGAACTGCGCTTTCTGTTGTTCACCCTCAATTATCAGGGTTAGACCCGAAACAGAAACGACCTTATGCTTATCTGAAATGCAACTGGATCAAGAAAAAGACCCTCTGATTATAGCTCATTGATTTTTGCTATAAGCACTCTATACTACTTTCCGTCCATCTGTCGGCCGTTCTTCTTATCACATAGCTGACCCACCTGTGTTTCACCTTTGATATGTAATCTCTTGGTTCTTAAACATGGGATAGGTTTTGACGACCTCAGCTGCGCATTCCGGCTAAAAGTTGTGTGTTCCGTTTATATTTCAGAAGACATCGTTCAAGCCCTCTTTGGGTGGATTGATGAATTTTCGACGCACTTGAAATATACATCTCTGCTTCATCACCAAGCACTAGGAGGGTCATCGAGTAGAAAAGGTGAGCGCGATGTTGTGGGTTCTTTAATTGCTCCAAGACTTCCCTGAGCGGCGGGAACTTCATTCTAGAAGAATCCAAATTGCGATGCAGCAAAGTTTATCCAGCAATCAACACTGGTCGGAGAATACTGTTTAGGAAGATCTGGAGTTGTTATGGTGTGGATAGCTCCAAGAAAAAAACCACGTCCGGCCAGCATCTAAGATGACAAAAAGTGGAAGCTGCAAAGTGCTCAAACGAAATTTTAATCCTACACGAACATGACCGTCGACAATGTGGACAATGGTTTCGCAACAAAGAAATGAAAGAAAGAAATGCTAAACTCTGCATGACGAACCATCAAAGTGTCTATCGTAAATATATAAGTAGGCTGGACATTGCAAACTAAACTTTTAAATCTGTGTGGGCATTGTTAACGCTTCATATATCACGTTTTTTGCAGAACCAGCGTTGGTTGATTCAGTTTCTGATTTAAAATCCACAATGGAAATATGGAAATACAAAAGCAGTAAACAATTTTCGTCAAGTGTTCTTTAAATCAGGGAGGGGGGGGGGTTCATCCCCCAGCATGGCCTCCTAACCTGGGAAGGAGTCCGATCCGACGTTTCCATCTCGAAGCTCAGCAAAAAGTAAACGAATGCCAGAGTCCACCATCGTCCTGGTATCAACTAGTCGCATGATGCCAAATCTCCCTCTGATCCACAAAGGCTGTGGTGATGACCTGGGGCAAACTTTGGCCTGGCTGACCTCAGGATTCTAGTGAACCAGAATGACTTAACCAGCAAATCTCCGAAAAATGGAGATTATGCTGGGGCCTGCACAAACAGTGAGGGCGGGCCGTTCAAGTATCAAGTGTCAAGTAGTACGCTTTGAGGAGGAAACATCACTGCATCGATAGCGGGTGTATAGCCGTATAGTTCGTATGTTTCTAGAACTTCTTTCTTAATATTATACTATACGAGTACGGATCTACAACTCGGTAAAACAACCATGCGTGATTCTCCGAAAAAAGCATACGTAAGGCTGGAGTGAAAACTTAATCCTATGAAACTGGACAACAACAATCGCCAGTTGGTGGGGAGTTAGAGCGAGGTGGTGAAACAGCCGCCGAGACAAAACACGAGAGAACCTGCCTCTATTGTGTGTTTTGTTCTCCAAGCGTACACATCGTCCGTGCCATTGCGTGCCGTTCTATTGCGTGCCTTTCACCGCATGGTAACGTCACCTTGAAAGTTTATTAGGCTCACAGATATGCAACAGCTTCGGTAGTTCTCTTTATAAGGAACAGCATGGAGTATTTTTAACGTGGGATCGGTTAATGCTACCTGGCTGCATATTGGTACCAATGGCGGCTGATCTGATGTTAGCACGTCTCCTCATACACGTGTGGTCGCAGCTCTAGGTCCTCAGCTACATTATCATAGCCCACAGAGGCTATTTATACGAAATTAAGTCGGTTTTTAGCGTTTAAAATGTTGGCAATAAGAAGGGTCTGTCACCTGGAAAGGCATGATGTTTTCATAGTCACCTTTGATCCACCCGAAGTGTGCATAACTGTGAACGGAAGACAGCTGTCGTTGCCTCGTATGTGAGCCATTATGGAAACTAATCCTTAGTATTAGATATAAGTGTAACAGTGCACACAATATTTTCAGACATTTTTATGGCCACTTACACGTCCACTCATACACAATGTAGAGAATGTCACGTGGAAGGCGTTCACTCCCAAGGTCAATAATTGATAATACGACTTGGTTGGGTCATGTCAATTGCGCTGCGTTATCTGCATTACCATTCGTAGGTCTTTCCAATGCTCTGACTTCCTAACCATAGCTGAACTAGGTTAAGGTCACCCAGCAACTCATAGTTTTATCCCGAAAGTCGCAGACTTGTGTTCTACGTCAAGTTCTCATTCGCTATTGCAGATGGTGTTCGTAGGTGCTCTACTTCGGCGGTCGCTACGTCAGATGCAGTGTCGTGAAATGGTAACGAAGATTGTCAGCAGCCAGCCGATAACGTTAGAGGAAAAAAACGACGCACTGGAAGTGCTCCTTCAGCGAGGTGCGATCATAGTTCTCTCATTCACGACGTTACGGAGTCACATTTTAGATTCCACGGTATTCCGACCTCTTCTTCCTTTCATTATAAAACTACCACACTACGACGCTAACTAAGTAACACTTTAGGATTTTACACCTTTAATTTCCTTCGAATCTTCGAATATTATACCTTATTCGGTTGGTAATGAACAAATCGTCGTAGTATTATGCAAAATATCGTAGAAATTCTTTCCTGGAAAGCAGGCGGTCAATGGCTTCATGGGAGCGCATATGTTAAAACGAAGTCTCATTATTTTTGAACAATCTTATTTATGAAATGCATCCACAATGATGCTGGGATATTCGCAAAACTTGGACATCCAGGCCAGACCGAACCACGACTACGTTTCCAGAGGCTGACGTGTTTGCCTTTCCCTCAGGTATATGCACAATGCACACTGGAATCCTATTCATGGTTATCATACTCCGTGGTATTCATTTGTCACCTCATTGTATTCTCTTTGATCTTCGAATAATTCGTGGTGCACCAATAAACTTTTCATTCGTACCATTGCCACCGCGGTGAAATAGGTTCTGCTTGTTCGGGTAACAAGAGGAGCTTGGTTTCCGTTTATGGTCCGTTATTTCAAGTGTTTTTGGCCAAATGACTTTTAAGGTAGCTTATATGACTCTCGTAGAATATTTTTCGAGTTGGGCGCTCTGTTCGTGGTGACATTGAATAGAAGGCGATGTACATACCAGTCACCTGATCGTAGACTTAGCAGAGTTGACGTGGGGGGTACAAGTCACGCAAGGCCACTCACTATATTCGAGTACGTGAGAGCGGCACTTGTAGAGAATAATGGGGTAAACAGCAGCGTGAAATCTTTTGCTTCGCATTGAACCGCTTATCTCTTTTCTTGAGATGCGCCATGTAACCTCAAGATCGATCTGACCAGTTGATAAATATTAGTTCTCTTTCAGTGTATACAATGGCTTGTGCAACGTACTTCGTAGAAAAGTCAAAAACAACAATGTAAGAAGTAGGGACATTGGATGAAGTAGTTTTACTCATTATTCTTGAGAAAAATAAAAGAATATTCATAAATTTCCACACGATTTAGCCACTCAGAGCTGGCGTGAGTATCACACATCGTTTTGCCTGATATATCCTTGAGAAGGCATAAACCATTATTAAACAACACAATTTCACTCGTTCAGAAAGTGATTTGTGCTACTCTCGTAACAGTTGACAATATTTTGAGATAATATTCTTGATAAACATTAGCGTAATGGTTAACAGTGCCTTGCGATACACTTGTGGTCTCTGGTTCGGTATCGCCTGGGCAGACCGAGCCCTTCATCTCATCGTGTTCGGCGTTCTAGTTTTGCTTTGCTTTGCTCCTGCGGAATGATGAGAAACACTGACTTAGTACATCGATAAGCACATACAAATCATTGTATAAGAGAAATACACATTTCGTCAGCGCCATGATACTTAATGGACTTTAATGCATGACGCATGCTTCTGAAATTTCTTAACGTCGGAAGCTTTCAGTTCCTTATCCATCGTTTCAGTGCTCTATGATAACAGTTTTTATGGTAGTTTTCGGACAAGTACGTACGAGTGGGCATTTAAAAATCTGAGAATTTAATGCTGAGCCCTGCTATAACACCACTTCATATGCTTTATTATTTTGAGGAACCTTTCAGGACCTGTTACCAAAGCGCTTACGATCCCTTTGGTATGGCTAAGGGACCATTGTCGACAGCCAGCAAGCTACAATCAAGCAACGAATCAGCGCAAGTCGAATGCCACCAATCTTTTTGAGTGTGCTGAAATTGATGGGATGGAGAGCGTGAGCATCACCGATGGAAATAAGCTGGCTATTCGGTGGAAGGATGGCTTGCAATCCCAATTCCACGTCAGTGACATCATGGAATGTTCAGAATTGGATCGACCTCCCATTCTCTCTAACTATGTAAAATCGTGGAAACAGTTGTCACCGGACGAGCTGCCACGAATTAACATGTAAGAAAAGGTCACGAATGCGCTTCGTATTATACTTATTGATCGGTTTCCGTTTTTTGCTACTTTAGTGTGTTTTTGATTCCTGTGCCATAAAGTGATATCTATCTAGACCTATCCTTAACTAATGATTACTGTAATTTGCCTTCCCTACGAAAGCCAACTCCAATCTAACTTTTCAAAACAACACAAACCATTATAGCACACATGATAGCACGTGATATGTAGATAAAGTTGGTGGAAAAACACTCCGCGACAACATCTAGTTTGCAAGGAGTGTGGCCAGCATTGGATTATACGTAATTTTTTGCTGTGTGTGTTATGCATTTAGCTCTATTCATAAGGCCCGAGATCTCCACTACAGGGCATGGAAGAATCCCCTAGATAGCCAAAGGTTAAAGTGTAATCCAGAAGGAAGAGTGTCTTACTTTTGATTCTACTTTAAAACGTATACATAAGTACTTAAGGGACAGATCTTTTACATAGGTGATTTACATACTCATTAGGAGTATCGTTGAAACGTGCCTCTGATTACCCTCCAAGAAGTGATGCGTTTATCTAAGTATCGGGTTTGACTATAACACGTTACCGACTTTGAGCACTTTTTTGTGTTTGATTTCATTAAATCATAATATGACTTAAGCTAAGGGTGCGTGTGGCGCAGTGGTTGGAGGCGCCGCTGCGACACACACGTGGAATCAATCCCCACGCCCATGGTCCACCAAGCCCTCCATTCCTCCGGGTTCGGCAAATTGGTACCAGACTTGTCTGGAAGGGCAGCAGCACTGGCTCTATGCATCGGTATGCCACCGCGAGTCATTGTAAAGGCCAGAGATGCATTCGATCGCCTCCAACAATACTTAGTGAAGTCGATTGCATGGTGCATCCCTCAGGGATTAATCAACGCCGAGAGCTTTATCCTTTTAGCTTTACGACTTAAGCCAGCGATATAGTTCCTGTAGTCATGAAAGTAAGTCGTTCTTCGGAATCTGAATCTTTAAACCCCTTCCTCCCAAAAACAGATTCGCGATTTGAAACAGTTGGAAAGTGCATTTTTGCGGCCTTCGTATTCCTTGAACTCGTTTTCGCCCAAATGATGCTTCGAGTCTAGCTACTCAAGGAATGGGGACGATAGTTGGTTTTAACTGCTTTACATCTCCACTGGAAAACGTTTCGTGGTGAGTCGAGGGTTATGACGCAAAACGGGACTTTAGGTGGGATTCTGAACCATTTCGATCGCTCTCCTTCTACGGCAGCAGCGAGATTGCGGTGGTGCTTTATGTTTCAGCTGGCGCTGATCATTTTGTTGAGTTGCAGCAACTCGTAAAAAGGTCTTTACAAATTCCAGAAGACGGACGATATCAACTTTGCATCCGTATGAATTCGGTCTCATTTGAGATCACCAGTCTAGAATATCTGGTGCATGTTTACCTTGTTGTAAACCCATGTCCCGTCTTAAGTCATGATCCCTCTCAGAAATCCTTGTTTTGCTGCATGAAGCTAACATGACCAGTTTATCGTCGCTGAATAGCCAAGGAAACCTTGATTTGGGAGGCCCTTTCAGCTGAGGCTTTTGAAGATTCCGATAAGCGTTTAGTTGAGGATAGGAGCATTTTGTACAAAAATCGACAAGGAATTTTGTCTCAACATAACTTTTTCTCCTGAATAAATAATGTTCTAAACGGGACTATTAAGGTCAGTCTGCAGCTCATTATTTCTACTTGAAAGCGGAGTGAGCAAGGTTGACTATTATAAACTGGAAGAATCTGAGTACCTGATTAACTAATATGGAAAACGAAGTCGTGCTACTGTAACGTTCCATCAAATCATAGCTCTAGTTGATTTCAGATCAGGATTCTCCATGAAGGCATTTGCGGATCTATTTTTGAAGTATGGAATGGTGATCGTCGATGGAGTGGAAGCAAATCCTCATGCCACTGAACAATTTTGTCGCAACATCGCCCCAATTCATAATACGTTCTTTGGTTCATTCTGGGTGTTTAGCAACGAAAAACAGGAGAAAGGGGTGCGTTCGTGGGATTTCTATTAACTTTACAATTCAGTTGATTTAGTATTCGGATAAAACATCATTCTTTGTGCTGCACGAAAGACGGACGGTGAGTAATCGTGCCTACATGAACTTTTTTCGCAGCTGGTATCAGTTGGTAACCTGAAAGCAGAGGGATGAATTGATGGGAATGAGTAGCCCGTTAATTATTTATATCATGTGTGCATTTTCAGGAAGAATATCACGAAGATACGGCATACGGAAACGAATCAATTGGTCCGCACACTGATGGTACATATTTTCAACAAACACCTGGAATACAGGTGCAGTCAGTTTTCCAGCTTGTAACATAGTCAAGAAGTTTCTCCAAGGCCTTAGAAATTTTCTAGCAAGTGTTAGCTTCATGATTTGTGTTTTAAAACCTATTTTCACATCGTATTTATTGGTACCGTCCAGGTCTTCCACTGTCTTCATGTTGCGGAATGTGGAGGCGACACATTATTGGTTGACGGTTTGTATTGCGCTAATCAACTAAAGAAAGGGAATCCAGAAGCATTCAGAATACTAACTGAACATAAGGTGAGGTAGTTTCCCATTTTGCTTATCTTAAGCTACAAAGCGAAAGCTTTCTGCTGTTCTGCGTTCCAATATAGAAGAGTGGGAATTCTGCGGTTTCTGACAGAGTTTGAACAAGAGGTGTGAAATATTTCACGTAGAAATGAGCTACTTTAATGGAAGTAACAGCAAGAATACGCTAACAGTATACTATCGTCGGTGAAACGTTGAAGGTGCTGTAGAGTGCTCATACATGCTCACACCCACTTTTTTGAGATCGTGGTTTTCGATGTCTTGAGAAATGTTCAGGAACCTCGGCATTGTTTACACTGGGCAAAAATGCGTAATTTCGATCAATTTCGATCCCATGAACACGATTTTTCAAGCTAACCACCACATATCTACAGGGAGAGGAGTTCGAAATCGGGAACTTAAGTGGTTGAAATTATGAAACGGTTCCACAACATGTAGCATCAAAGATCAAGCTACTCGGATTCGTCAGTTAATTCGAAGGAAAGTGTAAAACGGCTGTATCGCGCGAGACGCAGTACGATATCAAAAAAGCATCAGTATAGATCGTCCTTTGCAAAATATCGATTACTAACCGCAGTTGCATCTCTGCTCCAACATTGCGAAGGCCGAAAGAAGCAGACCCACGGATCTCTCTCATATGAGGGATCTCGAGCCGGTTAGTCGCGAGGCTATGTGGCGCGTCCCCAGGTGGCGGATGGGGGTTAATCGCGTACCAAAAGCGACCTTTGCTTCCCTGAGACGCAACTAGATCCAGGGCATGGACTCCCTGTTTTTGCTGCGCTGATTTGGTACATACTTTCCGTATTTGTTAGGCGTATTCACGCATGCGTGTGTGGGTGCGTTCTTGATTATGCGGATTGTATTCTACGAGTCAATTCGGCCAAAAGTCTGCAATCAAGTGACTGGGAAGTATATGCGAGGCGGTTAGGAGTCGCCTCCAACAAATAAGCTCCATGTTAACTCTGGGAGAGCCTGGCAAACTACCCGTGAGTATTTTGCACGTGGACCATCGACTCGGATCATCGGCTCTGAGGAAGGTGAAGACGTCGAAACGTTAGCCGAAAATAAATACCATTATCAACCTCGTGTAAGCTTATCAAAGAAAGAATACATATTGATTAGTGACACCGAAGTTCAAGGAAAGTCGGTTTCGAAATACCAGTGAGTATACCTAGCCCCCACATTCAGAGCCCAGCAAGCTATACGTAGGTATCAAAAGTGCTAAACACGGTGAAAAACGGGCCTTATTCCCTGACCCCGAAAGAGCCCCAAATTTCGCAGGGTTGGGTAGGACGAGAACGGAGAGGCTGCTAAAATCTTAGTGTCAATGGAAGCTGCTTAGATTTCAAAGAACTATGGTGATGATCTGTACCTACAATGCATGTAGAGTTGCATCCAAGTCCTCGACAGAAGACTTGCTCATACAAGCAAGAAGGATAAAGTAGGACGTCATCGGCCTGGCCGAGACGAGAAGACGCCAGCCTTTCAACGCCGTTTATGACAGCGGAGAAGAACTGTTCATCGGAACATGCGACAGTAGAGGAGTCGGCGTTCTCGTCAACACGAGTCTATCTATGAACATCGATTCATTCGGACAACTTACAACCTGAATCAGACGTTTACGTTTAAAAAGACGTGGATCAATTCCGGCTTTGACAATCTTCGTCGTTTACGCGCCGACCTCTAACTATGACGAAGAAAAAGTCGAACCGTTCTATATAGACTCGCGCAAGTTCTACAGAGAAGACCACAAATTCTTCAACGTCGTCATTGGAGATTTCAACGCCAATATTGGACCAAGAAGAACGTATGAAGAACGTCGCATTGGGACCCGCGGATTAGAATGGAACGAATAGGGTGAGCGGCTATCTGAGTTTATCATAGCGAGAAAAACAATCCATTGTAACACGCAATTCCAGAATTCCCACCCTTAGCGCTGGACGTGGGAGTCTCCCAATGCAGAGTACCATAACGAAAGAGACGGCATCATAGTAAATAGAAGGTTTTGCCTAACCGATACCGCTGTTGTTTCAAAATTGTACACCGGATCAGACTCGCCTCCTTCGTACAAGATTCTATTTCTCGCGGTAAGGAGAAAAAGCAGCTAAACACCAAAACCGAAGTCCCGGAACAGCCATAAACTGGGACTTATTCAATTCATTAGTCGGCTGTTGGGAAGATGCCGTTGTCGATAACATCGACGAACAATACAATCGGTTCATTCAACATCTTCACGTTAGCGCTATGAAAGCTCAGAGTTCAAAAGTCACCAAAAGACGTCTGTCTTCAGAAACACTCGAGCTGATACGCCAGCGTGGAATCGCACGAGCTACAGGCAACAGCTAACTCGCCTCTGAAGTAGCAAAACAATGCAGACAGGCGATGAAACGAGATCTTAAAGACAGAAGAGCAGCAGTAATGGTCGAAGCTGCAGAGGCCGGGAAAAGCATTCGGCAAGCCCACCGAAGCTTCGCCAATTACAAGACCAAAATAATTGCATTCCGGCGTCCAGACGGAACAGCTACAGCGTCCAGAAAGGCAATGGGAAAAACTATTCACAAATTCTACTCGGTTCTCTTTGATAGCCACGTCCACATTCCGTCATATAAAATAAAGGAGGATGGATATGTTGTACCACCGGTTCTCCCTTCCGAAATCCGACATGCCATTTCGTCGGTAAAAAACCGAACAGCATTAGGTCCGGACAGGATAACACCAGAACACCTGAAGAAACATTCGCCAGTCGTCGTAAACACACTGGTTCGGCTCACGTTACCTGTCTGAATGCATGGTTCCCACTCATTGGAAGACCAGCAAGACCATGCTATTTTTTAAGGGTGACCTACACGATATAGGCAACTAATGCCCAATCTGCTTACTGTCTGGCGTCTACAAACTTTTCACTCGAGTCGTCCTAAACAGGATTGCCAGAACACTGAACGAATGTCAGCCATGTGAGCTAGCAGGATTTCGAAGAGGATTTAGTACGATGGACCACATCCACATGGTAACACGGCTCATTGAAGTATCGCGAGAGTACGAAAGACCGCTCTGTCTCACTTTCATCGATTTACGGAAGGCCTTTGATTCATTTGAGATAGAAGCAGTCTTAGAAGCCTTTGATAGTCAAGTAGTCGCTACTCCGTACATAAAGATTCTTCGTGAGCCGTACAGAAATTTCACAACCAAGGTATCACCATTCTACAACGATATTAACATTGATGTCAAAAGAGGAGTTAGGCAAGGCGATACCATCTCGCCAAAATTATTTACCGCCACCCTCCAGGACGTCATGCGAACATTGGAACGGATTGATATGGGAGTGAAAATCGACGGTCGGCCGTTGCAGCATCTTAACTTTGCTGATGACGTCGTCCTTATAACACTAAGCATTAGCCAAGCGGAACGTAGGTTTGACCACTTCGATAAAGCCTGTGTAAAGATTGGTCTTCGACTAAATCTCACAAAAACAATGTTCATGAAGAACGGATTGGTTTCGCATGCCACATTCACACTCAACAGAACGAACTTCTCTAAATGCTCCAGCTATATCTATTTATGTCAGGAAATCAATATGATGAACGACCAAGCTGCAGAGCTGAGCAGAAGAAAACGAGCGGTTTGGGGAGCTTTCAAGAGCATCAAGTTAAGAGAACAAAGAACATTCGACTTCGTGACCACCTTTTCGACTCGATGGTACTTCCTTCCTTCCCTAACGTATGCGTCAGAAACTTGGTCGCTGTGTAAGCAGGATGAAAGATCGCTCAGCGTTATTGAACGCCCAATCGAATGGGCGATGCTAGGAGTATCCCGTTCCACACAAGTAAGGGATGGGATCCGAAGCTCCGATCTGCGTCAACGATCAAAAATCAAAGATGCCGTTCTGTACGCCAAGCAGTCGAAGATAAGTTGGGCCGTACGCGTAATGCGTATGAATCACAACCGATGGACATAAGCCGTTGGTGACTGGATTCCTCGGGATGTCAAATGCACCGACCCGATGGTCAGGGTTTTTCACGAAGACCCTAGAAGAAAGATATAATGCTCGACGAATTCCTAGAGCGAGCAGAACCCACTGGGCTACTCTTGCACGCGACAGGGAAAAACGGAAGATATACTGGCGCCTGCTCGAGTCACTCGACGATCAATGGGATTACGGGTGACAGGTGACATATGATGCTATGCACCTACTAAAGGACCCGTTTTTTCTACTTCCTCTCTTTCTTTCCGTGTTAAATAACTGAAGTCCATTATTATCTTATTTCATGCGTAGCCAATAAAGAAGTTAATTTACAGGCTTATACTGAAGTATCTTCTTTCTGGGCTATCCTTTACGGAACTACTAAAATCGTGGAATTGTTTTTAGATCGAACACAACTATATCGAGGTGGGTAATGGAGATGCTGAGCTTTACTTCATATCGAAAGAAAAGACAACAATTGAGCTCGATTCAAATGGGAATATCGTGCAAATCAGGTGCGGATTTAACGATACCGTTGCTCTGATTTGATGTGTGCATGCAGAAGTAAGAAGCAAGATTTCTTGAAAGAGAAAAGCCTTTAACTTAATAATTTGATGTACGCTAAGTTTTTCATAACGTTCTAACTTTCACGACCGACTTTCTATTAACCTCGGCATTGATCAAGTGATTTTCTTCGTATTTTTGTTGAGCAAACGCGAGGTGTTACTATTCTTTGTTCACGATTAAGCTGACGTTGCGGCGGATTTCGCCTTCTTCAGAGCCTGGAAAGGTCAAGTTGATAGCAATGCACTCGGCCATACGCTCCATAACCAAACAAAGAAACTCCAAACCAAGATTTCAATCACTTTGAACACAGCTTTGCACACTCACCGCTTTCTACGAGGTTTCCACTAAGTATGTCACGTAGAGGACTAGGAAATCAATGTGGGCCGTGTGCTTCAATAAAGCAAGGTACTTTATCCTTTTTCGCTCTCAGTACAGAATGGTAATGCTGTATGCTAACAGTGAATTCAAGCTACCTGACTTAAGAGAATATTGTGAGCTAGGCTGTCGCACGTTAATCTAAACGTCTTCGCTGTGTTGTGTTCATATGTGCTATACTTTCCTCTCTGTCTACTTCGCTAGTTGGCTAAAAGCGCTTGCAGAGCAGCCCTTACAATACACCCGTCATCTTTAGTTCGACCCAACATCGCGAGCTATGCCCTTCATGCTTCCGAAAAAGTGTTGCAGAAGTTCATCAACAGGATGGAAACACTGAGCTAGCACATCTAAAGACACTCACAAGCCGCTCTATAAGCCAAATATGCATTGTATTCACCTACATGGTGATTAAGGTGCGCGTGGGGCAGTGGTCGGAGGCGCCCTGCAACATACGTGGAATCGATCCCCTTGCCCATGACTCATCAAACATTCCATCCCTCCGGAGTTGGCAAATCGGTGCCAGACTTGTCTGGGAGGATAGCAGCACTGTTTCGACACATCGGTAAGCCATCGCAAGGTATTGTGAATTCCAGATATGAATTCAATCACTTCCAAACGATGCTTAATGAAGTCGAATGCATGGCGTATCCCTCAGGGTTAACGCTATCATTTACTGTCTTCCAACTATTTGTCTCTTTTTCCTAAATGACCGCAGTCATCGTGTAGCTCGAATCGGCATCACTGATGTTAAACGACTGTCCACTTGTTCTCATCGTCGTCTTTTACATCTATTTTTCTCTTGTCAATGTTGAAAATATTTTCAAATGTCTTAAGCTGGATAGGTGGTAAGTTCAGCTTTATAACATATATGCATATACAACATATATGTTTTTATATAAGTGGTAAGAGGAGGGTAATGGCAGTGATGCTGTTCATCACAAGCACGATTCTGGTTCAATCTCGCCTTGGGCACCAGGTTCTTCTTGCTTACTGATTCAGAAAATCGTCAGATCTGTGTGGGGATAGTCCATAGCTTGCAATCCATATGGGAGCACTCTATCCCAGAGCCTACTCGACCAATATTCAACGGCATTCATAAACTTGTATACTTGGATAACCCGTCCTCAATAGTTATAGGGGCCCCAGCAGAATCTCCACTTTTTCGGAGTTTTGCTTGTTTAGCCATTGCGGTTTCCTGGAGTCCTGAGGTCAGCAATGTCAGAGTCTGCCCAAGGTCGTCACCACCACACAGGCAGTCGTCGCTTTTGTGGACCAGAGGGAGATTTGCCACCATGCGAATTTGCTACTAGAATGGTGGTGGATACTGGTATTGGTTTACTCTTAGCTAGGCTTCCTGATTGAAACACCTGGCTACTTCTCAACTTGAGAAACCCTGCCGGGGATGAATTCCTCCAGTGTAAACCGCATCCCGACACCCAGAAACACCTTCAAGCAACAAGGAGGGTAAACGGCGGCCTTATTCTATTTCTATATTCTATTATATATATATATAAATATAATTAGCAGGGCATTCATAAAAAGGCGACAGTCCTCAAGCAGCAGCTAAACCAAAACTTGAAAAACTCAAAAGCATCCGCACAGTAAATGTGAAGATGGTTTGTATAAGAAACTATATATATATATACATATATATATGTATATATATATATATATATATATATTACTCGGTGTCTTCTTGATAAGCAAACACGAGGTTGTTATTATAGTGCTTGCTCACAAGAACTGAATTGACGTTTCCCTGCATTTTGATTCAATCAGAGCCTGGAAAAGTCAAGTTAACTCCACTCTTATCTTCTTCAGGGCCTGGAAGGGTACATTAATACTCAGTTTACTAGGTCAAATGCTTTAACAACGCAAACAGAAAGATGAAAATCTGAACGTTAATTACAAGCTTAACTTATCATTTACTACCTACTCGTTTTAACGGCAGGATATATATTGCGAAATATAACTTTAATGATGTTGAGATATTTGCAAAACTCCGAGCCGCAGGTGTCTATGGTGGGGAACGAACGCGCTATTGTCCTTTTCGGTGAGTAACGCGTTTTCCACCACACCGAAACTGTTTTGTTTGCTTGTTTCTCAGCTAGTTTTATAGATCTTTTCCATCAGCAAAAGGATCCGAAAGGCGAAACGAAGGACCCGTATGGTGTGGTGGTTAACGCGTTACTACCCGGAAAGGACAATAGCGAGTTCGTTCCCCACCGCAGACACCAGTGGTCCGAAGTTTTGCAAATAACTCAGTATTATATAAACTGTCTACGAAATGGAGCAATTCTTATCAAAGGTAAGGGAAATCGTCACTCATAAAAAATCGAATCGCTTGACGCCTAGTAGATTGTATATCAGTATACCTTTCCAGGCCCTGAAGAAGGCGATTCTGACGAATCGTTAGCTACGGTTGTGTTTTATGTGTTATTGTATAGAAGGAAACGTGTGCTGTTCAACAACCTCGAGACTGCTGTGAAAGAAAACAACGAATTTATAATCCAATGTCGAGGTTTATAGGAAGTCGATCCTGGGAACTACTTCAGTATGTCATTAAAATACCTCTATTGCCCCAAGGCAAAGCCACAAAAAGTAGATTTAAATCGCGTTGAAAACAAAATAGTTTCTTCACACACTCAGTGCTTTCTGATAGTTTATCATAAAGTATTCAATTGGTGATGAAAAACGAGTCTACAGTGACATAATTATCCCTGACTTAGTCGCGACGATTTGCGTTGAACGCAGTGTATGTGCGCACGAAAAGAGTCCTGCCTCTCGACTTTGAACTAGGATATATCAGATAAAAACAAACTGCGCAAGCTTAAATAAAAACGACTACAATGTATACAAAAACCAGCGAGAATAGGATTGTTTTCAGTTTAGGGCAAAATTGTGATCAGTGTCGGCTTTCAACTTTATCTTGCTTGATTCTATCAACGTATTTCTATCGATTCGCCTGTTCCGTACGTATCACGACCAAAAGTTGAGTTGAAAAATCTCCGACTACTTTCGAAGTTTCCGAAGCGCCTGGATGGCCTTTTTTTGTGGTCATTAGCACATAACGGATAATCTGCATTGTATACAATCAATGACACACAGCCTTCTATCGGACTATCACGTTCTCGACTTCTCAATTTCTCTCTTTTTCCTAAAATTAATGACGGATATCAGAGCGTTAGCAGTGGTTAAGGGTATTGTAGAGCTATGCGCAAATTTATCACTAAGTTTTTTTTTGCCTAGTCTTACGTTGTTTATTGCTCTTTCTTCCACTGTTACATCATAGCCCCTACGAACTCCTACGAATGGTGATGATATTCAAAAGGAGAAGTGCTTCATCGGTGCCATCAATTTTTTCCCACCTTAAGGATTTACTTCTAGGTCACATTTCAGGTTCAATCCTTATGACCGTGCTCCTTTTCGAATATTGCGAGGAGGCAACGATTCAGCTTTCTACGCTCGCAAAGCACTGAAGTTCTATCGTGCCTACACTGCCTTCTCACGCATCTGCCATCTTCCTGAGAATTCCACGACGATCTCCCTCAGGCCAGGGACCGTTATCTTCATTGATAACTTCAGGATACTGCATTCCAGGACTGCTTTTACGGTATGATTGAGATTTAAGGTTAACTGCAATCAAAAATCTGCATTGGAAACTGTAGTTACTCTCTGTTTACTACCTGCTTTAGAAGTTTACTAAGATTTTCCTGTTTGAAATTATAATAATGAACATTGCTTAGAGTAGCCATTGAAAACACGGAAGCAATGTGAATCAAATGCTGGCCTTTGAGAGAATGTGCATATTAAAGCGACTTATTGAAACTTCTGTCTTCCGATATTGTCTTTTGAATATCTGCACTTTAACCTGTTTTCAAGCGACTCCTACTAGATGGGTTTTTAAAATGAAGATGATTAGAGTATGCACTTCTTTCACAATATGCTACGAACTTGTTTGCTCTACGAGGGCAAAATTCTCCATTTCTAAAGTCCTTAATCCGATACATTTTCATTAACAACTTTGTTGTTGGTGTATGTCCAAGCAGTGCTCAAAAAACGGCATTCGATAACAAGGGATTCGATGAACGCGCTGAAAGTGGCATAATTTTACAACAGTTTCCTCTCCACCTTTGCTGCGCTGTAATTGGATGGGGTGGTCGTAGTAAATTTGGAAGGGAAGTGCTCCCTTTCTTCGATTTTTGATCACTACCGGTATAAAAGCTGGAATTACTGGTTCATTTTTTCGATTTCCTGACTACATTTATTCACCGTTGTGGTTTTACGAGAATTCAAAAGGTTTTAGTCGACGATTCCAAATGCTGAATTCGAGAGGACATCAGGCCTTGTTTGATACAAATTTCGCTTCAAAATGTGTTCCGGGGTTATCCTTCTCTGTCTTATGTTATGCAGAACTTCGTTGATTATTACGCAGATTTGGTCGCTTGGCCCCGTGAGATCAAAGCGCGGTTTGTTTTTGCTGCTTAGAAGAAGCACTGGACGCGCTTCATAATAACGGTCGCTCTTCTTCATGTTTAATTTATAATGCTACTAATTGTCAAGTCTTTTTTGCCTTAGTTGATATGTCCGAGAACTGTCCTTTTTAATTACGCATAGATCTTCTGCAATCTAGGAGAAGTTGTGTGTGGATCTGCTTCAACTAACGTCTTAAAATAGTTGTCGACAACGGGTTCTCCCTAACCTGCGTCATTTTCGAGGTTCATCTTCTCACTAAGGACTCCTTTGTACATCTCAGGAGTGGGTTTAGACGCTTTGCTCTCAGGTTAATAATTCGCGTCAAAATTATTCAAATATTCTTTTTTTGCATTGTTGTGCAGTGACCTAAATTAAATAAAAATTAAAGTAAACACAAGAAGATCTACGTAAAAGTGTTGGGCGAAATATGCACCCTTAAATGGTATGTAAAATCAATGTAGTAGCTTAAATTTTCTTTTGGGAACTCAAGGAGTTGAAGTTCTGGAGAAGCAGGGCAACCTAAACACTGTTTTCACCAAGGCCTACTATTTATCATTAATCAGGGTAATCCAAGTGGTATTTCTGGCTCGTAAGTCGGTTTGACATGGTCGTAGAAATCACGTTATTTCTCTTTTAGCTTGAAATCTTTCACCATGGCTCACGGTAATAGTAATATTTTGAAATATACGAGGACTCTCTGAAAAATGACCTTCATTAAACCTCAGCATGAATAGTCAATATTTTTACTCTACTCGTCAGCTTTTAGGAGGTTGTTTCCGACTGTTCCAACACCACAGGTAATGACTTTTTGTAAACTGACGCATACAAAAAATATATGATTATTGAGATTTGCCAGGGCGTTCCAGGTGTTGTAGGATCTCGGAATTCTATTCATAGTTGCCTACGTTTCCGTACAGAACAAATCGTCCAAGATATTCTAAGCTTTCCTTAACCTCTTGATTGACCAGCGCATAATGTCCTTTCTTGGTTAATAGCTCAAGGAGCTCAAGAATGTAACTTTATCGAATGAATGGTGTTTGGGGTTCCTATTACGAAGTTTCTTCGATCACACCGTTATCGACACGATCATCTGTTTTCGCACTTCCCTCCACTTTGACATGATTTCAGCAAGAGTTTCGCGAAACGTTTTATAACTTTTTAGGGATGGCGACAAATGTGTGGATGCTACCTGTCGCGTGATAATTTTATGGCAAAAGCTCGTCCCCTACTTCCAGCAGAAATCGGACGATTCATGTGAGGGAAGGCAGTGAGTAGCAGGGTTTCTTCTAGCTGGTACTCGTATAATCGTTCATAACACAATCTTGTTTTCGATCATCTAGGCCGTCACGTATTGCTAACAAAGGCTGTAAGTTCTAAAGATCTATGCGTCAACTCAGCAATGGAAGCAACGCATATCATGACTTCGATAGTGATTTCCTTTTTAGCATGTTGTACATTCTGGAACGATCCATTGTATGAACAACAACGAAAGTATTTTGTTTATTCACGTTTATGGATAAAGATTTTAAAGAATCACAGTGGAAGCATCGGAGTAACACAATGTACAATATGCCGAAAAAGGCCACAAGAAAATTCTCCCTAGGAACTCGCAGCTAACAAGTGATGCCTAGAAAGGAGTGGCTGCGTACACCTTCTTCTTCAAAGGCCACATGAATTCTTTCTGAGTCTCTTATTTGATGACAGAACCAAACATACCGTCAAAGTAATACAACTATTAACAAATAAATGATATGTCGTGCTATTGTTAGAAATTTAAAATAAAAATCCAAGTAGACACAGCTGAGACAAGGCAACGTGTGAGCAATTATTCTAGTGGCTTCTCAAAGATACCCGTCCGATAGTATACCTGACACAAGTGGTTTGATATAGTAAAAAAGAAAAAGCGCACTAAAGGAAAGATCTCATATATTCAGAAATGAAACAATGCTGTGGAAAGAGAATCACAGTTTCGATGTGCAATTTCTGGCTCGTTGAGTTCAGCGAGCCAATTCGCAGGGCCAAGAAAAGCTCAAAAAGTGGTCACTAACAAGGAAGATCCCGGCCGTTCTATCGAACCGAGTTCTGGCTCTTAAGCCATCGATCCTTATCGCGGAGGGATTGACTCTGGGAGGATGGCCGCGACCCATCCTCCCCTTCCGTATCGTCCTTGTCATAAATTCGATACTCCGGATTCGTCATATACCAGTGCAACATCAAATCATAGAGATATTTGTATTCATCCTTAAAAATAGGAATCTGCATGAACTCACAGCAACACACGCCAGTTCTACTTTCTAAATTCAGTTATTTTCTTAGGATTCAGTCAGTATGGAATCTTTCTACAGGCGTTCAATAGAAAAACCTTATAACTAAAATTATTTGGTCAGCTCTTGGGATTAATCTATATCCTACCTACACCCTAACTTAATGCTCGCATCTTTTTAACCATGAACTATCGTACCCTACCGTTAGAAGCTGTTAGCGAGAGTATTGTGAATTTTTGGGAAGTGTAGCATCAACCACAAATATTGTATTGTAAACGCTGTAGTGGTGAAGAACTTGAACCAGACCTTCATGTCGATGAGTTGTGGTCGATTAATTCGCATCATTTTCACAGCATGAAAGACATCCACTTCGTGGTCTATGTCCATCTGATCTATGCAAATGTTCGCTCCAATATACACTCCGACTCGGGAGACGCCGTTACTGTAATCAAATTGTTTTTAGGAAGTAACAAACCTCGGTAGCGCTATTCGCCTCTGTGATTCCAATAGAAAAAGCACAAGTATAAGGTAGCAAGGCCTAGAAGGCTGTAAATGCTAAAGAAAGCGTGTTGTCAGAAACATTTTCTTCTTTTTTAAACACTACTATTTCTTCATCCTTCGACTTGTAGTGCAAGACGATTAGGTGTGCATCTGCTTGTTAGTAGGTATTAGTAGTGATAGGATAAAGTGAACCGTAGTTTTTTCTTTCCTTAGCGTCAAGCTGGAAAAGGTCAACCGCGACGGCAAAAATTTCCAAGCACCGACAATGCACCTTTCACGAACAGGAAGTCATGCTTTTCGAGAAGTCAAGGTGAAATAGAAATCTGGGAACATCGAGAACGGCTGATAGATATTCTTTTGGATTTTCCTATGTTAATATATTTACATCCACTTATAAGCACATCTGTATAGTATTTGTTAACCTTTCTCAACGCAAAACATGTTAGCCTTGGTCTCAATGGAACAATGTTGCTGTAGCACTTAAATATGTGTGTGGAAAAACCAGTCTGTGCACTTACTGAGACATTACGATTGTTGGCTTAGACTCCGGACGATCGGGTGCTCTTCGTCTCCAACTGCGAGCCATTTTTATGACGTCCATAAGACCAGTCGTCGATAACGGCACTTTGTTCTCCATCGGCCAAATCCTCACCTTAATTATTTCTCTTCTTGAGTCTCCTTCCTCAGTTGAAAGTCAAATGAACGAAAACATTAGTGAAGAGTGTTTTAACTTTTGATCTACTGCCTATTCTTTTTCTCATGGCAGGGTGTGATGTGAAATACAACCTCAACGATGCGGAGATATGAGCAAAACTCGGAAACTTAGTTGGACTTCGAACCCGTGACTACGTTTATCGGGGGCTCATTTGTTATCTGAGGCCTTTGATTCTCCTTCACTCGACCATGTTTTTACCCTATCAGTGGTATCTTGCCGATTTGTGCTTACCAGATCAATCCCTTTGACGGGTGATTGATATTAGCACCGATAGAGTAAAAACATTGGTGAAAGGCAAAGCAAGGGTCTCGGTTGTTGTGGTCAGTAGCACGGGAACCCTCGGTAAGGGTAATCGAGGGTTCGAATCCCAGCTGAGGTATGAATTATTTACACAATTGACCCACCAAATTGACCGAGGCCCTAGCTTAGTGGTTGAGACTAAGGCAAAGTAAGATACTCGGGTGGTGTGGTGTATAGCACGAAAACCTCAGGAAAATTTAAGCGTGGGTTCAAAGCCCAATCGACGTTCCGAGTTTTGCTTTTATCTCGGTATCACTGGTTGTATGAGTGAACACTACAGATGTAACGCCATCAAACCAATTGAGCTGGGAAACAGTGATGCTAGTGTAAATTATAAATACATTGATTATTCATGACAAGGTTAAATGAAAGTCAGCTTACGAATACTACTATGACATTATGAGGTGAAGTGTGGTCAACTAAATTTTTGGTTACGAAACGAGTCCACATTTCTCAGAGGTTGCTTGAAGTTGACTTAAAACAGTGGTGTGAACTTGTTTCACTCAGTAAAATACTTTTGTGAATAGTAAGAAGATTCTTAGCGCGAAATTCGAAACCCCTAACAACAGGTTATTGGAATAATAAGGAAATTTTACAATTAATGAATGCCTCCTCGCAAAATGTTCTGTTCTCCGCAACCAATGGAAACGTCCGTTTTCTCGTGAAAGTTCGAGGATGTTAGGTAAGCTGGGTAATGATTCGATTTCAAACGAAAACTCTTTTAATTATAAAGTCTTCATGGAAGGATTTAAAAAGAATGCTGAAAGCCAGACTACTAAAAAAATGTGCAGAGTTTTTAAATAAAAAAGGATGGAGGCATACCTGTATAACACAACAAATTCGCACTTCAGTTTCGATTTGTTGGCTGTTCGCGGCGTTTGACATGATGTCCGAAATCATGAACGTCTGAAAAGACCGTCGTAGAATCGGCCACCCATCATGATCGACTGATTACGTGTTTGGGATAAACGATTAGCATTTAATTTCATGGGTGATCACAAAGGGACGACTTTCGTGCGATTAGTGGAAAAGGCGTGAGCGAATCGCTGGCAGACCAAAAGACAGAAACGACACGTAGATGACTTTGGGACACACCAGCCTCTGAACTTGCTTCGTGGTTTCCTTTTGAAGATCGGCCTTCTCGCGTCGAATATTCAAAAGTCGCTTAATGTCAGCGGCACCCTTCTGAACGACACAAAAATCGGACACAATGACAAGCTCACAACGGACACTTTTAAGCAAGGACGGGCAGAGAAAAGGATGCGCGACCCTTAGACTTGGTTTGCCCACTCTATCATAGGCCTCAGTGATTTACTATCTCTAGTGCAAACGTATCGAACAAGGATTGCAAGTTTCGGGAAGATAATGCAATGTATAGGGCGGTGGGACATCACTAAATAGTGCGATCACCGTAGTGTCCCTCTCTGTACGAGTTGCGGTCATAAAGGATGTCCGCAGAACGCCACTTGTGTAGAAGAAGTCGGTTGGGAGAAATGGCTATCCTCCCACAGATTCCGTTGATGGCCATTGCTTTGCAGCCTTTACCGCTAGGAGTCATTGGCCAGAAGTGCTTTCTAATTAGCACTAGCACTAAGTAAAAGCAACGACGAGCTTTGCTATGCATTTAGCATAGCAGAGCATCGCGGTAGGAAACTAAGAATAGCGCTCAACTCCACTACAAGAACATTGCGCAAACTAAGTAATAAAGCACATTAAAACTTAGAATCTACTTAAATCTACTTAACATGTGAAATATACATGCCATTTTAAGGGTGGACTGGGGTTTTCGGAATTGAAGGTCACAGTATTCAACAATCTTTCTGCATTGAGTGATGGATACTTCAAAAATCATTATAGAATTTGCAAGCGGCATAGAAATCTAGTGCTTCAACTCCTCCATTCCAGTACCATTAAATGCCTCTACAAACGTCTAACAATAAGGAAAAGTGTAAATCAGAATTACAAACCCTTTTCATCACTTTCACCATGTGCGAAGTCATCGCCTGATATTGGTGATAGTTAATCACTTCGACGATGAACGGACCATAACTTGCCTTGCCCTTATTGTGAATAAATGTAGGATAGTGCTGAAAAAGGAAATCAGTTCGCAAACTGGCAGAAAGCGAGTAGGGAAATCCGCAGAATTGGATCCAACACAAAAAACTTCTTCAAGCATTATTTTCGACAAAAGACTTGTAACTGAAGTACGTGTCTAGCTTTCACAGAAAGTGGTTCATCGAAAATATTTTCCAAAAGTCCAGCAATGAAAAAGCACCGGGTTCCATAAGTTTATTGGAAATCTGATTACCCTAGGATTTCCCTGGTTACTGAGATTGACGACAGTGTGACAGGAATGGTCATAGATTAGAGTCCAAAATGAGTCGATCGTACTGTGTTTTGGCCATTCCGTTACTATGAACTCTGCTTTTCTCGTAAACCCGTCCACCTATGAAAAACCTTATGAAACTTTGATAATGTTCTCAATAAAAAATCAGTAAGAACTAAACGAAGATCAGCTTACTAATAACAAATAGTAGTAACACATAATTTAAAATCCACCTCAACAGCGTTTATATAGGTGTAATCCTTGCTTTCACCATGTAATGTCTGGAGATATGGACGGGCATGATCAGCTGGAATGGATCATCAGTAACAAATCCAAAGACCAACAATCAATTCGCAGTATTGCTTAGGTGATTCGGTAAACACTTCATACTTCTCCTATGACCTTTCCTTGACGTTCGTCCACATGTTAGACGTTTTAAAAAACTACTTTTCATGGCATAGAGTGGGTATGTTAATGTGACCATATTCAGTGAATATAACCTTTATAACTTTATAACCCCAAAACAAGACTCAAAGCTTTAATCCTTAAATTTATTTTCTCGATTTTTTACACTTATGGTTGCACGATCTATAACGGCACCCTTCTCTCTGCTGCCCATTTCTTCAGTGAGTGAAGATACTCAAATCATTTTAAAACGGGAAGGTAAACGACGTTCAATCATCTATTTAGGCTCGTTAATGAGGCATTTTTTCGGTCCTTTAAGATTTTTAGGTCTTTAGAATTGATCCAGAGCCCTTCAACAGTGCTAGGGACAATTTTTTGACTAAAATGCTATGAGCGTGACTCTAATTTCTTAAATTTCATACTTACTTTGAATTGGTGTTGCGGCTAATGCAGTGTTAGCGGCCTCTATCGATTGGTGCAAGGATCATTTTGACCCTTCCAGGCCAAATAAGCCTCTCTTCACCCCTTGATTTCTCTAGGGCCGGAAAATTGGTGCCAGACTTGTCTGGGAAGCTGCCTCGCATTTGCATGACCTAGGAAATCCCTAACACGGACATACCAAGTTCCAAGACCGATAGACTAGCCCACCATTAAATGACATTCAAAAACGAAAACCCATGAGCATCAGCCGGACGCAGAAGCAAAGCCAAATAAATTCGTGGGACAAGCATGCGAGGAAATAAATCGAATGAAAGAAGTGCTGGGATCTGCACATCATGTGATTTTAGGTCATTTAGAAGTAAAAAGAGGCAAAAATATGCTCTTTTATCCTACACGATCTCTAGTGTAGTACTTCGTTAAATTTGAGCCTTTCCGTCTAGGAAACTTTTTATTCAGACACGAAGTGCTCTGACAGTTTTTGAATGTAGTTATCAACAAAAGTTTTGCAACAGATTGGCTACGTCGTAGTTGAACGAATGTAACCTTCAATTGCACAAAAAAGCCCAAGAAAATGATCGTCGATTGCGAGCAATAAAGCATTTTATTGAAACCACTGGTACTTGTACGATCCATATCAATTCCAAATTGATGCCTTAACTTCCCAGTGATGTAGTAAAAGTGTTCCCCGAGTAGGATTTCGTAGTAATGTGGCCACTCAAGGCTGTGTAGAAGGCTAGGAGTGCAGTAGCGTTAGGGATATTTTGCTTTTTACTGCTAGATATTACTCCTTTTTACATAAACTTCGAGTGAATTTCAATTTTTCTCTCATTTTTCTTTGTCATCGAGTCTTTAGCCCCTGACGAAAATAAAGAAAGACGTCGAAAAAAAACCAGTCGTTTTTGAAAAAAGACTCAATAGACAGAAAAGTCATCTAATACTCACGAATAGCACAGGAGATAACAAAAAGTAAGAAAAAAACGACAAAAAGAACATGGCGATGAAATGATGAAAACGTACGCGGTACTACCATGACATCCCTATTTTTTCCTCGGTTCTCCAACCGATGACCTCCGGCACAATCACCGATGCGAAGCGGTTGTGTGAGGTGCAGCAACAACTGAAAAGGGGACGGAATATTAGCGACCACAGTGAGTTCAGTTTTTGGTTTAAAATTAGTATAAAATGTCATTTGAATTTGGCAGCGTATATCACAATGGTTAGAAATGTCCTGCTACATTAATGTGATTGTAAGTTCAATTTCGCCCTTGGGATCACGAATTCTACCATCTTTCCGGGGTTCGGAAAAGATACCAGACTTGTTTGGGACATTAGCAGGCCTGACTCAAAACATTGGCATGTTACCGCAAGTGATTGCATAGGCTAGACATGCCTTCAGTCTACTCTGTGATTCTTGATGGATTTGAATGCATCGTGATTCCCTCAGCGACTGATGACTGCTGAATGGATTTTGCAAGCTTTTAAAATTGTATTTGGTCCTTAGAATTGTGCTATAAGATGTGGAAAAAAACTACTAGTAGTAATAGCATTGTCTTATGCATGTCAGAAAAAGCGTATATTTGAACGGATTTCAATATGTGTGGAAATTTTCCTAACAAAGTTTATGCGTGCTTTTTTATTCAAATGTTTAACCATAAAAAGCTAAAAGCTCTCGTCGTTGATTAATTCTTGAGGGATGCGCCATGCATTCGAGTTCATTAAGCATCGTTTGGAGATGATTGAATGCATGTCTGGTCTTTTTACAATGACTCGCGGTGGCCTACCGATGTATCGAGTCAGTGCTGCTATACTCCCTTATAAGCCTGGTACCAATTTCCCGAACGCGGTAGGATGGAAGGCTTGGTGGGCCATGGACGCGAAGATCGATTCCATGTGTGTGTTGCAGGGCGCCACCGACCATTGCGTTACACGCGTCCCCTTTTCTAGCTATAATAACATAAAATGCTATGTGTGTCTGCTAATAATGTATTTTACCGAATACCACAAAAATCACCTTTACGCATCTCTTGGTGAGTAGTGATGAGTCATCATTCAACTCTGACCTTTCTTAGAATACTATACTTGGGCACTTGGATACTCGGATGGTCCGTCTTAACGAGTTGTGCAGCCACCGACATATTTACCATTCGTTTCTTTCCCTCGCTCTCATCATCCATGGTGAGGCTTTTACTCGAGCATGGTGACGTGTACGAGTCTCATATCGTGATCTGTGAAATAACTGCAGCTGCGGGTACAGCTGATTAAGTTTGTTTACGAACACGTCCGTCCAACGTGTAGGTGGTCATCCAAGAGGACCTTTGTATTCTCTTGGAGTCCACTGTACTGTTCTTTCCGTCCATCTGTCGTCTGTTCTTCTCATTATGTGACCGGCCCATCTATGTTTCGCTGTCGATATATATTCTCCTGGATCTCGATGATGTGACAGAGTTCGAAGGTCAGAGCTTCGCATCCCGGCTACATATTGAGAGTGCTGGTTATATTTCAGAAGGCCTCACTCAAGCGCCCTGTTAGTACTTCGAAGCATTCTTGACGTACTTGAAGTATCAACCCACGTCTCTGCAGCATAACAGAGCGCTAAGAGGACCGTAGAATCAAAGAGATGAGCGCGGATTTTCGGGTCCTTCAGTTGGTCGGTGGCTTCTTTGAGAGGCCCGAATGCGGCCTAAGCTGCTCTCCTTCTTCTATCTAGTTCCTCGTTCATGTTGTTTTCCATGTTCATTGATCGCCCAAGGTAAACGTACGAGGTGGTCTCTGCAATGAGGGAGCCATCCAATTCAATTTTTTCGCCTTCGCACCACGGGTTTTTCATTAATTGGGTCTTTTTTCGATTTATGCGAAGTCCAATCTTCTTCTCGCTTCGTTGAGCTCGTTGATGATCATCTCTGATTCGCTAGTACTTATTGAGAAGATGACAATGTCGTCTGGAAAATGAAGGTTTGATAAGAATTTTCCATCAATATGTATGGCTTTCTCATCCCAATCGAGTGACTTCATTATCCACTGCAGTGCAGCACTGAACAGCTTTGGCGATATTGTATAGCCCTGTCGAACCCCTTTTCCTATAGGTATGGTAAGAGGTCGATGGAAAAACTGTATTTTTGTAGTGCAGTTCCGATAAGAGTCGGACAGAGTTCTTATGTAGGACGGGTCCACTCCTTGGCCAACGAGCGCTGATAGGATTGCATTCGTTTCGACACTGTCAAACGCTTTCTCGTAGTCGACAAAGGTTAGGACAAGAGGCAAGTAATATTCCCGACAAACTTCGATGACCTTGGACAGGGTTTGGATGTGGTCCATGCAGCAAAATCCTTTAAGAAATCCTGTTTGCTCGACTGGTTGCGCCACATCCAATGTCCTCGATATGCGCGAGAGGATAATCTTCGTGGAAAGCTTGTAGAGTACACTTAACAAGCATGTGGGACGATAGTAGATACCTTCGGTCTCCTTTCTTGGGCAGGGTAACCGTGCCTCACGTCCTCCACTGGTCTTGGATTTTTTCCTTTTGAAGGTTGCCTGTCATATGATCTGCAAGGAGTACATTTGAATTGTGGCCTCCAGTTGTAAGGAAATCGGCAGTGATATTATCGGGTCCTGGAGCTGTGCCTCTTTTCATGCTTTCTATCGCAACTCGAACCTCCGGCGGAAGAATTCCAGATGGCTTTTCTCCAGCGGGGATATTAGGGCCCAGGGCGGGGATTGCGGAACGGAAAAGGTTGGTGTAGAAGGTTTCCGCTATTAATTCCATATCATGGCGGGATGTTTTGACGACCCCATTTTCGTTCATCAGGGTTGACAGCGGAACATTATAATCACACAAGTCCCGACGGCATATTTTCAGACTTTTTTTTTTCAGACTCAGACTGCTTCTTTTCTCTGCTGCTTCCAGTAGTTTCCTCTGCTTGTACCGATGTAAATCTTCTCGAAAAGCTCTTCTGCAGCTGAGATTTTTTACTAGCCATGTTATACATAACGCTCTGAAATAGGATCGAGCTTAAGTTTCTTTCTCTTTTTGAGTAACTCCTTAGTAGAAATGAAGATACGATCCAATTTTTTTGCTTGAGGAACTGAGGCGAATTCGGCACTGCTTTTCGGTCCTTCGACAAGTAGCTCGTAGTCTTCGTTTAGGTCTTCTTTAATCTGACAGTCATGTTTAGATAGGAGTTCGTTCAGAATGTTCTCGTTGTATACAGCTAAACTTTTCCTCGTGAACGATGAAGAGAATTCTTTTCCAAAATTCTTAAAAAAATAAACGTAAGTTATAGGTCTGAATCGAATCTACGCGTGAAGAAGGCGTGATAGGAACCAGGACAGAATGATTGGACTTCCGATGTGTCAAGTAGGCACCATCTTCTGTTTGTTAGAATGTGATCGATCTTCACATGAGTCATCCAGTTGGGAGACTCCCATGTCCAGCGGCGGCTTCCTTTCTTCTGGAAAAATGAGTTTCCATGGAAGAGACGTGCTGCAGATGGGAGTCCTGCGAGACGACTTCCATTCTCATTTCTTTCTCCTTATCCAAAACTTCAGATCCTGTATTCGCTCTCGTTGGCCTTTCCTATTCTGGCATTGAAGTCTCCAACAACAAATTTATGATTGCGGATAACTTTCTCCAGCTGACAGTAGAACGCATTTAATTCGTACTCATCAGTTACATCGGTCGTTGAGTAGCAGTTGATGATTATGATCTTCTCATGACGGCTACTGGCATCAGCTGAAGACGGAGGGCGGCTGTTAGAGGGAAGAGGATCTCATATGAGTCGACGAGATGGAAAATGAACGGGTGGACGACCAAGCCTACGCCTCCGACATTTCGTGACACGACCTTTTCTCCACGGGTCACAAGTGTCCCATTGTTTAGTTGGGGTATGTCAGTCTTCTTGATTTTTGTTTCTTGTAGTGAAATCACATGAAACTTAATGCGATCTGCGGCTAGAAAGGCGTGAAAATCGGCTTCTGTGGACACTGTTCTGGCATTATACGTGTATATTAAAAAACAATCCCCATGACGTGTCGTGCGGTATTCGTCAGATCCGGTTCCAATGACGTCCTTCGTAACCCAAGATTTTTTGGCATCTCACCGGTCGTCACACCGCCTGACGTTATAGACGGGACCATCCAGTGGGAGGTGCTGAGGCTGGCGTATTGCTGGTTGTGCAACTTGATCCCCCTAGAGTCCTTGCAAGGGCGTATCCAGGTCTTTACCAAAACACCGCTATGTGACTTAACTGAGACGAAGAAACTATATGAAGGCATATTTAATTTTATAACTATTTAGCCGGAAAAAATAAAGGATTTCTTCGCGACCATAAGAAGCTCCTGACTACAGAGAATCTTGACACCAACCTTATTCTCATGGTTGTCTTGGGATTCCATCAGTTCCCGATTCTTCTTGGCCTTATACATACTGCTTCGATCTTTCAGCTGATGCATTTGAATTGGTTGAATGTTACACATTACCGCCTAAATCAAATAACAGTACAGTGCACGAAGACCCCGTGGATCGATAACAGAACCTGCTAAACATCTTCTTTGTCCTTTCGGTTATTTCAGTTTTTTAATAATCAAATATGGTGAAAATATATCGCAACGACTATCTTTTAAAAAGGATGCCATTTAAGAGATAAATAGGATACGTTTGAGTTCCAGGTATGAGTTATACAGTAGTTAACGGTGACAGTAGAATAGCTTGATCAATCGTATAAATGACCAGGTTTGTGAAACACACCAGAGTTGGAGCTACGTCGACAAAACCGATTAATGAAGCAAACATTCTGATCAATCTAATTCATTCTTTGGGCCTATTAAGGTGTAAGGGGTAGATCAGAGTAGTAGTGATGTCCGTCATCACTAACATGATAGTAGTTCGATTCTGCTCCGAGCCAACCAAGCCCCTCTTGCCGCCGAGGTCGGGAAATTGGTACCGGACTTGTCTGGGGAAAAATCACTCTCTGCTATCCAACTGGAAACCCTCCAGCACGGCTATTTCTGGGCTCCAGGGAGTATTACTCGGCCAGCATTCAACGGCATTCAAGACGAAATGAAAATCCTCATGCAGCAACCGAACCCACACGTAAAAGTTGGAAGATCGTCGTGAACAACGGATGCGAGAAACGAATCGAATGTGAGAAGTGCTGGGGACCGCATAGTAGATGTGAAGATAGGTCACATAAATAAATAAAATTTTTTTAAATAAATGACAAAATGGAGGAGTAAATGATTGAAAAAGCGAAATGGACGGGTAACGGAGGAAATTACTGAAGGGGGATTACGAAGGAATATGTAGAAATGGATGCACAAAGATTTGAACTTATGAAATAGTACCGAAGAAAAGTGATGAGATCGAAAAGGTGAAAAAGAATGACAATTTTCCGATTCTATGGTGTTCCATGAAATATTGTGGAGTAACGCTACTCATTAGCGATTACGTAAAATAGAGTTATTCAAAAATAAAAAAACCAAAGAAAAGTAAGACGACTTTGAAAGTCTTCAAACAAGAACAGAAGCACATTGTCTATTTGATTTCTCGGCTTTATTCTCCTAAGGTTCAGGCAGTATTGGAACTCACCTCAGCTAGAACCTCGTAGATGAACTGGTACTGATCGACGGAATCAATGAGATGCGGTCGCGAATTGACGAGGGTCTTAGCGTACTCGTAGACGTCGAGCTGACCAGTCTTCTTCATCAACTCCAAATTGGCGTCCACAGCAAGAAACGCTCCACTTCGACCGGCTCCGTTGCTTAAAACAGTGCGTGAATCAAAAATGATATGAAAAGGTAAATTTTTCTTTATCCTGGTTCCCAAACCAGTCTTCTGTGGTAGCCGGATTTGGAAAAACCGAGTTTTCTGTGAAAGTTATATCAGTATGGTGGAGTTTGCTGCTCAGAAGCGATAAGTATGAGTGGAGGAGATGGCTAGCGCAGTGGTAGTGATTCAGCTCACCATAAACATGGTGCTGTCTTGACCGCACACTGGAATCACCAAGCCTCTCATCCCTCCAAGGTCGAGAAAGTGGTACCGGACTTAGGTCCAACTCAATCCTTCGGATATGCTAGGAAATGCTCCGGCACAGCTACCCTAGGACGAATAGACTGGACTAGTATTCGACGACATTCATAAAGATGACAATCCTCAAGCTGCACGCGAAACCAAGCTTGAAAAGTTCGAAGCCCTTGGTGGATGATAGGTGCTTAGAATCGAATGGAATGTGCTGGGATTCGTACAGTAGATGTGGTCATGTAAAATTGAAAGGAAAACGAGTGGTAGGTTACGCAAATTGCATCTAATCTAATTCGGTTACGAAGTTGTACTTCAGCAATCGTATTGAATAAAAATGTAACAGATTTTTTAAGAGTTCTCCATCTGATCACAACAAGCTCATACTTTTCCTATTCATTAGGTGTCATTGAAATTTTTCTCCACTATTGTGAGAAGAAATTCGTAGGCAGAAAAAGGTACGAAATATGCTGATAGAAAAGGTAGCGATGTTGTCATTAGAAGGCTGGCGTGACTAGAACTGTTTCCTCATCGAAGTAAATTTATGAAGTGCTATGAACACTTTTGCGCGAAATTTTCCGGTTTTTCACGACCTCGCGTTTCTCCTCAACTGGCAGCACCTTGGCAAAAGTCATGTCGAAATCGGAACTTTTTCGCCTTCAGAAAAAAACGGAAAACGGAGCAACGATCAGAAAATAACCAGAAAAGCCGATGCTGAGATATTCGCAAAACTTGAATCCCGGGCCAGATCGAACGAACCACGATTTCCGTTTCCTGGGGCCCGCGCATTACACACTGCGCCACGGAGGCTCAGAAAATAGTTGATGATTTGATTTTACGGTTCTTTACCTAAATGAATGAAATTCACGCTCATGCTGTTCTTATGATGGCGAAAAAATTCCTTTTAAACGTTTTAAACGAGAAATATTTTTAAAATATTACAAATTTAGTAAAAAAAATGGATGGATTAAGTCCCATTTCGGTCTGCTAACAATTATTCCAAAGATGGGGCCATACTGGTTCAGAGTCCATCACGAGCTAATTCGATTTTTTTAGTACTATCACGTTACATCTTCGATACCGTAGAACCCGTCGAAAAAAGAGGTTTTTCAAGGAAATTTTTAAAGGCTCTTCTCTCAACTGTCGGCATATTGGTATCAACTTTCTCAAGAAAGATAAAAACACTGACTTCATAAAACTGGTTTGAGGAAAGGCATTGCATAGGACATATATGTATTCATCCACCTTTACGATGTTTAATGAAGTGAATTTAGTGATTCCAAAGCGATTTGTCGATAATGAACGGGTTCTTATTCAGCAATTTCTCACATTTCCGTTTAAGCTCACAACACTCAATTTTCTTCACATGGTCGATGTCGCCAAGCGAGGCTCCAACCGAGTATGGTGCCGGCTGCTTTTCTCAAGAATCTAACGGCCGGTTGGTTTTCTTATTAACAGAGCGAAACTGCTGGTATTCTAGATGTGGTGCTCGACCACTGCAGTAATAAAATGTAGAACATCAACTGAACTTTGGAAACAACTGTTCCGGTGGCATGATTCTACTTTTCGCCTATGATTTCTATCTGACCGGTCGAGAACCCCATACTTCCAACAATAAGTTGCAATGCACCTCCAACTAGTTCGTCACTACTCTGCTGCTTATTTCGCGTTGCTGTTGTTCTCACATACCAAACAATCCATTAAGGCCATCACGTGCTATGATTTTCATAATAGTCTTGTTGACTGACAGATTAACTTAAACATTCATAGAAATAGTTCTGAATTGATTTTTCAATCCTTCTTTATAGACGTCGGAATTTCAGCATTCACAGTTTACTTCTAGTCGCTGAAAAATCAGTTGTTAAAAGTGAATTGCCAGAAAAGAAATCTATGTAGTGAATAAGAGTATTAGAAAATGATTCCAGGAAGAGAGATGGGTCAACTCAAGGGTGTTTCTGTAATGAATACGCCTTAATGATATCCTAATTCCAAATATTACCCCATCTCATGACAATGGCTGAGATTATGGTAGCCGTTTTTGTTCTCCTACTTGGACCAGTATTTAGCATGGCAACGGCAATCGAATGTGTGAAGAAACCTTTGAATAAAGGGAAAATGAGAGCATATGGGGCTACTCGGACCATTAGATAGCTCTACTTTCATCTTATAAATCTTGAGCAATTGTCTTCAACGTTGGTATCCTCTCTATGAAATTGTAATAATAAATGTGACGCGAATATAAATTGTAAAGTACAGGTAGCAAGGAACGATAGAGTGATAGTCGATGATGGAACGCAATGTTTAGAATTTTCGGATACGCGAACAACTCTTCAGACACTCTACTTACTCTCGTCGTTTTCTCTCTCAGCAATCGCGAAGTTGTTAAACAGCATACGTTTACTCCTACACAATAACACGCAAACAACACCACCGTAGCTGACGTTTCGGCAGCATCGCCTTCTTCAGAGCCGTTTTTTGCGTGCCTAATAGAAAGTCGATCCTGAAAACTCTACTTACTGCTTACTAGTTTTCATGCAAGGTAGGGGCACTGTCCATGCTTCTGTTGAGGAAATGAAACAGCAGAACGGCAAAAGGACAACGCAACATTCATCATCCCCTCATTTATGTTGTGGAAAAAACTCGAAGTCAAATCATCCAAAACGCGCATTTTCCTTCTTTCGATATTTTTTCACCCGTTGACTCGCTTTCAAGCAATTCAATGCAGCAATAAAAAGTCGAGCTTGATTGTAACAGCATAAAAGCAGCCGCTGAGCCATCAACAAGCAGTGGTGCGGCTCGAACACGCAGCACATGAAAAACGCAAGCTTAGTGACCGTATGAATTGTTATTACCAACTAATAGTTCCATTGCAGCAGCGTTCGATGCACATCGAGAATGTGTGGATCATTTAGACCACTTCTTAGACACATTTTATTTTTGAGCTCGAAAATCTGTCAAGCAGCATCATCGAAATCAATGGATTCTCAAACAAATAGAAGAATTCGTTCTATAGATACCAACTTGGATGATTCTCTCAAACCAATGTTTACATTTTTGTCTCTATACTCTACTAAAGACTTTGCATGTCCCCCTTTCAGACTCTGAGGTTCATAGAAAAATTTGTTATTGTGAACTAAATCTCTTAACCACCTTGGATTAGCTTGTCAAGGAGAATTTCTAGGAATACTACGACGTATCTCTGCTTTACCACCCGCAATCTCCTGGGCACCAATGTTGTCAGCACTTTAAAAATCGTTCTCATGAAAGCTCTCCATATGATATTATATATTAGCCGGAGTTTGTCATGCTTCACACATCAAAAAGGAAACTCATATTATTGGAGGAAAAAAATAAATTACCAACATCAGCAATCGCGCTTATTTAACCTCGACTTTTTTTTATGCTGTCTGTAGAATAAAAATTTCGCGCCTGCAAGAGTTCCTAGTCGATTCCGACGCAAATTTTTAACGTCGTGGGCGGATTTTTAGTCGAAATCAAGCAACAAGGGTTACAGAAAGTAGGTAATTACGATGTTGCGACCTCGCGAAGTTTTGGCTCAACACTGACTCGAGGTCATCCACTTCTCAACTCTTTGGAGCTTTGCAACTATTTGAAGGAAATAGCCACCTTTAAAGCGAGATCCAATTCCATAACTCTCATTAAACTTATCAACGGAGTAGAATTGTCTTAGTTAGTTCCTTTTGAACAACATTATTTATTTCAGAGTCTGTTCAGAATAGCCGCCTTTGCATTTCTCATCGTTTTCATTGACTCTCCTATACTTCACTGGAAATGCAATGCTGTTTATATTTTCTAAATGTTTGTATAGTCGCTGTTTCGTGGTATGCCGTAGCGCTATTGCAGAAACATGCGAACCAGCATATTCTTCTTATTCATTCTAAGCAATTTCTTAATGGGTGATGGAATACATTCAAAAAGTGGGTCCAATAACTATAGTTCCAATGTCTTAACTTTTATTTGCTGCTTATTCTTTTTCTTATGACAGGTAGGACACGAAATGCAGCTATAGGGTTGCTGAGACATGCGCGAAACTCGGAACCTCAGTTAGGCTTCGGACTTGTGATTACCCTTTCCGAGGGCTCATGTGCCTTTCACCAGGCCGTCCGTGACCCTTGGTTAATAGCTGAGAGAAAAGCAAGGCAAGGGTATCGAGTAGAGTGGTGGATACATTGAAACCTCTGGAAAGAGTGGTCGCAGGTTCGAATCCCAATTGAGCTTCCGAATTTTGCTCATATCTCAGCATCGTTATAGTTATAACCGTTACACCTTACTAAACCTACCTTCACTTAAATTTAGTGTCAATAATTAGTATGCATCCTTGGATTGTTCAGCTTACACGAAGATGGTATAAATTTTTATCCAGCTAATCACTCGAATTGTGGTGGCTTTGGAGAACATGAATGTGTCGGCACACTAGCCGAATAAGAAACTTGCATCAACCTCGTGTAAGATGAACAGCGTAGAAATGTATAACCCTTGCATTTTTATATTTTCGAGACCATGAACGAATTTCAGAGCGGCACATACAAAAACGAAAAGCGCCTTCGGCTTTCCAATTGGCGCGTATCCAACGTGAATACGAAGTAGATTACGACGCTGGCGAGCCCGAAACGAGCGAAGAAAAAAGTAATGGCGGTTGGCTTTTAACATTGTGAAGCTATAACGTCGGAATATCGCGCCGTACAACATCGCTCGTTAGAGACAGACACCTCTGGGCATGCAATTAAGTACATTACGGCTCCCACCTCCTGTGTTTGAAAAATTGGCAACGACAGAAACTTTCCTCTACATTTTTCAAATTTCGCTCTACATGACATGTCTTTCACATCTACTGTGCAGATCACAGCACGTCTTGAATGCCCCTCCTTTCCTCCGATCCATTATCCACGAAGCCTTTAAACCTCTACCCGGTGGGTTCTCCTGCATTTTGAGGATTTTTCCTTGCGAATGAAATAGGCGACCTCTAGAAACAGCCGAGTTGACACGCTAATGCGAAGTCGCACGAGCTACGGGCAACGAGCACTCACATCCGAACGTGCAAAGCAATGTCGACCAGACGGAACAGTTAGAGTTTCTAGAAAGGCAATGGATAAAATAATTTACGATTACTAGTCGTCCGTCCTCGGTAGCCATGACCTCCACCCCCATATGAAATAAAGGAAGATGGAAATATCTTCCAACCTGTTCTCCCGAGATTCGACATGCTACTTTGTCGGTGAATAATCGAACAACACCAGGTCCGGACAAGATAAGATCTCAACGTCTGAGGAACCTTTCTCCAGACTTAATCAACACACTGGTTCGGCTATTGACATGTTACTTATCAGAACGCAAGATTCCTATCAAATGGATGACCAGCAAGATCGTTTTATTGTTCAAAAACGGTGAGCTCGATGATATCGGCAACTACGGCCCAACCTGCTCTCTGTTTGCCGTCTACGAACTAATCACTCGAGTCATCTTAAACGGGATTAACAGAACATTAGACCAAGGTCAGCCATGTGAACAAGCAGGGTTCTGAAAAGATTCAGTACGATGAACCACATTAGAGCGAGTGGACTACTCTTGTATGCGACAGGCAAAAATGGAAGATTTACCGGTGTCCGCTCAAGTCACTCGATGATCAACGGGACAACAGGTGAAAGAGTTGATAACAATGGTATGTACATCTTAAGAAAAAAATAAAATGTAGCGAATGTCCTTGAATATGGTCGAATCGATTCTTCCTTGAATCCTGAGATAGCTAGGCTAGAGAGTCTCTAATTCGATTGAAAGGACCAAGTTTCTTCTAGAGGGCTCTGGTGGCAATTCCCCGTCTCCGACGGGATGAAGGGTCCGGCGATGGAGTCCAACCAGTACAGTGCTCATCAACATCCACTAATAGTACGCTACTAGCTCTTCCCTTCACATAGTACGTGATAGTATTGAACATCAGCCTTGGTCTCGCTACTAGTGATTATCGTTTTAGTGAACCAGTCACCATGAATCAAGCAATTTCGATGCGAAAAAAACTTCCCCTCCTTGCTTCTAAAGGCGTTTCGGTGTTAAAGGAGTGAATCAAAAGATCCCAAACCGGATATCCATGATAATTTATCCCCGCCTCTTAGGATTAAACGGAAGCAGAAGCAGTTGCGGTATTTTCGCAACATGTCAATGTTGACATTATAATTTACAGTTTCGGTCTTGCAGAGGATAAAGTGATAAATAACTGTCAGAACTGCCATCGGAAGTTTTCATAGCTTACCAACTCAACATGGTCCCAATTGAACAAATATCAACAGGAAGGATTCTGTCTATTTTGCTGTCCAAACTATAGAGAAATTTGAAGAGAAAGTACAACTTTTACGGAACAATAACTGCATGGAATTCACGAAACTGCCGCTGTGCTTTCTCCCTGCAACAGCAAAATAAAAATTTCTGAACCACTTCGGTTTGGGAGCACTCGAATAAATGATAACGTTTCCATAAGTCTATGAGTACAAATAGGACGTGTGCGGTGCAGTGGTCGGAGACGCGCTTCAACACATGCGTGGAACCGATCCCCTCGCTCATGGCCCACCAAGCCCTCCATCCCACGGGGTCGGCAAATTGGTACAAGACTTGTCTGGGATGGCACCGGCAGTGGCTCGATAAATCGGTAGGCCATCGCGAGTCATTGTAAAGGCAAGGTATGCATTCAATCACCTCCAACGATGCTTAATGAAGTCGAATGGATGGCTTATTCCTCAGCGATTGATCAACGCCGCGAGCTTTATCCTTTATCCTTTATGAGCACAAACAGGTGGCGGATAGCACAGTGTCCGTCTTCACAAGCATGGTGCTATTTGGATTCCGCTCCGGGCCAACCAAGGTTTAATCCTTCCGGGTCAGGAAATTGATACAGGACTTTTGTGAGAAAAAGTCACTCTCTGCAATACAATTGGGAACGCTCCAACACAGCTATCTCAGGACTCCAGGGAAAATTTCTCGACCAGCATTATATGACATTCCGAAATTCAGGATGAAATGAAAATCCTCAAGCAACAACCGAAGCCAAAAGTAAAAGTTGGAAGATCTTCGTGGGCAATGGATGTGAGGAAACGAATCGAATGTGAGAAGTGCTAGGATCCGCATAGTAGACATGAAGACTGGTCGTATAAAATAAAAAAGCGCTAAATAAAATGAATGCAAACCAGCAAAAAGGAAAAATGGAGGGAAACATGCTAAAAGTCGAAATCAACAGCGATCGAGTGGACATGGATATTTTTCGAAAGTTCACGGAATAAGTTTTGATAGACGAACAATGGCTTGCCTACGAAATTTTTGAGATAAACAAGTATTTCGAGAACGAGAAAGCCCTTAGCGGATTATTCGACGAAAAAGAAACGATTTTTTTCTGGTAGATAATTTCAATACCACTTTCGCCGAAAAAAAATTGTAAAAAAAGATACCACGAACGCAAAATGTTTCAGCGACTTTCCTTTCCCATTGGAGAATTTTCTTAGTTAGAAAACACCAATAAGCATTGAAGGAGGCCGTACGGAGTCTCTTTCTAGAACAAACTAGCAGTTTGATAAATGGCTGTTTCTGGATTGAATGATGAAGTTTTTCTAAATAGTCGATTTTTATATTGAATTATGAGTTCGGTGAAATTGAGTGGTGAGAATCGCCAGCATGGCATTGTATTTTTGAGTGTATGAATAGTTAATCTGTAGAGATCTGTCTTTCAGAGAATGGCTGGCTTGGTCGGGATGAGGTAGTGCGTGATATAAAGTGCTTGAATCGATGCAATCATCGTCTGGATATGGGGATGGACATGGTGAACGTGGGTTAGCGGCTTTTCGACTAAAAAAATCCACACTTCTTCTCATTTTTAACACTCTTGCGACGAGTGCCATGTATAGGCGTTGTAATGCTTTGGTGGGACCGACCGACAAGGGAGCTATAGGTCTCGTTTTCCTTTTGGTGGTTTGTTTTAACACAAAGCACTATTTTTTATGCTTTATAGTAGAACGCAGATGTTGTATTGGGTATACTTGAATACTTGGATGGTCAGACCTCAGACTGTTTGTGCGGACCCCGGCATAATTTCCATTTTTCGAAGTTTTGCTCGTTCAGCCACTCTGGTTTCCTGGAGTGCCGAGGTCAGCCAGGCCCAATTCTGCCACAGGTCCTCACCACCTCAGACAGTCACAGCCCTTGTGAATCAGAGGAAGATTTGTCACCATGCGGCTTTGATACCAGGACGGTGGTGGATCCTGGTATTAGTTTACTTTTAGCTGGGCTTTCCGATGGAAATACCGGGCTCCTTCTCAGCTTGCGAAAGCTTGTCGGAGGAAGAATTCCACAGCTTTACATTGCAACCCGACACCGAGGAACACCTCCAAGCCACGATAAAGCGGTAAACCGTTGGGAGGTGTATTGGGTATTGGTCGGGAAAAGTTCTACTCTTTTTCCCTCTTTTGAACGAGTTAACTGGTCAGAAATTTAGCTGTTAGTCGACTAAGATTTCAATTCTAATTGTTGTAGTGAATAATAGTTATTATATAGAGTGTGAGAGTACAAGACATGCTGAAAAAAACTTATAAGGTGTAAAACACTTCCAAATGCTAAAAGTAACGTGCTTATATGTTGAGCCATAGTAACCTACGCTAAATAGCATCAAATAACACTTATACCCTCAGCACGATATAGCATTTTCTACAATTCGTTAATGTTCACAGCTCATTAAGCCCTCTAATTATTGAAAACTTATTGGTTATTGTCAGAAAAGCAGTAAATCCATAAATGCTGAAAATCAGGCTCCGCCCAGTCCACAATAAACCGGGGATTAGACATCGCCGTGAAAGGATTGAAATTAAACAGAAAACTTTGATGCATAACATAAGACAAGCTGGCTTCCACTCTTATTTGGGCAGGAAATAGAGTGGATGAGACGAATTGATTTTGATTCATTAATTGCCGAAAATAACCGTCGCCTCTCCCAAGCATTAAATCAAAATCTTTCGACCACAGTGAAATTTGTTATAGAACTCGTTGGATCGTTCTGAATTTTGCTACGAAGACACGAGAATTCTGGACTCTTAATTATGAAATCCTGATATTCTAGAGTTCATAGACCTTCTTTCCCCTCTTTTCCTGGTTCATGTTTCAACGAAATAATGACGAGGGCAGTAGTGTTTCGCCTATGTTTCGTCCAACAAGATATGAAGGTCTCCCTCAACGTACTGTTAATGTTACGGCCACCACGCTTCCGCAAGAAAAGTTAGAAATTTGACATTCGTTTGGAATTCTTTTAGGAAATGCAATAAGAGTTCAAATAACATTTCTAAAAAAGTACTACCTCCCATAGAGCAGCAAAGCAATGTTTACCCATGACTCTGTCAAATTTGTTCTTCTATTCTTCAAGTACTTTAGTTGTAGAAAAACTCTCGGAGCCTTACCAAAAATAGGCGTCAGCGCCTAAGGCCTTGGAGTTACTTGAAATATGAAGTTCATAACGATGATTACTCTATTTAAACTAACTACAACAGTGATATTTAACTCGTAATTTCGACCAAGCAATGTGGAATTGGCTTCAAGCGGTTATTCCGCCATTTGACCGTTCGCAGACGACTCTGATAAAAACTCTGTGACCTGGGCTTGGCGCACGTAACCGCTGCGGATCAGATTAACACCAATTACTTAGTGCTTTCTATATTCTCTCGCCCTATAAACTAAATTTGGAGAAACGTTGTTTGAGGGGTTCATAGAAAAATGGATAGAGAAAAGACAGAATAACATCGAAGCTCCTAGCAAAATTTGTTGTTTCCTAATGCTTTTCCACTTAAATAGTAAGTTTTATAAATAAAGGTCTCTACAAGAAAAGTTAAGAGCAAAACTCTGCTTTAGATGCACAAGTCGTTTGGGAGCATCGGCGTCCCGTCAGTCATGGAACGGAACGACTTGAAGCGATTCTGCCTCCTCGATCAGGAGCACACCCAATGCGTCGAGGAGTGCGGTTACATTGTGCGGTTCAATCTCAGGGAGTACGTTTGCAAAAGACGATTCGAAGAGGTTAGTAAAGGCCGTGGTTAAGACTAAGTCTAAAGGAACATGTTCTCAACGTAAGTACACAGAGAGGAGGGCATTCAATAAACGATCTCCACTCGTATAATAGGGAAAAATTCCCATCCTTAATGTTTTCGGAACTGCATTATTTATTGCGCCATACTCAACCTTCCCATTACAAAACTAGTACTCTAACCGCTTTGCATGGTTTTGATTACCACGTGGCCAATTTCCTCGTTATGAACATTCCACATGGCTCAAAAAAACAACATCTGTCATCAAAGTGCAAAATAATGCTGGCTTTAAACAATGGAACATTAGAAAACCCATATTAGTTGTACCACCCTTGCGAATTTCGATGTGGGAAAGTCGTAGATGGAGTAATAATGGGCAGAAAAAAAGTTCTTGGGGCCAAATCGAGGGAGAAAAAGATAATATGTAAAGAAAATAAGCCAAGGTGGACTTAAGATATGTGCTTTCAAAAATTTACTGTGTTTTTCACATTTTCCAGAACGAGATGAAGAAACACTTCTGGAAAAATCAACGCTGACTGTATGCTATTCATTTATTTTGCAGGCAAGAGTATGTTTTAGATGTCGAATCACTTGGCTTGCTATGCACGAGCTGCCCCCGTTCTCTCCAGATATTGTCGTGCCAGATGTGGAGATCACAGTCCTCTACTATACAACTTTCTAGGATACGCACAAAGGTTGTGAGTCTAATCCGCTTTTTTCTTGGTGAGCACACATGAGATTGTTATTACACTATTTATTAACAGTAGGCGAAGTTTCTGCAGAATTCGCCTTCTGCAGACACTGGAAAGGTCAAATTGACTGCAATTTAGTCAGCCAGACGCTTCAATAACCTCAGCAGAAAAACAATGAAACTTATACTTCAATAGCACTGGAAACAAAGCGAGCGCTTTTTCCTACTTCTCCAGCCAGTAAATTGAAAAAAATGAAAAGATAACGTAAATAGACAAAGGAGTCGAAGAGTTAGCCGAACAGAGTCCTTTAAGAACTTCGTGTTAGCTCAATCACCTTAGCTATTCCGAAGGTAAAGAAAGCAGGTCTTTAAGATATTGAATAAAAGTTACCTCTCAAAAGTTTATCGCTTCATCGTGGTTGAGAGGTGGTCCTGGGTGCAGGGTTGCGATGAAAAGCAGGGAGATTCATCCCCACAGCAGGGCCTCCCAAGCAAAGGAGTCCGGTTTTTCTATCAGAAAGCCCAACTAAGACTAAACCATTACCAGGATCGACACCGTTCTGGTGTCGAACTACTCGTACGGTAGAAAATCTCCCTCTGTTCCACAAATACGGCGACTGCCTGTGGTGGTGACGACATGGGGTAGACTTTGGCTAGGCTGACCTCGGGACTCTGAGGAACCACAATGGCTAAGCCAGCAAACCTCGGAAAAAATAGAAATTTTGCTGAGGGTCACGAAACTAGTGAATATGGGCCATCCAGTGAAGATATCCAAGCGAATAGAAATCGGAAAGTTACAATAAATAGCGTCTAATAATTACTGCCTGGCAAAATTATAGACTTGCCACGTGAGCGAAAGGAGGAACTGAAAGTCACAGTAAAAAGAGAAAGTATTCTCAGAAAATCTTTGGCCTATTGACTATTCTACGAATCATGTTTCTTGAAATCAGATTTTTATTGCAATCAGCAGTAAGGAAATAGTCACGATTACATTGATGTGTGGTGAGCTGAAGGGGAAGCGCACCCATGAACTAAAGAAACAGTAAAAAAAAAAAAAGATGACTTGAGGATAAACTGAGGGAGAGAGCATAAAGAAACCACACTATGGAGATTTTCTCATGAAGGACATTTCCAGTTGTTGCGTAGTACTTGCCTTCGTCTCCTTAATGTGTAGTAAGCATGTCATGCCACGACAGTCGTTCTCCTCACATACGAGTTCTAATTCCTTTCTCAGAATGAACACATTCCCGCGTTGGATTGTTATTTTCAGCTGCACTGTTCCTTCAGTGCTTGTACAAAAACTTCAAGTTCCTCGAAGTCCTTTTACAACACGAAGGAAGAATAAACATATATGGCTTCACAGTTCAACAGTTGATGACACTCCTAAAGAACTGCCTAAACTGTTCCATCTTAAGATGGTCCGCGAGGCATTACGCACAGATGAGAGGGCTGGCAATTGGGACAACGATGGCACCAAGCCTTGACATTGCATTTATGTCTAAAGTGGAAGCACCAGTAACCGTTCTCCGGCCATTACTCTACTGTAGATATGTAGATGACTGTTTTGTCCTTTGCTCAACACAAGAGAAAATGGACAAATGTTTCGAGTTGTTGAATGAACAGTCGGAGTATATCAAGTTCACCCGAGAGAAAACGAAAGAAAAATGGCTTCCATTCCTGAACGTCCAAATTAACCTGTCAGAAAATGGTTACATCACGAAGTGGTATCGAAAGCCAAGTAGTAAAAACATGATGGTTCATTACTTCTCCTCTCACCCCTCTCACACGAAAAGGGCGCTTGTGAGAAACATGTTTCGAACAGCCACCAGCTTGTGCACAACAAGACAGCAGACGGAGGAGTCGCGGAACTTGGCACGACAAATAGCCATTCTTAATGGCTACGAAACTGCAGCTCGGGATAGGTGTAGAGGAAATCGCAGACTCCCAAACGATAACTCTAGGGGCAATAAGGCCCCGTTTATACTGCCCTTCATTTCAAATGAAGTAAGTGCAGCTATAAAACGTTGTTTAGGAAGAGCGGGTCTAGAGAATTCGGTAGGGGTCGTAACCGCCTATATGACCGTCTATGAAAGCAAAGTTACTTCATTTACCCTAATGGTAGAGACGGTGAATGCGTGAGTACGGGTACAGTCTATCTGATCTCTTGTAAAGCGTGCGGGGACGAGTACATAGGCGAAACAGACAGACCACTCTGTGGCCTTATAAAAGAACACCTAGTCGGCAAACATAAACCAAATACCCCGCTAGGCACGCATAGGACCCAGAGACATAACAAGGAGGATTTTGAAGTAGTGGTTACGATTCTCTCACTGTAATCGAAAACACAAGCGCACAAAATTTTCGAAGCTTTCTGGATCAATTCCAAAAATCCGAAAATGAACCGCAGGGAGGAATGCCTCACTATCACGCATGATATTAGGTAGTATTTAAACCTGTTATTCTGATGAGATGGTGACATTGCAATTCCATGTGAACTGTGTGCCTTGGCCTCCACTCGACATATTCAGTGGAAGACTCATAGAAAGCGGTGAGTGTGCAAAGAAACTATTCTGTGTTCAATGTGATTAAAATCTTGGTTTAACATTTTCTCTGTTTGGTTATGGAGGTGGTTGGCTGGGTAGATTGCAGTCAATTTGACCTTTCCAGGCTCTGAGGAAGGCGAAATCCGCCGAAACGTCAGCTTGTTCTTGAATAAAGAATAAAATAACACCTCGCGTTTGCTCAGCAAGAATATAAAGAATTATTTGATCAATACCGAGGTTAATAGAAAGTCGGTAGTGAAAATTTAATGTTTTGGACAAAAAAATTTTAAGATAACCAATTAGATAGCCACCTTGGCAAATCAAAGAGGCGTAGAAGTTATCCGCCTACTAAGTTCAAGAACAACCGATATTCTTCGAAAGGACCGAACCTGGCGTGGGCGGAAAAGGGTACCGGAAGCATTCGTTGCAATTCTCGCAGAACGAATCCACAAACGTGAGATTTCTGATTTACTTGCAGATGTCGCCAGTTGTTTTGCGATCACATCTGCACCAACTTCGTCCTCAACAGAGTCTGTCCAGTCGACCAAGCGAAATCGGCTGCCGCTTTTCTGCTCGATTTCACTCGTGTGCAGGCGAGTTAATCCAACACGTACAATAAGACAGATTTATGGAGCTATAGGGTTGAGAAACAGGCAATAATTTCTCATTGAACGAAAGACTACAACAAACAGTGCAATAAAAAGTAAGCGTCAGACGAAGATAAAAACGTGCAGTGAATGATGATGCATTGATTTAAAGCATTTATTTATTTACAAGTCTTCTTAGTAGGGGTTACGTGTAGTGTCCTGGTTAGAGATATAATACCACACACAGCTGGTCGTTTTACCGATCCCACGCCAAGGCGAACTAATTTCGATCTTTTCGGGCCATCTCTACATCGGTGGACTACAGACCTGTATCTGTGGATAAAAGCATTAACCTAATATCTCGTAACTTTTACTTACTATCTATTCTTTGCTTATGGTAGGATGCGATATGAAATACAAATACAGGTATGCTAAGGTAAGAGCGGAAGTCACATCTCCAGGTGGGTTTCGAACTCGTAGTTGCACTTAAATAGGGTTTAAGTGATATCTACCACACTTACCTAGGCTCTTGCTGTGCTCTTTTCTCAGCCATGTTTCTTCTCCCACTGAGTTGATATATCTATTGGCAAACACAAGTTACAAGTCACTTAGGTCACATATGCTTTCAATGACATTTACGAATGCATAGCCCAACCCTCAGGAATTGCTCAACTCCGAACGTTTTATCCTTACATCCTTTACTCTATTACTACCAGTCAGTGGTAAATCCCATGTTTTGCAGTACATTCCGAACAGGCGGATAGTACTCACTCGTAGAACTTTGGGAATTCCTGGGTAGAGATCCGAAAGTGATGCTAACGAATCATCTAAAAAGTTCTGTGGCGATTTGAATACATCGTAATCGCAGCAAATAGGAGCATAAGAATATAGAGAATTAGCGAAGACATTTCATTCAAGCCTTAGAAGCTTTCCTGAGTCATAAAAACATATGCGTTGTAGCGCTGGCATGACGCCATGAAGGCAGAAGCTCACTTCCTAACAGCTAGTCGTCTAATTGCCGACCACTAATTTTAGCTTCCATGTTGTGCCATTCCAGTGTTCCCATGAACTTCTCAAGGGTGACGGTGAATAATTTTGTCGTGATGGTAATACCTCGTCTAACTCCTCTTTTAACGTCGATGTTAATATCGTTGTAGAATGGTGATATCTTCGTTGTGAAACTTTTATGCAGATCACGAAGAATTTCTGTATACTGAGCAAGGACTCCTGACTGTTCAGGTCTTCCATTACCGCTTCTATCTCAGCTGAGTCAAAAGCCTTCTTTAAATTGATGGAAGAAACAGAGAGGTGGTTTGCACTGTTGTGATACTGCAATAGGTCTTGTCATCGTGTGCACGTAGTCCATCGTACTAAATCCTTTTGAAACTCTGCTTGCTCAGACGTCTGTTCTTCGTGCAGTGTTCTGTCAACCTTGTGGTGGGTGGGCGACTTGAGTGAAAAGTTTACGGAGGACAGACAGCGAAAAGATTGAGCAATAGCTGTTTGTATCATGGAAGTCACCAAGTCACCCCTTTTGAACATTAGCACAGTCTTGCTGGTCTTCTACTGAGTGGGAACTTCGTATTCAGACATGTAATGTGTGAACAGCCGAGCCAGCGTGTTTACAATAACTGGTGGAAGGTTTTTCAGGTGTTCAGCTCTTATCCTGTCTGGACCTACGGTTGTTCACTTCTTCACCGACGAAATAACTTGCATGTTTTCTGAAGGGCGAACCGGTGGTACGGCATATCTATCCTCCATTACTTCATATTAACGTAGGAAACGCGACGATTGAAGAATGTTCAGGATCATAATCTTAACTGTTTTATTTATTGCATACTCTTTTTTAATGCCTCAGCTTAACTGAGTTCATTGCCGATTTGGGCTTCCCAGATCAATCCCGCTGACGGGTAATTGCTGATGGTAAAAATCAATAGAACTAGCTGAGAGATAGGCGAAACGAAGGACCCGCACCGCATGATGTGGTGGTGAATGCGTTACTCGCCGGAAAGGATAATAGCGCGTTCGTTCTCCACCGCAGACACCTGCGGTACGGAGTTTTGCAAATATCTCAGCACCATTGAAAAGTCAGTTTCGTGAAAATGCTTTATTTCTGCTAATTTAAAAATTTAATCGGGTTAACCAAAACCAATTAATCACTCCGTTTTCTTCTCGTCGTTGATCAATAAAACATCCATCATCTGTCAATTGGCATACAAATATTATTCACTCCCGTTGATAAGTTGATAACAGACAGGATTTATGATGTCTTCGCCGTTAAGCGATAAATCAAAAATCTCGCAATTGTAACCACTAAACTCCAGAAAAACGCAGTTGTTCGCACAATTCGAGACTTTGAAATATCGACTTGAAAACTGAGGTTTTCCGATTTTTGCATAGGAGTAGAGTAGATTAAACTGAATATTAACATCTCATAACTGTCTCCGGTGTCAACGAATCGGTCGACTAACCGATTGCTTTGTGCTAACACAATCGCAGGCGTCGCCGGTGCGTGTAGTGCAGTGGTCGGAGGTGCCATGTAGTACACATGCTATCTACCCCCGCACCCTAGCCGACAATGTTAACGACCAGAACAACAAAGACCATCGCTGATTAAATGTGAAAACGTGCGTAAAGGAATCAATCTTACAGCTGTCTTCGATCATTCCTCCTTCGTCAGTGTTACTGTGTGAGTTCTTTTGCTTAGGAATCTCACGGATTAGAGCTGGATGAGAGATCGAGAGAGATGTTCGATATCATTAACCATTGTCGGAACTCATGATAATAGCAGGTACCCTGCAACGCACACGTGGAATCGATCCGTGCACTCTAGGCTCTCCAAGCCTTCAGCCTCTCTAGGGTCGGCTAATTGGTAACAGACTTGCCTGGGTGGTAGCAGCAGTGACTCGATACATCGGTAGACCACCGTGAGTCATTGTGAAGGCTAGGTATGCATTCATTCACCTCCAGCGGTGCTTAATAAGGTCAAATGCGTGACACATCCCTGAGGGATTGATCAACGCCGAGACCTTTATTCTTTACCTTTTAATGCAATCTCTAGCATGCCGACTTTCTTTACGACTACGGATAATTTCTTCACCAAATCAGTAGTTGGGAAGTTGAGAATTTCATAGACTAATTGGTGACAGTTAATTGTATCATGTTATGGATGCATTCAACTTCCAGAGAATATCTCCTCCCTCCCCCCTCCAGTTTTAAATTTCATTGGAATTGGAGTTTAAAAATTTAAAAAATGAAAATGCATTTTGGGATTTCAAATTTTCGCTTGCAGAGCACTAATGAACGGTATATAGGGGGAAGCACGGTGTTCCACTGGGCGAAATTCCTAGATTCGAAATGCAAGGTTCTAAAAGAAAAGACTAGTGAAAAATACATTTCGTGGACTTCAGAAAATCAGGATTTCATTGTCATGTGATGGAAAAGAACTTGTATCTGGTTGAAAACAATCTACAGATTCCGTTCGCTTTTATGTGAATTAAAAGAGTCCATTAAATGAGGCGAGATATGTAGCCTTAAACATAAAACAAAGTGGGCATTATTTTCGGGTTGTATGAATCCACGTAGTTAGTGAACGCTATCTCCGTTGTGCATGGTATTAAACCCGTTCACATCATTTTGGACGTACAGTGTCCATACGTGGTGGCCCCAGTAGACACTGTGGACACTGCAGTTGAGTGAGCTCTAGATAGTCTCGATACAGAGGAAAGTCTCTTCTACAATCATGTCTTGCTTACTGTCAATCTCTTGAGTGCTCTAACTATCGAAAAATTGTTGTTATTTGTCAAAATACCAGCCAATTGATAAAGGATTAAAGTTAGACGTCGTCAGGAATGGGCTAATAAAGACTAATTTCAGGTGGACTCCTGGCTGCAGCACTACGCCAGGATGTTGAACATCTCCGTGGAAGCGGCTTATCCACCGCCCTGCGCCCAGCTGCAGTGTGATGACTTCGCGTGGCAGTGCAGTCGTCTCCGCCAGGTGGCCGACGACAACGGCTAAGCTTCGACACAGCCGTGAAGGTGATTCCATCACGAGTAAACATAAAGTGCATAAACGAAGACAACAAATCATATTTTCCCTCCACACCATCACATGACATGTAGTACTTACGAGGTGAACTTGTCAACACGACAGTAACCATAGTGATTGGTGAAATGATGAAGTGCATACAAGGACATCATCACGCATGATTTTCGTTGAAAATAATAAGAGGAACTGAAATATTTTCTGGTCATTCAGTCTTTGAACCGGAGTCACTGAAAACGAAATTTCCCTAGATCTATTTAAAAGCCCTTAAGCACAGCATTAATTCAGAAATCATGGAGAAAGAAAAACAGCCGTGAGACATGGTCGCATAACAAACAAAAAAGAAACAGCTCGCAATAAATAATGCGTCGGTTGGATGTGAGGATTTGAGGAACGTGGGAATGTTTGCCTAAGAGGTTTCCGGACTTCGTAATAGTTGTTAAACCTCGAATGGGAACTATTATTATTTTGTTAACTTTTTATTTCGTGCCAACTATAATTCATGACGGCAGGGTATGATGTCAATTACAATCACAACTATCCTGAGATATTCGCAAAATTTGGACCCAAGGCCAGATCGAACCGCGATTTCCCTTTCTGGGAGCTCGCGCACTACACATTGCGCCACGGAGGTCCTTGCACTGCAAGTGCTCAGTTGTTGTTGTTTTGTTTTCTAGATTGAAAAAAATCTGAATCTCGAAACTAAAGGTACAAAACAGAAGCCACAAAAAAGACATCAGTTCTAAAAAGAAATATTGGAGGAATATGAAGTGCTGAAGGCAAAATCTTCGTTTCAGAAAGGAGTAGAGTTCTGAACAAAGAAGTTATGTGATCTATGTGGAAAGAATCCTATTAACTAAATATCAGAACGACTTTTTAAAGTCATTCCCATGGAAAATTTTTAATGAAGACTGTTTAATCATTTAAGTTCCTTCAGTTCCAATTTTTCCTCACATTCATATAAGTTTATGAAAATTCATACAAATATAGCTCAAGGACTAAGGAAAGAATGGAAGGACAGAAGCGCCTCTAGAAAATGAAAAAGAATCCGAAGAATGATGGAATAAGCCATGTACCTGCAATGAACGATAATCGGAGCGTCGACGGGATTTTTTTCGACGTACTGTCTCACCCTTCGGCGTAATTCGATGAAGGCAGAAACGTAAGGAAAAGAGTCCAACTCCCATTCGGTGAAGTGAAAATGTTTAACGGTTCGAGTTTCGGTGCCGTCAGTGGTTTGCCGTGTGAGTCGAAAGGTACGAAACACCTGAACATAGAAACCAATTTCCATCAACAGTGGTAGTCATGGTGAAATATAACCGAAGCCATGAAAACGGAAGGCCGACTTGAACTCAGCTGAAACAGCCATGTTGACTAGAGAGCATTACAGATCTACAAAAATGACCGCGTAGTTCAACGTCATCAAAACTCATACCATGATTGCCAGCGAAGGTTTTCTTACCTCTCCCTAGTTCAAATCCACCTTCTGGAATATGGTTTCTCATTTTACCACTATAATGCTATGGAAAAAATCAAATGTTCATCTAATCTTCTTTTTTCATCATGTAAGCAACATTGAATAACTCTTCAACAAACAATAAGTGAATAGAAGTACTAAACGATATCGAAATTCATGGTGCGGAAAGGAATCTCCCATATTTTCTCCTCAGCCGTTATTTCATTGCCGTGGTCCCATTTAGACTGGATTCAAAAGATTTTTGTAAAAGTTTCCACAACTGTTAAAATATACGAACATGCAACAATACCGAGATGCTGAGACATTCGCAAAACTTGGACCCCGCGCCAGATTGAACCACGATTTCCCTTTCCGGGCCGCGTGCGTTACACACTGCGTCCGCGTCACGTAGGCCTTTGCTGCGTTTCTCTAAGCAAATGGGAAAAGGATAGAAAACTTGCCGGCATCTAGGTTTTGCGGATATCTCAGCATAGTTGTGGTCGCAATTCCCATTACACCCTACCGTGAAAAAGTATAGTAGACAGAAAATAAAAGGTAACATTATACAAGCATATTTAGTTGTACAAACCTTGCCATAAAAACGCATTTGTCGTATGAAGAGTCATTTTTTCGCCTACCGAGAAATCGTATCTACCACATTCGAATTTCAACTACTCATCCGATTAATTATTATTTCAAAGTAAATTTGGATTGTCCCGGGTTCGCCGGAGAAGGCTTGCAATGATAAACACCACAATCTCAATTCTTCTGTCGAAAGAAAGATCGAGTTCTAAATAGTGGAAAATGGTGAAAAAGGCTCAGCAGAATCCCACGGAAGCTTATATAAAGAACTTGCACATTTAGAAGATCTGAAAGAGAAAAAGAGGGAGAGACAGAAGGATGGCGAGACCGAGAGAAGGAGAAGAGAGTTGAGAATCAAATTTTACCGACTTTGTTCTTTGACAATGAGATCAAACAAAATTGCTTGCATTACATTCGCATTTATACTATTTCGAAACCAGTTATTGGTAGAGACTCAAGTTCTCCTTACTTATCGTGAAAAAGCTGGGGTGTAATAATTGTGACTGATTTATGAGGCTGGAAAGAATGTTTTTTATTACCTTTACAGCAGGATAGCCTTGTTTCATAAGAATAGCGAAAAGAGCGATTAGTTTATTATCCAAATTCTCAGGAAACTCAGTAATAGAGATGGGAAGCGGGGTAATAGCTGCCACTCTGAGTTCAAATACTGCTACCCTTGCTCAACAACGGAGTGATGGATCCATGTTTCATCATCTGCCACAGTTCATTCAATAAACGAATCCTCTTCCCGTGCAGCTAACAAAAGAGTGCAAGTACAATGCGTTTAAAGGTTTAAACACTTGATGTCGACTCAGTTGATGAGGGAGTTCGAGCTCTGAACTTAGTCGATGAGAGGTATTCCTGTTAATCTTGCCGATTTTATGAAGTTTACATGAGCAGCAAGAAATATAATGGCCATCTACTGACTGGTTAGCCATGCGTAATACATTTGTTTTTGATAGTAAATAGATTTTATCGATCTCGTGTTAGGTTAATAACAATCCAAGAAGATGTTGTCTATTGATACCGAGGTTAAGGAACGGTCTGCTTAAAAACCAGCCTACCACACGTTTTCATTCTTAAATTTAGTAATCGGGAGGTTGTTAAACAGCATACGTTTACTTCCACGACTGACGACTCGTCAACCATGTGCGACTCTGAGCAGCTGTTTTTCCTCGGTGGAAGACAGGTGAAAAAGCTATGAAGAAAGCGATTCTGCCGAAACGTCAGCTACGGCTGTGTTGTATGTGTATTATTGTATGGAAGTAAACGTATGCTGTTTGACAACCTCGCAATTGCTGAGAAAGAAAACGACGATTTTATAATTCAATGCCGAGTTTAACATAAAATCGATCCTGGGAACTCTTATATTTAGTCCCTCACTTTTTAGGTAATACTTTGTGGATATTTTACTTGCACTTTGTAGATACAGGCGCAGCCATGGAGGTTTGATGTGCTGCTATCCTCCCAGATAAGTCTGGTACCAGTTTGCCGACTTCAGAGGGAAAGAAGGCTTGACGTGCCAGGGGTGTGGGGATCGATCCCATGTGTATTTCAGGACGCCTCCGACTACGCCACGCGAGCCCAAAAGAGACAAATAAAAATGAATAATTGGTTGCGGCCACTAAGATGTAAGCAAACAGAACTCTCTGCAGTATGGAAAAAATCGGGGTTATTTTAGTAGGGCAAATTCCCATTTATCTTAAAGAAGGGCAACATGGTAATTAATATTGTCATTCAGATGGCAAAATGAACACACTTCAGAATCGCGAGCACCCACTAGAGGCGGTCCATACGATACTTCTTATTCCAAATAATTTCTGTCCTTTATCATCCCTGCATTTATGAATTTCAGTGCAAATTCGGACTCAACTGTTTTCAACAATTCCTCTCTCATTACATAAAACATGTGTGATGATGTCTTCGTTCGTAGATCCATTTCCGAATGTTCTTCGTTATTTCCTTGACATTTCGATGGCCACAAAGCTCATAACAGATACACGACTTGTAACATATACTGGAAAAAACTGGAAAACTGTATGGAACATCGTCCAAGCACCGTCCATCTTAGACGTGGACGACCAAGTGGTACTCTTCCTTCACAAAGCTACGCTCTGGAACCTCTCTGTGAGGAATGAATCATGAATACTTGTCAATCACTCTCATTACCCCTGTCAAAATGTAGACATCTCAAGAACTCACAAGATCTCACTAAATTTGAAGCACATATTACAACGATTACTCCATTTATGATCCCTTTCCATTTACTGTCCTTTCTTCATCAGGGGACGAAGCGAAATACATCTATAATGATGCTGAGATATTTGCAAAACCCCGCATTGCAGGTGTCTGCGGTGGGGATCGAACCTCGTTATTACACTTTCAGGTGCTAACATATTCACCACCACACCATGCGTGGTTCTTCGTTTCGCCTTCTCCTCAGCCGTGTTTTATATGCGCTATCAGCAATCACCAGCTGCAGACACCTGCAGCCTTGAGTTTTGCAAATATCTCAGCACCAATGTACTTGGATCCCTCGATTGTCCCCGCAGTGCAGCAAAGAATTCGATCCTGAATCTGATCGAAAAAACCATATTCTGGAGAACGAAATATTTAAACCCGTTATTGGCAACGAATTAATGTTTTCTAGAGATATAACCACCTAATTTGAAGCGTTTTGTAACTGTTTTGCCCTCCTTATAAATGAACTTCATGAAATTACTAAATGAAATTTCTCAGAGGACAACAGGTCGAATTTGTGAAATACTTTGCAAAACACTTCAAGATATTTTGTAGAACTCGGGTGGCCGGTGGTCGGATTTTTTGAGGCCAGATGTAGTAAACATTCGGTGAACTATTTCCCACATACAACGCTAATCCCTTCGTTGCTTCGGCAACCCGACGCCGCGGATTGGAGGTCCGAGTCTGCGATAAACGGATCCATCATTTGGCGCTCACACTCGAGCACACATTGCTTGCCGCAGTGAATTTGTAAACCAAACCCTATTGCCATGGAGTATCCCAGTAAGATCAGAAAACATCGTAAACGAATGAAACATTTTTAAAACATGGCGTATCAATCAATCAATCAATCACCACGGTATATTTGAAGGCATTTTCCAAAAACTTTGGATTTTTGAAGTCCTAATGATTGATTAGTGATGTGCTTTGGGAACCACGAATTAGTATCCTCAGATGGCCCTCAATGGAACAGCTTAATCCTCCCAACCATCTTTCGCAAGGTGTCTTACTGAAACTACTGAAATCGGCGACCGATCACTTACAAAGTGTGCGTAGGTGTGAGTGTCGATCGTCTCCACGTCGATGTCGCCAAATGTGAATCGTGTCAACGGCCAGTACTGTAGACACATCACCTAAACAATTCGGTTGATGAACATAATGTCTACTAGCTCAATGGCTGTGTTTTTCGTTGCTGTATAAAAATACTATTAAAACATATATATCGACATTCTTATAAAATACTTGCCAGTGCAAACTTTTTATTTGCTGCCTACTATAATTTTTAACGCCAGGGTGTGATGCGAAATGCAAACAATGTTGCTGAGATATTTGAAAAACTCCGGAGCGCAAGTGTCTACGGTGGGAAACGGGCTATGCCGATTTGGGCTGCCCAGATCAATCGCTTTGAAGGGTGATTCCTGATGACATTGGTATATAGGAAACTAGCTGAGAGACGCGCGAAACGAAGGACCTGCATGGTGTGGTGGTGAGCGCGTTAGACCCTGGAAAGAACAATTGCGCTTTCCGTTCCCCACCGCAAACACCTGCGGTCAGGAGTTTTGCAAAAACTTGTCGATGTTTTTTTTCCTTTTAAACAAACTTCTTTCGTTACGTTGTAGAGATAGTTTTCCACTTAAAATGATTGGAGAATGACAAATTAGAAGACCACAGTGATGGCGCACTTTAATGTAAGCGGAACATCATGGTGAATTTAACGCTGAGGACGAGTGCGTCAGCTCTAGCAAAAAGATGAATTATTTCACTACTAAGGAAAGCCTAACAGCACGCGTAGAACCGACGCGCAAAGCGATAACTTCGAGAAATCAAGCAATTCTTGTACAGAAAGTACGCCAACAAAATAGTTGTGATTTCTTCATCACCTGTGTTATTCAAATCCCATTAATTCCTGAATGACTCGGGCGAGTACCAACGAAATCTTCGAATAGTGGGCCGCTTGATCCAAGAATACGAGAACACAGTGCTTGTGAGATTCTTTACTTGGCTTGTTTTTCGCGACAGCGTAACGATACGTAGGTCGCCAAGCTTTAGTGTGGAGGTTAAGCATACGCGAAAGTGGCTTCATCGGTTCGCCTCGTGTAAATACGAAACTTTCACGTTCAAGGTAGTCATAGAAAAAACGGGCAATACATGTAATGGCATTCGAGTACACGAAAAACCGATTTTTGCTTGAAGTCACTTGTTTTTATTGTCCTGGAAGAGTTTCCAGCGGTTCCTTTTAGTGCTCTCACTTTAGAGATGTAGAGCAGCTTTGCTTTCAGTGTTGAACGCAAAGAGCTTTGCTTTTTTTTATGAGCGCGTCTGCCTGCTAACTTCTATTGAACGCGATTTTGAAGACACAATCTACGTAAACACATGCCCATTCATAGATGAGCATGACTACACGTATATAAAAGCAATAAATGAATCCGAGGAATAAGTGGAGTCGCTTGAGTTAATCACAGAGCGAGTACACAGTCGCATTCATCCTCGTTCCACCCCAGAGATGATGTCGTATCACAAAACCTTTAAACTGACCAACTCGCGATCACTCTCATGAAGGAGACTCATGAGCATCTTCATTTTTCCCATAAAGTGTTTTCCAATCTTCATGCTATGTCGATGAATTAAAACATCAAGATGGTTGATCTAAAAATGCGGCACCAATGAATCTGTAATCGACGAGGAAACACTTACTAACGCAAGTTATCTATTATAGTTCACGAAAACGAGATAACAAATTCAAATGGAACAAGGAAATATTACGCTGTTAGACGTATAAGTTTTAATTTCATAGTATAGGAGCTCAGTTAGCATATTGGTAGAGATGCTGTTCAATAATACGCGCAAGGACATCGGTCCGAATCCAATCAAAACCAACCAATTTCTTCACTTTACCGAGACAAGAAGTTTGTACCACACTTCTTTGATATGAACTCCATCCGTCCCAAAAACGTTGACGACTGCTGTGGTGAGGACCCGGAAAGGTCATGGCACGACAATTTTAGGATTCCACGGAAAATCGTCTCACCATCGTGTAATGACATAAATCCATAAAGGACATCAAAAATCCTCAAGCAACAGCCAAATCCACATGCAAAAAGATCTGAGACCTTTTTGGACGATGGATGCTAGGAGAAAAATCAAATGGAAGGATCGGGTTGTGCACAATATGTGATATCGCTTTACGTAACAAGAAGCATATGGTATATTTTTCCCGTTTCTACTGCTGGTATTTCAAGCAAAGTATACGATCGATACAGATTGCGCCTTTTTAGCTCAGAAATATTCCAAATTATTTTTTGTTTAATAAGTGAAGGATAGCAGTTTACTTCCATATTCATAGGAGCGTTTCCAGGATTTGGGCAGACTTTGGTCAGGCTGACCTCGGGACTCCAGGGAAACAATGTCTAGACTAGCGAAACTCCGAAAAATGGAGATTATGCTGGGGCTCACTCAGCCAACGAGGATAGGATCAGATCAAGTATCCAAGTAAGTTTCGAGGATATCTTTCATAATTCGTCCTTTGTTCTTGCGCGAATATTAGAATATTGTATTTCCATCACTGAAAAGGCAATAAAATTACAAGGAAAGCAGGCAATTTATAACTCACAAAAACGAATTTCTAATCAATTTCGTCGTCTGGATGCAAACATTGTTGTACTATTTTAAATATGTGGTATATGAATCGAAGCAGAATCCATAGCAGAATTGCGACCACACCCACAGTACAGGATAAACTTCTGCGTTTTGGTTGACCAGTAACGTTTTTTGTCTGTTAAGACTGGAAACCACTGATTACAGAGCGGGAAAAATTCACGTCTTACATCGTCTGTTGCGGAAATACACGAAAAAGAGCGTGCCACATGTGGATTTCGACACCACGGAAAAATAAAGAATGACGGCAGTTCATAAGAATACTCTAGCACGATCACAGTAACGGGATGAGCAGAGAATATCTTCAGCGAAAAGTTGGAAAAGAATTGCTTCGCGTGAACTGTGAAATTCTCCTAGGGAAGAAAATAGAAAGAAACAAGACAGTTTGGTGCAAAATTGGTTTAGTCCAAGCCGTCTGTCCTTCTTGATCACATTTTGAAAGAGTGCCGTGTATTTTAAGTTTTAAACTATTTGCAACAAATGTGTTTATCCCTTTCAGTTAACCCTTAGAACTGTTTTAGCCATTTAGATCACCACAACCATAAAGGTAGGGAAGTAAAGAGACAGAAGACGTATTGGTGGAAATCACTGAAGAAAAAATGAAAAAAAATGAAAATGAGAATAAAATCAATAATTCCTCACCTTCATAAAGTCAAAGACTTTAGTGAGCATAACGATACAGTTCGAACCGAGTTCCCACACCATACGCCAGAATTCTACGTTCATCGGTTTCGTACGGACCGCTTGCGTCACAACGTATGCTTTTTCCCTCAGCCAACTCTAAATGAATGAACACTCAACACTTTTGGTGTTCAGCTCAGGAGTCATTTGTTATTTCAATTTCTCCACCAAACAGTAAACCATTATTTTTTGTGCATCCGATCACAATGTCAACGATAGCAGATGAAAACAACCATGATCGCGTAGAGGATAAAGTGTCCAATGTTTACCAATCTTTCGAAAATAGGATGGATTATATTCCATTCGTGGAATCGTACAGTTGCTTGTAAACCTAGCTTGTACAATAACTTTTGGAAAGCTATCGATAGTAAGTCATTGTTTTTACGTTTCCATTCCGACGAAAAACCAACTTGCCGACTACAAAGGCGTGGGAAGTTGGTTGGATTATGGAACAGAATCGAGCAAACGATAACGTCAGTATTGCAAGACTGCTCTAAGAACTTTACTACATGAGCCCCTTATTACTAGATGAAGGCGTTCTCCCTCTTCTCTTTTTCCAAAGAGATCGATTTTTCCAAAGATCGATACTATTTTTTTTCTCTTTTTTTTCCTTTTTTTTGAAACAATCAATTCAAATTAATTTTTAGGTTATACAAGTATGGAAATCGATCCACTGGAAGTGAAAATCAGTGCAAAGCTACTGAATGTGATGACTTCGCAACTCTCGTGCTGTAAAATTTCACGCTCCATCAGGATAAAGGAGAAGAAACTATAAGCTATTTAGAGACGGGGATTGTGCCAAACATTTATGGCACAGGTGGATGAAACTAGTTAGAAAAGAAATTAATGAAGAGTAATTGCTCTGAATTCAAGCCTCATCAGAAAATGTTTGGTCTTTGTTTTTTTCTCTACACCACATTCTTTTCTACCTACGTTCACATAACTGGCATTGATGTAATGCGAGTTCTCATCGCACGTCAAACGAGGAAGAGTCACACGATTGTAATCGTACGGTAGCGTGTCCTGCAAGCAGTATTTTCAATTCTGAACGTTTACCCTTCAACAAATGATGGTTGTCTTGCCAGATATTTTGTCTCTGTCACTGCTGGCCAAACAAAACGAATACGTGCAATCAAATATCTCGTTGTCGAAAAAGTGTTCAGAATTCGTTTATTTTAAGAAAACATTCAAAATTGACTTTCTTCTTGCAATATCAGGTATTTTTTATTCGAAAAATGCAGAGTATTCTAGCGCTGAGAAATGCTGGGTCACAAAAAGAGAGCTATGTTGAAAGTTCTGTTGGAACTTACCGGGTAGGGGTTCCGTTCCCTCATCGTACTGCCGACTTCACATCGACATTTATTCGTGTCTATCGAGCGGTTAATCATCTGAAATGATTTTGTGTAAATATTCAGGAGACCGGGAACCATGGTGTGTGACTAATTTAGTGGAGTTCCGGAGAATCTGCTGGTGGTAATGGCGGTACCCCATCGCTCAAACCTCCCATAGAGTGTTTAGCAGCACGTTTTAATTAATTGTTTTCACACGTCGATGCAATCAGCACAACGTCATTGATTATATATCACCCAGAGAAACTCATCTCAAACTCAACTCAAACTCGAAAAACATAGATCCCATTTACCTGGTCGACGAAGGCGGGAACAAAGTGTGGCTGACATGGTGAGTACCTCCCAAGTTAGACAAATAACACTGAGAGCAGAAGAGGTGGGGGAGGGGGACGATCAGAGGCAGTTTTCCTCATTATGATTGAGAAATTAATGAAAAAATTCTGCTTGCAAAATGAATATGAATTTGAAGAGTGTCATACGTTTGAAATAATCGACGGCGATTTAGTGATGTCGAAAAGTAGTTGAAAGGAGCGGGAAGTCTTTAGAGAAAACGAATGGACCACAAATAATTGCTTTTTTTTATTGCGGAACCAACATCTGCCAAGCCCACGTGAAGAAAGACTAGTTCTATCAAATCTAACTAGTACAGTGGTCAAAAAAAGAATGCTAAGCCCAAAATTTTACTGGATGAAATGATGCAAGCCACAGTAACGAGGTTTTTCGATGGACAGAAGATTGATAGCCTATCAAAAACACTCGTTAAAATACGATGACCATGATTCGTCTCAGAAAAGGGGCAACAAAAAGAAGAACAACGTTTATATGCCACATTAAAATGTCATCAATAGCCATCCTTTGCAGAGTCGAGTCTGGTCTATCACACGAGAAACGAACGAGTAAAAAATTTGCCATGGCAAGAAAGAAAAATGGCTCTGAGTAGGTAGCAACTACGAATCCTTTCCAACAGTTCACACGAAGTTCCACCAGTGTTTAAAGGCAGAAATTTTAGAAAAACAAAAAATCCAAAAAAATCAAGCAGCTTATTGATTTAAATACAGGGTGAGAAAATTCTGCATCACACACTAGCAGTGAGAGTAGACAAGGTTTCTGGGTTTAATGTTCACAGAAACTTCACCACGAGAAAAGGCAATCGCTGAAGGGCACCATGGAACTTAGGAAATGATGAAACAGCTGAAATTCGTTTACAATCCCAGCGCTGACTTAGGATTAGTGACTTGAAAAGATCAACCAACCAAGTATTCTCCCTTAAAGAGTATTCGTTTTTTCCGCCGTTCTGTCACATAGGCGACAAATTTGGAGGCGTCGATAGGCGCCGTCGGCACCGCCTGCATCGCCTTCTCCTCTTGAACTGAAATTTACACGATAGTGGGACAATCCGAAACAACGACATCGTTTATAACCAGTTGAAGCATTCGCATAACTCTCCCAAATCATTGCTCAGCCGTTTATAGTTAAGCCGATGAAAATTACACCGTTTTGCGAGGAATTTCCCCAAAGCACAGTAGGCTAGTAAAGACTAGTGTTGATAGCCTTTTTAAAAGGTAATAATATTCACGTAATACGACGACATGATTTTAGATGCGGCATAAGGCTCGCCTTTGACTAACTGGAAAAACGCTCTGCCAGGGACCACATTTGTAAGCGGATACAACTGACCTTTGTCGGTCATCCGACCCCACTAGCCTTGTTATACCAAAGCCGACTTAAATACGTTGGCGAATACGAAACTAATAAATACGTCCTTAAGAATTCTATGAATGTTACTAACTCAACACCTCTCTCATTTGTAGTACCTACGATTTAAACACCGGGCTATCTTTTTTTTGCAAAACGAAGTAGTTGAGGCGCTCCAGTGGATGTCTTAGGTAGCTTGTCGAACATTAAGCTTACTTGGAAATTCCTGTTCAAAGAACCCCTTTCATTTGTATTTAAATGAAAAAAGCTTCAAATTTATACGGCTTCCAAATTTCACAGCAATGTTGGAAATTTCCTCACGGAACAATGCGATATAGTGAAAAGTTTAGAAACTAAAGATTATACTTTTCACGAAATATTCACCATCATTAAACCTTCCGTTATCAATTCTAGTTCTTGACAGATGGTTTAGCACCTAACAGTGATACTTCGGGTCAACTGTGTGCAAAACTGATCAGTGTTTAGTGAATGAAAGCCGTAGTAGCGCATTTCCAGCACCTCAGCCAACCTCTGCACTCAGAATCTGCCGAGGGAGGCGTCGATTGTGGACGACCGTGCCGCTAATCACTTCTCTGTCGGCGGTGCTTCTCGCCTCTGGAAAGCGCCCGACCTCGAGCCTCTCCGACCGGTCGCCGTCTGTGCAGTTCTCTCTCACAACAGCGGTGTCATCTGTCCAGATAGATTGCTTTGCCATACGAACAGATAATCGATTTCTGAGTGGAATCAATGAAGAAGAGCATGAATCGAACGGATTCCGGATTAGGCAATTGGATCGGATCACACGTATTTCTTCAACCCTTATGCTATCATTTTGCTATGCTTTTGTTCTAGGTCATCCCGCTATACTGCAATAAGTGAAATGGGCTTGTTTTCATAGAAAAAACAACGCTTACCCTAGTTGAAGACAATAAAGACAGAGCTGACTAAGAAGAAATGGAATATATAGTAACGGAATATCCACAGTAACATCAAATGTTTTTACTTTTATTTTTACGTTCTCAAGACCGTCTAGTAGTGGCGGAAATCCGATCCACTGGAAAAACATTGTAACACGCTATCAGATACGCAATACTCTCAAGAGGTGCAACTATTTCGCTATGTAAAACTCAATAAAGGGGGATAAAATGACAATAACCAAGGCTAATATCGCTGTGCTTGCGAAATGCGTTGGAACGAGACCGCTGAGTACTAATTCGACGAAAGCCAAGTCTTCGACGGACTCTAAACACAAAAAACCCACATTTAATTTTCTCTCGACCTAGCCTGCAAAATATTAATGAGCACTATCTCATATAATAGGAATAAAAAAAAGGCAGATATAGTGATAGGATTCGACATGAACGTGCTCTCACCTAAGACATACTGCTTGGCAAGGTTTGAAGCAGAGAGTGTTTTCCAAGTGTGTTGGACTCTTATTCGGCGCCGATTTTTCTTCGACGACGCTTGCAAATTGCCTGTAGAAAGACAAGCTCGATCGGGGTGTATGTTCTGGCTGGAAGAAGGACTCGAGCCGCAAAACATGTCGAACACTAGGCTGAGCTCAGAGACGCTCTTATTGCGCAGGTCGTTCCACATACGCTGACCGTCGAAATCACGTCTTCTATGTACGACTGATGGGCTTTCAGGAATTGAAAGATATTCCATGGCACCGGCGCCGTCAATGCGACGCCGCTCGGAGCCAGCGTGTAGAGCGGTTAGTGGACCATCATCTGCATTGGGAACGACGTCTACAGCAAGGGCTTCTCTAAGCGGGGCGTAGGTTGATCGACGGCGGCAGCGCCAGCGATCAGATCAATGTGCTGATCGTCGCCGCTCGGGGCGGGCGTAGCCGCTCCTCGGCCCTCGCCCCTCACTCCCTCCAGTTCGGCAGTACATCACGCACACACGCCTGTCGCGCGAGTAACGTGCAGAAGCGTGCTGTCCCTGTGTCACCAGCTCGTCGCCAGTCACCATCATCGAATCGTCTAATTCTTGGATCGCTAAACTTGTCGTCAAGTCATCGATTCAGCGATTACTCTCCATTTCTCATCACAACCGAAGGTAAGCCAGACACACAACCCCTACCTGGGAAAGTTGTTATAGCATTTTGCAAAATTATTTGCAAGAAGCAGTGTTGACTGATAGTGGACTGATTTTGCACTTCAATATGACGAAAGCTCTTAGAATCAGATGGCCATGACAGCCATATAAACGCTTTCTGTCAGAAGATTTATTGCTCATGGATGTGACGAGCTTCGAGAATCTGGCAAATAATATCGCGTTCCTTGTTTTCTCGTTGACACATCATGAAGCTGACACGAGGTTCCTACCAAACATTTAATCGGCTAACGTTCGACTTTTTCCTCGTTCTCAGAGCCGATGACTACAGTCGAAGAATAGGGTCGCACCTTTTGAGCGGTGCTTCACCGAAAAAACTCGACTCGGCACGACTACGAAGATACCACGTCGAGAACATGAACGACTGTGGGCCATCGACTCGGTTCATTGGGTCTGATGACGGCAAAGACGTCGAAACGCTAGCCGAATAAATGTTTGGTGACAACCTCATGTTAGCTTATCAATGAAAGAAGGTACATTGATCATTCATACCGAAGTTAAATGAGAATCAGTTTACAATATCATGGTTCTTTATTTTGAAGTACTTTCCTCTCCCTATGGGGCATCTGTTCTCGAGAATCTTAGTCGAAGAAAAAGCTGTGGTTTATTTCCATCCCAGGCAACACCAAGAAGGAGCAGGTATGATGAAACCGCTGAACGTAGCAGAGCTTGCTTAGATGCATAGAAATACGAAATAGAAAATAACAGACAACGGATTATGCGACTTGAAAAAATTTGTCATGAAACTAAAAGTCCACTTGAATAAATCTGAGTTCGACGAAAAATAATAAAGGTTGAAGATGAAACAGAGAATGACTTGGGAAACTGGGCCTAAGAACGTCCCCTAACCGACTGAAAATCCGTTCAGAAGTATTTTTAAACTTAAAATGACAGCTCGGTGTAAAGCATTGTTACCCTCTCGAAAAGTTAAAGAATAACGAATAAAGCTCACGGCGTTGATCAATCCCTGAGGGATGCGCCATGCGTTCGACTTCATTAAGCAACATTAGAGGCGATTGAATGCATATTTCGCCTTTACAATGACTCGCAGTGGCCTACCGATGTTTCTAGCCAGTGCTGCTACCCTCCCAGACAAGTATGGTACTACCAATTTGCCGACCCGGAGAGATGGAAGGCTTGGTGAGCCACGCCAGCGAGGATCGATCCCATGTTTGTGATGCAAGGCGCCTCTGACCATTGCGCCACAAGTGCCCTCTTGAAGAGTTACTCCAAAATATTTCCTTGTGTAATGACGAAAACAGAAAATTCTGGGAGATTTTTCCTTTGGAACAAATCGACTTCTCCGAAGTTTCTGAGTGGAGTAAAAGTCGGAATTCAATGCAGGAAAGGAGGTTACTAGAGAAGTATTATGTGACTCTACAAAAGAAACATCCACGAGAAGGTAAGAAAATTCTTTTTTCACTTTGTGCAACTTATGGTAGCAGAAAGTGCAGGTGGCTGTAAAATTCCAGAATATCTTTTCCGGAGATTTCCCTAGAAACAGCGCACTTCCAGTAAAAGGAAATAGAATGCTACACTTTGAAAAAACGGCATAATAGTCGCAGTTCAAAGGTAGTTCTCTTTTAAAGTGCTCTAATTCGAATCTTCAGAAATGGCTTGTACTGTAATTTATTTTGTACAGCTCTACCGCACTAAACAGTGTAAAAGCAATTTGTAGAAAACCATATAGGCAAGTCTACTTTTATATGATCTGCCAGCTCAATTCCCTTTACATTCATCGTGTGCCAGGTAACTTTAAACCACAATCCAGTGATTTTTTCAAGCACTGCGGAACTGCTTTCCTTTCTTCCAATCACACGATTTGATTACGAAAAGAAAGAGAACGTGTGCAGTTAGAGGCGTACTGTTGATGTGATCCTTTACAAAACACAATAAGAACTTCTTACATTATTAAGCCAACAAGATGCTCATAAAAAAGTGTACTCCGCCAATGTTTCAATGTCTCCGTCTTCTTCAGAGCCGGATTGATCCATTAGTGGTCGACAGGTGGTCGTCCTCGCAATACAAGAAAAAACTATTTACACCATATTATGTAAGCTTCTTAACTTTTAGTAGAAACCCATGTAAAGACCACTAATTGACTTCAGCCACTGATATTTGTAGAAAGGGGCCAATGATTTTTACCAGCATCCCATAACATCCTTCTCATAAAACTTCAACGATTAGTAGTCATAGATATCTCATGGACGTACAAGAAACTTCTCACTATCTCAGTAAAGCACTAAACTGGCTACTCGATAGAGTTTAATCGAACGCGTCTTTCGCTTTGATACTAGTAACCAACTACAGGTGCCCGCCTGGCATTAGCAGCTCTCAAGCGGAAGTACAAGAAGTGCAAACGAGCTTTTAACTGCTGAAAAGGATAAGACGTCGTTTCCGGCACTTGAATTGGTTCATACGACGAGTCAGTTAAGTAGAAAAATCAGTTAGCTATATACAACTACAACTACACAAATCTAGCCTGTACAATGATTTGTGCAGTACCCCAGCGATGTATCAGTTCAGTGTTGGTATTCTCTCAAACAAGTCTGGTACTAATTCTTTGACCCCGGACAAATACGAGGGATAGTTATCCCGGAAGTACGATCCAATCAGCAACCGATCCAGTGTGTATCCCGGAGCATCTATTAGCTCTGCGCTACCTTGCTGATAACACAGGGAAATGATTCTTCGGAGGAGGCTGAGATTTGCCAGAAGGTGAAAACGAAGCGAATTTTCGTCTGGAGTGTTGAAATCAATAACAGTTCTCAATAAAAAGAAAACCACTAATTAACTAACATACTAATTTAGCTCTAATAGCACATGTTCTGCGCTCCTTAAAGTTGACCTGCAATACACACGTCGTTTTTGGTTCAATTCCATGTCTCAACCTCCTAAAGCCTTCTATCTCTTCGGTGTCGATAAATTGGTGTCAGAGTTGTATGAAAGGATAGCAGCACTGACTTGATACATCGGTGAGCCACAGCAAGTTATCGTGTAAACCAAACATGGACTCAACCACTTTCTGATGTCGAACGCATGGCGCATTGCTCAGCGACTGTTCAACGGCGAAAGCATTATCTTTTAGCCTTTTAACAAACGTATTTTTATTTATTTCACTTCACACACAATCCTCCCTCATTAGCTCTTATTCCTTGAACCCCTGGAGGTAGCCGGGGTAAAGCGTCCCCACATGGATTGGAGGAGAGTGTTGGGAGCTGGATCAAATTAACGTCATTGCTTCCTGATCGACGGCATCACTAACCAGTGCGCTATCCCCACACCAACTAAAATATCACGTCAGTATTGTTCACTTGCAGATCAGTTGCGTGATTTGCACCATTTGTAGTGATATCATAGAATAAGCGTTGACTCTGTGTTTCTGAGTTTTTTCAAAGAAATCTAAATTCAGTGATTATTGAATTTCTTAAGGTTGATGAAAATAGTGCTTAATCTCCAACTTAACTTTGAGACACGATATTTTAGCGGAAGATTCCCAAGAGGAAGGTGAAAAAAGCACCTGAATTGAGAAGCATTACGTAGATGTTGAAGAAAGATAGCGCCTCAGGCATATAATGGTCTTAAGCCAAAACGACGACAGTGAAAGCGAGTGACTCTGTGACATTTCGACTTCCAGATTGATAAATACGTTGCCAAAAGAAGATTAAATTCGATCCATCAAATGGTAACATTATCTCCATGAGAATCAAATCCACATGAAAAGGTCCGGCAGATCCATTGAGATTGCTGGGAATTGCAGAAGCTCAGAGGGAACAGAGCATAATGGCTTCATGTTTCCGCGAACTCCATTGAAACTAATGGAAGCCGGATGCGTTTCAGATTCAACGACTCAGGCGTAGGGCTCAATCCGAAGCATCGACTAAGGAGTTATTTTCTCTACTAATCTATGTGCGGCATTTGAAACCCAGTAAAGCACTCCGCGAGTAAGAATACCGCTAGAATATCTGAAGTTTTCCAAGAGGAGTACCTCAGCGGTGAGAGCAGTTATACCGTAAGAAGCTGGAATTTTCTTCGTACTTCGTAAGAATAGTGATAGGAAAATTTTCATATAGATCTGTTATTTGGGAAGAACCATGAGCATAAAATTTTCTAAAGTAAGCTTATAACACGAAAACAGCCATTTGCATTTTTTCCTCCCAATGCGCACTTGATGCTGCTTAACAATAAACGAAACCAATCAAGATAATTACAAAACAGAAAAAATGAGGTTCCGTCGAGTTGTATTGGCTCCGTTAACAACAATAAGAACATATACACCAACCTCGCGTCGACTAAAAAAGGGCAGCTCGTAAGAATACATGTGCAGATGTATTAGCTCTAATTTTAATTTTTAGCGCTATTTCGAGATTGTGAAGGGCAAAGGTGTAAGTAGGAATCATTCTAAAATCAGAATGAAAAGAAGTTCCATCATCATCATGTGGCCGTTTGGCTCCTTCGTTTTGACTTCTAATTTCCTTCTCAGTTTTTCGAGTAATTCCGCATTTTATTGCTGAAGGACAGAATTGGTTTTCACCAGGAATATTCTCATATGGAAGAAGCCAAACAACATGATGAATGCTCAGCGAATTTGTTTACAAAGAATGTATGACAGTGTAAGTAGAGTGCAAAGCTAGCACTCAACAGTTCATGATCTGCTGGAAGAAGAAGAAGAAGCTTTAGATTCATGATATAAGGCCCCAGAAAGTTTGAATAATCAACACAATTAAAAAGGATAAGAGTTGAAACTTTCGGCGTTGATCAATCTTTGGAAGATATGTCATGCATTCGACGTCAAGTATCGTTAGAGATAACTGAACGCATGTTTAGTCTAAACAATGGCACACGGCCACCTATCGATGTACTAATTCAGTGCTGGCATCCTCGCAGACCAGTCTGGTGCCAATTTTGCAACCTAGAGTGATGAAAGGCGTGACATCTTGTGGAGTTAAACCAACGACTTCGTGTGTCTTTCAGGCCACCTCTAACCATTGCGCTGCACGTGCTCACTAACTGGCACAATTAGGGAGATAAATCGTCTTAAAGCGACTTTGAACTTGATTTTTTAGATAGCTTAGCTGGGAATGTTAGAAGCATTAAATAAATTGACAGAAGCCTTTCATTGTTGACCAGTGTGACTTCATCGCAATCGTTCTTTTCTATTGGAATTACACCCTCTGACTAGTACAGTGACTTTGGGCAGATCGGTGGCTTAAAGAAACTTGCCCATGAATTTGCGGTTAGCAGTTCACGATTTACATGCTCACTGTGCTACTTGTTGACTAACTACGAGAGGATAGGGGAATTCGTTTGGATATGCCGTGAAGGAGAAGACATACAAACGGGACATTTCTTTGCTCCACTGCATGCTGTACTTGGGACCAGCCTCCGCATGGCAATATTTCATATGCCTTAGCTGCATTCTTATATCCAAGATGAATCAGAATTCCCACCGAAAAGGAGAGGAGAATCTAGAAAAATCTAAACAATCAAGAGAGAACACGTTTCTTTCCATTCTCGACTATCAGATTAGCCGAAAAACTGTTTAAAAGCACAAGCCTATTGTGAAGTGTAAAACACTCGAAAGACCAACTTTCACTGAAGCTCGGAATGCGTACTAAACAGCCCAAGGTTATGAGAAGATCCATCTGTTCTGTAACGAATCATTTCGAACATCCATAAGAATTGACACTGAGCATGCATGAGAAAAACTTGGCACTTGAATGACAAAAATTGAGCAGCTCCGGAAAAAGTTCTTGATAGCGATAAAGCAGTTAGTTATTTGGGAGAACGGTAGCGAAGAAAAGCAAAAGCACACCAATGCCTCCAAGATTTCATCAAATGGTAAATTGAAGACAAAACGAGGAGATTATTTGTTCCACCGGCAGCTGCAGATAGAAGTCGTGTAACGAAGTGGGTTTGAAATCTAAGCACAAAAAAGTCAGAAGCCGTCCTCATTGAGGGAGCAGTTCTAGGCAGTTTTGCGTTCAAGAATGATGGCAATGAATGAACAAAAAAATCTGGTAATTTGTAAAAGATTATCCATAGGTTCGAAGAATGTCGATAAGCACACCGAAAATACGAAGAATCACGCAGCTACGAACAGAGTTCTATTTCTCTAGTATTCCACAGAGCAATCTAATAGGAGACTGGATGGACGGCCTTTTCTATAAAGTCGCGAAAAGCCGTGTAAGCGCGCATTCAAGAAGTCGTGACGTCACAACAGACAATGGCAGCCCTTGTGAACATGATAGAAGTTCTCGTCATCTTCGATTAAGTTTTTTTCAAAGAACTGTAGTGAATGCTGGATGTATTTAGTTTGCTCATTCCATACAAAAGTCGGAGTTTTTAGCACGGGAAACTGTAACAAGAGCATCAGCTTCTATTATTCTTCACAGCACGGAGCCGTGGAAGATATCGTTGCCCCGGTGAAGTGGGAAATAAAAAATAAGTTTAGAGGAATATATAAGTAAAAAGTGAAGTACATTATAATTTCCAAGGCCGACCCTAACTTCGACATTGATCAAATGATTCTCTATATTCTTGTTGAGAAAATAAGTGGCGCTCCATCGTTCTTCTTTATTACAATGAAGCTGACGTTTCGGCGGGTTTCGCCTTCTTAAATAATAATTTTTTGTGGTCAATTAGATAGGTAAAACAAAATAGATGCTTTTTACTACTTGCTATCGTGTGGGAATCATTGTTATATAGCTTTAGCTAGGCACCTTAGGTGGCACCTTAGCTGTCTTCATAATTCCCGGCATTTGATACATAGGAAAATTCCGTGACGTGAAAAGGTATGTTGTCATTCAAATATCACAAAATGGTTCAATCACGTTGAAAGAGTTGAATTTCGAAGTTGATGCCGAGTGTCTCTAGAAGTTTATGAAGCTAAATAGTTGTTGGCTCGCTAATAAAAAATGAGGAATGCAAGTTATCATGGTACTGTAGTTGGCAATATCGGAAATTTTATAAACCAGATTGTAACGCTAGGAATATTAGAAACAACGACGAAACTCACATCCCAATACAAAGTCACTGAAACTCTTGCGCATCGTCATGGTTCGGTGCAGATCCACATGCACCATATGTGCCACGGCTTGAAGACACTGCGGACTCTGTTCAGTTGTGCCTCGTGTTTTCATATAAGGACTGTTTATGTGGCTACGTAACGGCCTTTTAAGGGTGACCACAGGCTTGTCGTCAGTATTCAAAACCTTGCCAGCAGTGATTCTGAGAGGCATGGAAGCACTACTGCACGTCCGCTCCTCCGTAGCAATGGGACCTGGCTTCGCTTCAACGGACACTGTCGTTCCACAAATCGGACAAGGGTTGGGTTTTCCGTCGTAAGCGTTAGTACAACCAAAGGACCGCGATAGGAACTAGGCTGACGGAAAGGGCATCTGAAATGTTGTTAGGCAATATTGGCCGTGTTAATGTGTTAGCTGACATATATAGCCACTGGAAAAAAAAAATAAATGGCCAATTTGTTGGATGAAAAGCATTTATTTGGATGGGAGTTTGCGAGCCGAATAGGATTCGTATCGCTCCTACAGTGGAATCCAACGACAATGGGACAACATGAGACAACAAGGGAATGAGGCGCTAACGTCATAGAACACCTAGCGAACAGCCGACGGGTCATAACTGCTCAATGACACGCTGATGAAATGAAATGTTGACCATTACTCATTCATGGGCTTCCCACTGCGAAGAAATACTCTGAAATAGATCTCGAATGCTAAAACATAAGTGGTGTGAGAAAGAAGTAAAGAGAAGCAGTGAAGGGATTGGGGACGAACTCAATGCAGATGACGCTTCCGATTGAGCGTATTGAATACTTCAGAACGAAGGGATTACTAATGGATAATACACGCTAAAAAGACTAAACGTCACACGGTGTATTTCTAAGGGTCAACTCTATCCTGGCTTCTCATATATCTTTTTTACAATTTTCTCCACCAAAAACCCGATAAAAACAAAGCTCTAAGAGGTTTCGTAACAAAATAAGTTTAAGAAATGCTTTGTTGACCCATAATATTCAACAAAAAAAACGAAGTAAAACCAGCGAAAAAATTCAAATTCGAAGCGAACGAATGCTTTCAGGTTAGAAAACCTACGAGTGCCTAGCAAAATCCTCCATCACCGTAAAATCTCGATGCGTACGAAAAGTTACGTAAAAATGGGTGAATTGCTCAATAAGCAAAAGAGATAGGAAACAAGAATGTGATATGAGAAAGTTATTGGCAAATCTTTCAGAACGAACGAGAAGAAAACGAGCTTTGAGTGCAAGAAAAATCCGGAAACGTTATAAGCGAAGCAGAATAACTGGTTAGCCCTAGTCCTAACGGCACACCTTAAACTCATGAATTTCTCTCATAGGGCTCATAATCGTTGCAAATTTGTCAGATAATAGGCATCATAAAAGAAAGCAGGAAGTCAGAATTACCTCCAATAAACGCCAGTTTTGGTATAAACACCATCGGTCTAGCACACTTCAAGCTTGACAACGCTACTTGAATAGGCCTAGGCATGAAATTGCATAGGACACACTCTGAATTGTTCACGACATTTTGCTAGATGCGAATAGAAATCGTCGTACTTAAGTAATCTATCAGCGCTCTGAAGAAGAGAACAAATCCGCCAACGTCTTCGGATTAATACATGCCAGCAGTTGACCAAAACAGACTGCCCTTTCACACCGCTAAATTTCCTCGCAAAATAATCATCTCGACCTAGGACGACGACGAATTTAATGAACAGACATCGCCTACGAGCTTAAACTAATTAGCCGTTTAAGGCTCGCCTTCAAATACTTGTCTATAATATACTACACCTTAAACAATAAAAAGGATAAAGCTCGGCAGCGATCAATCCCTGAGAGATGCGCCATGCATGCGACTTCACTAAACATCGTTTGGTGGTGATTGAATGCATATCTGGCCTTTACAATGACTCACGGTGGCCAACCGATGTATCGAGCCAGTGCTGTTATTCTCCCAGACAAGTCTGGTACCAATTTGCCGAACCCGCAAGGATGGAAGGCTTGGCGGGCTATGGGCGCGGGATCGATTCCACGTGTGTGCTACAGGGCGCCTCCGACCACTGCGCTACACGTGCACCATACTACACCTCAGCATGGTATGATATCAGCACAGCGAATATTATTCTGGAAAAAATGGATAAGACGTAATGAATTTAACAAAAAAGATCCAAAGTTGTCGTTTCGAAATCAACTTTTGACCCATAATATTCAGCAAAAGAAACGAAGTAGCCTTCACTATCATCGCATCTGCAATGGATCACGTAAACTCTTGTATGATCACACTGTCGGGCGACTAAATGAATAGAGACGGTGCTGGTTGTTCTCATGTACGTACTCGTTCTCTAGCATTTAGACTTACACAATGACTTTAGCGCAAGGAACGTCGACGAAGACAAAAACTGCATTAGGAGTTGTAGAATTCCACAATGGAATAACCCACTTTGAGATCGAACACATCCTTACAAACAGAAGATATTACCCACTAGGAATCTAAATTTTACTTTCGTTCTGCAGGGGAACATTTTTTCTAGCGCAACAAGGCTCGGTTTGGCCTCATGCTCCAAAAACTCCTGTCATTGTCCAAGAAAAATAAGATAATGGAGTACGAGAACATTTTAGACAGAGGTGAATCCATTGATGTATGACTAGGGAGAATCATCAGAAGACTAGGATTTACTCGTCAAGAGATTCTAAGTCTGTGCAGAATATACTTCCGTCCGTTCAACTGGAAATTCGACGCGAACCTTTCGCACCATCAAAGCATTTCCTTAAAGCAGAAATTTGAGTGTGAAGCAAAACCAACTGGAACAAAGTTTATATACTGACGGCTATAAAGAAAATGTTCGGAAAAAAGATATAATGAAATGGGAGTGATTGAGACAGAATAAAATCACGATGTGGAACCAAGTCATGCGAAGCTCTTCCATTCTAAAACAATTTTCTCAGAACACAGCAACATCGAAGGAGAAAGATCATTTCAGTTTCTTCATAAAATAAAGCCAGAGCTTTAACGCGAGCTGAAAGCCACCATTTCTGTACTCCACGCAAACCAAACGCAAACACCAACAATAAATAACTTCTCATAGGCATTTTTTTTTGCACCGAGAAGGATCTAAATAATGTACCGAATAGGTTGATTGATGAGTCTACTCTACACGATGTACATTATTTCACTTAATAAACCCTCATGTCGTTCTTAAGCCACTCATTATTCATCGCTAACTTGACAGCTCTTCTCGACAATTCTACGGAGTTACCTTTTGAAGATAATGGAGAGTAAAGGAGATCTCTTCCGCTGGAAGCTTTCCACTCAACTAAGGTGAATAATAAATCTTTTATTCGAGTGGAATCCGTACACGAACTGATGGAAGGTTCTTCTCAAACTAGCAAAAAAATACAACTGCTGATGAGATCGTCATATTTTCAAGCGATACAAATGGAGCAGTTGAAGACAACAAATGATAGCGCGGTAAATAAACCAGAACATTCAGTTCAAAAAGAGCTTTCTGTGAGAAGATTGCGAATCGGGATGGACGTTAACATTACACAGGCGACCTCCATCATAAACCTAACTTGTAATGAAAGAGGTGAGCTAAGTGGATGCGGAGCTGCGCAGATGAAGGAAAGCCGCTATTAAGCTCGTCAAAAATTGTCATCTCCCCAACCAGATAGTTCTTACAGTACTCTTTAGATAGAAAGATTATCCGCAGTTTGCAACACTTAGCTATGAATATTCGAATTGAGAGCGTAACACTTGTACGTCAAGGAATTAAGCTGCCACCAATGAAAGCAATTAGTTAACCGAATACACGACTTGCCCTCGTTGCCGATTTGAAAACGATCATTAGAAATGTGATTTCTACCGCATTCTCACCAAATCGATGGCAACGAGATGTCCTCAAAACTCAGTCAGTTATTATAAACACTTATTGCAAATGTAAGGGCTTCTTCGGATCCTCAGAAAGCAAAACACGAAACACACAAAAAGACACAACACACAAGTTTTTTGCCGGTGACAACTCCTGACTACGTCACGGGCTCAGTTGATTATAAGAAAAAAGCTAAACGACGACACGGCACGATCTAATCTTCGATTATTTATATTTGCGTTTTTGCTTTTTTCATTGTTATCTCTTGCCATCTGCTCTCGAAATAGTTGACGGACTGAACAAACTCAACGTCGAAAGTACAAAATGAACTTCGGCGAAGGGATTTCAGAAATGCTGTCTATGAATCTCAACCTCTTATTTATTGCCTATTCTTTTTTAATGGCAGGGTATGTTGCGAAATATAGCTCATATAATGCTGAGATATTTGCAAAACTCCAGACTGCAAGTGTTTGCGGTGGGGAACGAACGCGCTGTTGTCCCTTCCGGAGAGTAACGTGTTCACCACCACACCATGCGGGTCTTTCGTTTCGCCTGCCTCTCAAAAAAAGAATAGACAGTAAATAAAAAGGTTGATATTGTGATTATAACTATAGCCTCAGCTTAACTGGGTTCAATGCCGATTTGGGCTCCCCAGATCAATCCCGTTGACGGGTGATTGCTGATGGCAAGTGATCGATAGAACTAGCAGAGAGACAGGCGAAACGAAGGACCCGCATCGTGTGGTGGTCAACGTGTTGCTCCCAGGAAAGGACAATTGCGCGTTCGTTCCCCAACTTAGACACCTGCGGTCCAGCGTTTTGCAAATATCTTAGCATCATATAAACTGTCTATGAAAATGGAGCAATTCTTATCGTCAAAGGAAAAAAGGAAAGGAAATCGTCAATCATACATATAAACGTCTTAAAAAATCTCTGACTTATCGTTTCTATGAAGGCGTTTCATACACGACGCAGCTTTGTCCAATAGAGTTTAGGCAGCTCTGAGATGGAAGCGGTCGGTGAGACATCGCGTCCCTTGTTTTGTGGTAAGATCTCTAATCGGCTAGGAAGAACCTTCAGTCTGCCTCTTTGACAAGGTTTATACTACTTGAGAAACGGTGGGCAACACTTGAGTGGGGATGATATGATGTGGTGTTGGCTGTGATAACGAAATTGGTGGGACATGGCAGGTAACTCAATGACGTCAAATCTCGGTACAATCTTTGTTCTTAATCCGATCTCAGTGAAAGTGCCTAAGCACAGTTTAAAGCTGTACTGCGAGATTTCGATGACAAGCACGGAAAATTTAAGGTGTGACTAAGAATGGAGTTCCAATTAAGAATGAAGAGAAATTTCAGAGGTAAAATAGAGTCGCCTAATCACCGGTGTGATTGAGGAAGGCTTCAAGTCAATGCAGGACGTTGAGTGAAGAATTTTATACGAAGCACTGGTTCTCAGACAACCTTCTTAAGCTAGACATGAACGCTCTGCGTACGGGTCTCACGCAGTCACGTGGACACATTTTCTCCGAAAATGTATCATTTCTCAACTACATCGCTACTAGAAGATGCAAATTTTTTCGCCATGACAACCGAAAAAATTTCCATATCTCCATTACATAAGCAATCAAAGCTAGGACATTGAAATAAATTATGATTTTGACTTTCAGTCTTATTATAATTTTATCGACTGGCAAGGATAAGCATAAAAACTGAGGTATATTTTGGGTGAAAGTAGGACAAAGCCAAATATTCTAGCAATTCCACTGATTTTAGTAGAAAGCCATATGCAGTTTCCTTCCTTGCCTGAAGCAGAACTCCGTTAGAAATGAATGTCTGCTCATAAGAACTAACAGCACTAGTTTCGTCTTCCAAATTTCTCAGCGTTAAAACTATTAGAGATTTTCGTTTCAATCTCAAGCTAATCCGAGGTTGATGAAAAAAAACTTTATTCAGCTAACGATTTCTTTGGTCACTGTTTGAATGAGGAAACCTCATTCGGCAATGCTCCACTCTATACGAGTATTCGACTCGATGATCCACATCGGAAGAACGAACTCTTGTGGATAATCGACTGAAATCAATCCCGCTCTAAAGCAACGATGGTACCGAAACTTTAGCAGAAAAAGTGTTTTATAAACCTCGTATTAGCTTATCAATGGTAAAAAACGCACGGTGATTAGCAATGCCTAGGCTAGAGGAAAGTCACTTCTTGAAATACTAGAGGTCTATTTGAAACTCCACTTTACCGAGTTTATCACCCCACAGTGGTGAGAAGGCGGGTCTTCGTGTGATCGAACTACGTGTACAACAGGGTTGCTCATCCACAGGTATGGTTACCAACCTGAGAAGCACTTCGAAATTTCCACCCATTCGTAGAAAACCTACGCCTGGAATCACCGACGTATTGAAACAAATCAAGAGAAAAGGCGACAGAATTCCCTCCAAGTCACAAAGCTAATAACTACGGAAAGCTGAGGAACACTTTAGCATCTGGCACGCCTGAGACTCCACGGAAAGGATTTAAGCATGACCTATAAAATATCCCTTCAGTGGAAATTGTACTGAAGTGCACACGGTTGTTCATAAAGAACGACATTCAAGTAGGTTTGCAGTATTCAATTCCGCGTCATTTTAAACTGTGATATGTAGCATTTAAAAGCTCGATGAACCATTTTAAAAACCAACTTATTATATTATTATAAATTCAGTCTCCATCCTGAAGGAGGCGCGTGTAGCGCAGTGGTCGGAGGCGCCCAGCAGCACACTTGTGGAGTCGATCCCCGAGCCCACAACCCACCAAGCCTTCCATCATTCCGTTGTCGACAAATTGGTACCAGACTTGTCTGGGAGGATAGCAGCACTGTTTGGATACATCGGTAGGCCACCGCGATCATTATAAAGGCCAGATATACAATCATTCACCTCCAACGATGCCTCATGAAGACGAATGCAATGGCCCATCCCTCAAGGATTGATCAATGCCGAGAACTTTATTCTTTATTTACCCTTTAGTCTTCATCTGTGCATATAGTAGTCTTGGCAAGTAGTATGCAAATAGTATAGCAAATTCTCTTCTATATGTACTCTTTCATTGATAAGCTAACACGAGATTGATAAACGAATCCCTTCTATAAATCTATAAACTTCTTAACTCCTAAAATACCGTAGTGATCGGGAAATTATCACCAGTTATCGAGAAACTAGATTCCTCGCGAACGAGTTTAACCTCGAAAGATAAATGATAAATCGCTCGCGGTCGATCTGTTTCTTTCTCAGGGGTGGAATCTTTCAACAACTAAGCGACGACGTGGCCTATACAAAAGTGACATGATATGAAAACGATGTCCACTTCCATCTTTAAACCGAAATATCGCAGCTCGTGGTTCAAATCCTAGGAAATAAGACACAAACTCTCTAGTTTTACGATGACGAAATCCTAGTTTTCTCGTTCTCACGATACCTACTTTTGATACCTACTTTTAGTGTTTTTCTTCATTGAGGCTCGTACTTCGAACACTAAGGAAATTAAACAAGCGGGATATGATGCAGCACGAAACTTGTGATCTCTAATGCATAGCTCGTCTTTGCGACTACGCTGCCAGCATTGAAATTTCAAGAGTTTATGTCCCATTTTCAATTTCTTTTTAAAATACTAGCTCTAAGAAGATTTAAAAACAAAAGAATATCTCATAAAAAGTACGTATTGCAATAGAGCGAGGTTGCTTATACAGCTCTACAATTTTTCAACTAATCCGGTGTTCCGTTAGTAGAAAGAGTACAGCGCCTTTTCGAAAAGCCATCTTGTCGTTCAAGCGTCAAGCAACGCAAAGATAAATGAGTGCACCTTTTATCTGTGTGATTACTTGTGGAAGCCTGCTAACGTCTAAAATAAAAGTTCATATCCTCCCAGACAACTTTGGCACCAATTTGTCAACCCCGAAAGTATAGCGTGCTTCACTTGCCCGTAGCGAAGGATTAAAGCAACGATCTCGTGCGTGCTGTATGATACCTATATTCACCTCCGCTGTTCTTCCCTTGAACCTTAAAGGAACAAATCCTGTCCAAAAGAACTCATTCGAAGTTTTATTTAATCACGAAAACTCGCATCCTCTTCAATTTCACTTTGAATAGGGCAGAGAAACTACAGAAAGAAGCAACTCGCTGAAAAGTGTGATGAAACAACATGGATGAAATAGATGCAACTATTGAGGTTAGTCATGAAATAATACCCTACTGCTTCCGTTTAAAGGTATTTTATTCTTTAGGCAAAATTTTCTCCAAAATAAGAATTTGTCATTCAGGTTTTTAACTTAGGTTCGGGTTCTTTCGTGACGGTAATTGTTTCTGGTGCAAGATTATTTTTGAGTTGAAGTCCAGATGAAGGTCTCCAAATTGCGAGCACGGTTGGATATAGTTGTGCGTGTCGTTGTACAACAATATTTGATGTCCAAAAATACCATCTCATCACGGTAGCAGAAGAAACAGTAGAATTGGCCGATTCAACAAGAAATCGGAAACCTGTAAGGAATCCTGCGACGATCAGTATCACGTTTTGAAATGTTCTAGGTGAAAGTTTAAGACATATCGGCATATGAGAATCGGGACTTGTGAGGAGGTTTGTGGCATTTGGGAACATAAGGGAACAGTTGTAATTAGTGTAGGATTGGCGAAAATGTGACTGCTAGTTCCTCGAAGGTTAAAGAAGTTGTTGAAATTCAAGTGCTGCTAACCTCGCGATTGGTGCAAGAAAGAGAACAACAAATTTGTAATCCAATGCCGAGGTTAATAGGAAGTCGATCGTGGAAATTATTTTTTTTATTTACTGCTTATTAAAACTTTTCACGGCAGCGTATTATGTGTGCTACAGCCACAACGATGCTGAGATATTTGCAAAACCCGGGACCGCAGGGGGCTATGGTGGGGAACGTACGCGTTATTGCCCTTCCGTATTACCCTAACGCGTTCACCACCATACCATACGGAGCTTTGCAAAGACTTCAACAATATTTTTACTTAGAATTATAACTTTTGACAGATAATAATTAAAGGAATTGTCAACAACAATGATAATAATAATGATAAACGATAATGAGAACGGGGACGTGTAAGCTTGCAGTAGATTTTTCATTTACTAAGCTCTAAATTTTATTAAACCAACTCACTGTGCTGCTTCTTTTGTCGCTTTTTGATCGCAGCCTCTTCTCGTTCACTATAGAAAATGAATGCTGTTTCGGCGAGATTTTCAGGAATTTTTTCATAGTGGACTTACAGCTTCTGATGAAGGCCGTAGAGCATTGAGCGTAGGCCAGGTTCTTGTTCCTTAGAGGTGTGACTTCTTCTACTGCCCTGAAACCGTGGCGGTATTGTGATTGTATTCGCACAGAAAATGTAACCAAGTAAAATTCATCGGAGGGCGGCTAAACACACAAAACGAAAAAAGCCTTGCGGGAGACGAACATCTGCGACAAAACAAGCACAGCACAGACAAACCACAACTGAAAAACTGACCTTGGTGAATAGTTTTACAATGCTCTCCATACTGTGAAGATGTTGTACCTGCACCGAATCCATTTTCAGTTTTTTTCTTTCTCAGCAGTCAGAAAAACTTTAGTAAAATGTTTCACTTTCTTCTTTTATTGAACTCTGGCTACTTTTCCGTTCGTTGCTTCCTTAGCCAAAATTCTAAGTGAAGGTTTTTCCTTGAAGGAAAAATCTGAGAAGCAGCTTCGCACAAAATTTTGGGTGTTCCTCTCTCAAGAGCTCATTTCTATGCCGGTTAAGGTGACATCGACTTTAAGATGAACTAGTTCGAATTACCCTCCTGCCCTTTTTCTGCCTTATTGTGGCTGAGAGGTGGTCCTGGTTGGGGAATGCGATATACAACGGGGAATTCGTCTTCCCAGCAGGGTCTCCCAAGCTGAGAAGGAGTCCGGGCTTTTCCATCAGGAAACCCAGCTAAGAGTAAACCAATACCAGGATCCACCACTATTCTGGTATCAAAGTCGCATGGTGGCAAATTTCCCTCTGATCCACAAGAGCTGCGACTGCCCATGGTGGTGAAGACCTGGGGCAGACTTTGGCCAGGCTGACCTCGAAATTCCAGGGAACCACAATAGCTTAACCAGCAAATCTCCGATAAATGACGATTATGCTAGGAGCCGCACAACCAGTGAGGACGGGCCGTTCAAGTGTCAAGTGTCAAATTTGAATTAAAAGTTTTCCTCCCATTCGCGACTAATTAAAAGAAGGAAAAAGCAGGAAATGAAGCGTGCAATTTTTTTTCAAATTTCAAGTCAGAGGAGACTTTAAGAACGTTCCTTGTACCGAATTTTAAAAAATTGCTATCATCTTCATGGCTCGAAAAATTTCTATATTTGAAAGTGGGAAAAAGCCAATATCCATTCTCGCAAAAGAGTAAGAGCGTGCAATTTTTGCAGGTCGAAATCTAAATAGAAAAAACCCAAAAGGCAACCGACTCTTGAACCGAGGCCTCTGTCCTCGTGCGCGACCTTCATCTCCACACCTGGAGAAGAACGCGACCGTCGAATGAAACTCTGTCGTTTAAACGAGCTTTCCGGTACGGCGATCTTAACAAAACACTCTTACGTTCAAAAGAATCTCAAATAATCGAAATAAAATAGCAAAGCAGCTGGAATAAAAAAATTTCGGGCTAGTTGAGTTGTGATTTTGTGAAAACGCTCGAGAGGAATACAGTACCACTAGTGAATTACATTATCTCACATGTCCATTTCCTCTCGACTCGTCGTCCTTTCCCAAGCCATCCACCGGTACAGCAAGAGTTGATGACATCTATTGTGGTTCGTATCCCTAAAATGCTTTCTGCCTCTGATTTATCGTGAAATCATGGCGATAATAATCTAAGCACAATCGAACATTATTAACAAATAGAACGCTAAATAACAAAGGGATATGGCTAGATAGTATACATCTCGATGTTGAACAAGTGGTCTTTAGTCACTCTTTTCAAATGAATTCATTCTCGTTTACATAGTAAAACATTTCCTCCTTGACTATTAGACGCAAAGTGCCAATGAATTGCTCATAGGGTCAAACAAAAGGATCTCAACAATAGCGTTAAGAAGAGAGAACCCAAAACAATCATCAGTGACTCCTCGGGTTACGACTACAATGGAGCTGCTGTAGTCACAAATGTTAAAATTTGTTGTCGAATGCAAGTAAAGTAAGTTAGGATTAAGTTTGGATCAAACACGAAACGAACAACCACTTTTAAAACTTATTTAAAAGGCAACTATCTCTGTTTTAAAAAGTCAAATAGTCAAAGGTGCTGAAGAAAAAAGTAGGTAAATGTACTGCCCTTAAGGAGAGCAGACCATCCATGACAAGAGCTAGAAATTGAGTACAGATATCGAAACGAAATATTTTAGGTTTACGACACATATAGGCCATTTCGATATTCCCAGCGAAGAAACTACTACGAAGAAGAATATCGAATTACAAACGACAGTTTAAAGAATGAGAGAACCCCATAAGCATGCAGGGCACCGCAAGTTGGGAACTTCATGTGAGCTGATGCCGACTCCGTCTTACACAATACAGCCTGCGAAGTTCGTGACGTCTCGTCAAGCACAATGACTGCAATAAAAAGGAAGTTTAAGATTGTTGAATTTGAAAGCTATCTGATTGGTAGTGCTTCTTACTTTCATTTGAAGAAAAAGGTCGACGAGAAGCACTTTCAGGGCCACAGCTTGTTTTTCTAATGCGGGCTGTTTAATAACAAAGATCGCTACGTTGAGTACCATGAAAATGACATCTATATGATGCCTACGATGAATCCAGATTTCTGTAGCACTGAAGTGAAGAATACGGTTAGGAGATTCGAAAAAACCTTCAGGAAAAGAAAGAAGACATATTGAACCTGCAACAGCTGAAGGATTTTTACATCGTGCGTGAGGTCACAAAGCAATTGATGGACGAAGGACAAGGGATCGCACTCTATGAAAGCGCAGCAAATTGACCTCGGAGAAGACAAGAAGATTTGCTATAAATTATACGCGAAAGTACGAAGGAAGTAGTAAATCTATGACAACGGGTTTAATCGTCAACTGAATAAGTACGGAATTTTAGCCGAAACAAACGAAGAATTACGTGTGGCTGCAAAGTAACTTTCTAAAGAAAGAAAAGACGAGAATGGAAACAACTGAGGAAAGTTGGTAATCTACAAATGGAATGAAATGAGTCGAGTTGGGATAAATTAACCATGATATACCAAAGTTCTTGTCAAGAATTTACAAAACAAGTAAAGTTATAAGTCTTTAAGTCTATAAGAGAGAAGTTTCTCTTTTTTCAATGACGCTCGGAGGAGTGAAGTGCTTAGCAAATACTGGAAGGCACATAAATCCGCCCTGATAGAAGAGGCAACGAGTACAAAGAGGGTCATCAAAGTGCAACCGGCTGGCAAGAAAGACAATCGACACGAACAAAAGTCTGCTTCTGTAAGCAAAGCTGAGAGCTTTATCAATAAAACGTGAAACATCTTCAAAATCTCGTGATCTTCGACTGACACAAGACATTCACCGTGAATTTTTTTTAGATCAGGCGCTGGCAGAGCAGAAATAGTGGTGCCGCTCGATTGGCCCTGGTTCGACCTTACCCCATTCCTCCCGAGTCCTCATCCTCCTGCTCTCGACGGATTGGTATGAGATTTATTTTGAATTAACTCGATCCCTCGAATCGACAAAGGCTGGAGACAAACTGTAATGAAGATCTGAGAGCGCTCTATTACAGTTACCCAGAATTTCTAGGGATAGTCGACTCGACCAGCAAACAGCAACATTCATAATATCAAAAACCCTCAACAAATAGCCGAACTCCCGCAATAGTTGGAATACCTACTTGTGGATGCGAAGAAATGAATCGAGTGCAAGAAATTCTGAAACCGCAACAATATGTGATGTCGAGTCGTATAAAATAAAAGACATTATCCAGAAACGTACCTTAGCTCCTTTTTACTATGGGAAATAAATCGTAAATAAATTTATATAGAAATTAGACACAAACCAAGTGAGGCCAGACCAAGATGAGCGCAAGCCAGGGCTTATCAAATTCATTGGTTAACATCTTACTGTCTGTGGAAGGCGAAATAGCCAGCTTAAAAGATCTATTGAGAAACTGATGCGTATCCTTTCGTATAAAATGAGATGTTGGCATGGGAGTCATGGAGCCTATCAATTCTATTGAAACGCATCGCTGTAGTCGCCTTTTCTAGTTGATTTTTATACCAATATTTGAAACCAACTATTTTGATACTTGTCTTTATTACTTGAGCGTCGCATGTGGCGCAGTGGTCGGAGGCGCCTCGCAACAAACACGTGGAGTCGATTCCTGCGCTCAGGACCCACTAAGCGTTCCATCCCTCCGGGGTCGGCAAATTGGTACCAGACTTGTCTGGGAAGATGGCAGCACTAGCTTGATACATCACTTGGCCACCGTGAGTCATTGTAAAAGCCAGATATGCATTCAGTCACCTCCAACGATACTTAAAGAAGTCGAATGCATGGCGCATCCCTCAGGAATTGATCAACGACGACAGCTTTATCCTTTATCCTTTATTACTTGTATACCAATCAATGGGCGTTGGAGGATTCATTCATTATTTGTTTTTGTTCTCTCATCTTCAACTTTGACCTTGATCTCAGTTGTTCTGCTATTCACTCAAGGAACTGGGGAAGTGCAGTGGTTAGAGGCGTTAGATAGTTTCTGGTTCGATCTAGTACCGCGCAAACCAACCATCGAAATTCGTGAAGAAGTAGAAGTTCTCAAATGCTAGCAGAACTCACACTTAGATTAGTGGACCATCGTGAGTGTCGAAAGCATGACAACGATCCAAATGGAAGGAAGTGCTGAGAACCGTACATTACGCGATGTCGGTTGGGTCATATGCAAAAACAAAATGAACAATTATGTTATCTTATTGTGTAAAAAGGGTGGGTAAAGCTCTCCGCATTGACCAATTGCTGAGGGAATACGCCATACCTTCGACTTCATTAAGCATCTTTAGAGGTGACTGAGTCCATATCTAGACTATGCAATGAGTCGCAGTGGCCTACTGATGTGGCCCTACAGTGGCCCGCAGTGGCATCGAGTTTGTTCTGCTATCTCCCTGGACAAGTGTGGTGCCAGTGATTTAATACAGTTGGAATGCTTGGTGATCCTGGGAGGTGTGGGGAAGATCCCATGTGTATTGAAAGGCGCCTCTAACCACAGCGTTACACGCGTCCCTCTGTTGAGTTAATTTATTCATTTGTCAACTTCTTGTCTGTGGCATTTGTCAACTCAATATTTGATTTCGACGAGACATTGATCCTGATAGACCTCACGACTACAGCGTAAAGGCTTTTGTACATAGATACCCATTGAGAGTTCTAACCCCAGAGTCGACCGCACCAATCAAATCCTGTCAAATCATTCACGTGCTATCGGTTGGCAAACTCAAAGTCAATAAAATTCGAACGAAAATCGTGCTGACACCAGTCGTTGCCAAACTGTACTACTGAGACATTCCACAACGCGGCTTTTTCTTTGGATTCCTGACTCAAGAAAATGTTGGAAATGCCATTTGAACAAAAACATTGGGGGGGGGGGGAAAAAAACGAGATGAGCTCAGAGAACTGGATGAAGCACATGAAGTGGCGGTACTTGACGCTCAAAAGAAGCGGAGGTTGATTAATGCAAGGCGAAGGACAAATTGGCTCGTTTTCATCAATATCGGAGCAAGTCACAATTGATGAAGTGGTTAGCGCCGGGAATGGGAAACGAGGAGCCGGGATACAACTTCCAGCACAAGGAGACCTTTCGGAGGTTCACGACAGAATAGTGATGAACATGCAAAAGTTCTAGGTCAGAACTAATAAACTTATGCTTTTGAGTCTTTAACAAGTTCGCAAAAATTGGTCCTATCGATGTATTAGGTGACTGTTGCCATCATCAAGGACAAGTCTGGTACCAATTTGCCGATCTTGTATAGATGAGAGGCTTGTGCCAAGGGACGGAATTGAAGCAACTATTACGGCACCCCTAAGGATTGCGTTATGCAAGCCCTCAAAATTGCCATATAAGCGCGAAATCTGTTCTATCATAAACCGCTCCTTTCAAAATTAAGTCTTTTGTAACATGGAAAAGTCAATTTATTAACTATGGTCCAAGGGTTAAATTTTCGACGAAAAAGTGTTCAAAGTGCTAAAACTGCACCATTTCTGAGGTTATGAGGACATTTTTATGTTCATTTTCTTCTTCATTTTTTTCGCTTTTACAAAGAAAGCTCACTGCCAAAAGCTACTACTTGAATAATTTTATTCTTATAGATCAGTGGAATACTAATGTAGTCAGTGATGAACGAGTCGAAATAATTTAAACGAAGAATAAAACCGACGACGAGAGAATTTCGGATTCAAATATTTATCAAAAAACTAGTGGATGATTCGTTCCAGCAAAGCATAGGAATAAGAGAATAGCCGTTGGTCTTTAGTAGACGTCGTGGTTCGTGTTGGGCTGACAGGTGATCAGGAAAGCAGTAATAGAGTTTCATCCTCACACACGTGAACGACAATCAAGCCGGATATCCGATAATCCAGTCAGCTCTTTCACCAAACTCAAAAATCAACCGTCGACTTATATCTTTACGAATGACTCGCTAAAACGTTCGGCGTTGATCAATTCCTGAGTGATGCGTTATGTGTTCGATTTCATTAAGCATTTTGGAGTTGGTTGAATGTACACATGGCAAATAAAGCGATTCTTGATGGCTTACCGATGAATCTAGTCCGCATTTTTATCCCTAGAAACAAATCAATTCGACAATTTGTACAGCTTGTCAACATATTGTGGACTAGCCTAGCCCATGGTTCTGGATCGAAATAACGATCCCATGTGCATTTACTGGTTACCAATAACCACTGCACTACATGTGCAAATGCTGGCTACCAGATGAGAACCTCAAACCGTCCAGCTGCGCTCAATATTAATTCAAATAGGAAAATAGAAAAAACCAACGATGCCGCATTGATAAAATGGGGTTTGCCATAGATTCGGTTGTGGTTGGGGATCACCCGAAGAGATTTATTGATAAATTGCAGCCTACATACCACCACGAACGGGAAATCCTGTGCCGACTACGAATTCCCACCTTAATTTTTGACCTCAAACTAGAAATAAAACCAGGGCACGACGGCCATGAAGCATATTTATACGCTAAATAGTCGCAACAACTAATGAAATCGCAATCCAAACATAGACTGATGTAATTCTTAAGTTAAAGACAAACAAGTGGAACCTAAAAATCAGCTTTGGTTATTACACGCAATCTCTCATTGGTAAGGTAAAGGTTGATAAAAAGAAACCGTTCACAATGCGGACTCGACTCGACTCGGACTAATCCAGCCCTGAAGAACGTTAAGGCGCCAAAACGTTAAACGAATAAAGTCTTTAATAAACCTTATCAGTGCAGGAATACATACTGATTAGACACGCCGAGGTTAAGGAAAAGTCGGTTTTCAAAAGTTTCATTTTTTCTGCCCCTTCCTTTTTCATGGCGTATTGCACTGTGAAATAAAACCACAGGAATGCCGAAACATTAAAAATTAGTTTAGTTCCCTTCAACTATAAGCATACCGGAATGTTGCAAGTAATCCAAACAGTATCTACTAATTTGGTATGGGCACACTTGTTCAATCGCTTTAGGACTGCCATAAATTGTTTGTATTAATGTGCGGTCTGAGACGTTAGGTGCACCGGATACGCAGTGAGCGTACTCCTTCTAGTAGTGCACATAGTCCTTCTAGTGATAAACTACGAGGAATCTGAACCTTCAGCTAAGACTACGAGGTAATCCGACGTAATGTAATCCACTGGTTAATAAGAGACCTTCCTCTTTTTGGTGTGTAGTTATTGCCATGCTCATTTCCTTTTTATGTTCATCTTGACTATTGGTAGCAAACGCCAACCGAGTCGAGGCCAAGGTCGCAAGAATATCACCCTCGCTGACATAAATGAAGCACTGACGTCACAACTTCATGTTGAGCGGCTGACTTTAGTCGTCCCAGAAAAATATTCAAAGCCAGTCAAAGTTTTCACCTTTAGGCTATTGGAAAAAAATTGTTAGTAGAATAAGCTGCGCACCATTCCTTTCATGTTTTGAGAAAGGCGAAATCCAAAATAATTGTTAGCCTTTGGGAAATCACGAAGGTAGCAAAAACAGTCATGTCCGCTCGTCGGAAACGTAAGCTTAATTTCCTCTTGTGATTACTGTATCTAATCTTCCGTAAAGATACTTTCTTCTACAGTGTGTGAGCTCCTTAACTAGGAGTTCAACTGCATGTCAGTTAACTCAAAAGACCGCCTATAAACCTGGGAGGAAGAAAACTAGCAGAGAAGTGCAGAGCAAGAGCACGTGGTGCAGCGTGTAGTGTGCGAGATCCCCGGAAAGAAAAATCGTGGTTCGATCTGGCCCAGAGTCCCAGTTTTGCGAATATCTCAGCGTCGTTATGGTAATAATTGACATGTTTATTTACACGTTCTTATGAACCAATCAGTTATATGAGATATATGTTACTTCTCTCAAATTTGGTCAACAAATACAAATAAAATCCATGCAGAAAAGTAGTGAGATATAGTGTTGGGTCCAATTATAGTAATATTACTTCAATCTATTAGTCGCGGCATTTGTACAGAAGTGCGATGGAAGAGTGAACCAGAAATTTCATCAGTAGTGAATTATAACGTGGGGCGGATAGCACACTGGTAGTGATGTCCGCCATCATGATCATGGCGCTAGTTCGATTCTGCTTTGAGCCAACCAAGCTTCTCATCCCTCCAGGATCAGGGAATTGGCAATGGACTTATCTGGAAGAAAATACTCTCCTCAATCCAATTGGGAACGCTCCAGCTCGGCTATCTCAGGAGTCCAGGGAGAATATTGCTCGACCGGCGCTATACGACATTCGAGATGAAATGAAAATCCTCAGACATTAACCGAAGCCACAAGTCAAGTTGGGAGATCTTCGTAGACATTGGATGCGAGGTAACTAAATGAATGTGAGGAGTGCTGGAATCCGCACAGTAGACGTGAAGACGGGTCGAATAAAATAAAATAATTAAAAAGTGAGCTATAGCAGTCATTATTTACAACCTACTAAACAATAGTAATGGCTCTCGAGTATATCACTATGAGCAATAGGATTTCGTGGAAAACTGAGCCGAAATAAATTTATTTAGGTGGAAACGATATCGAAGATTAGTGGCATTTCGATAAGTGGAACAGCAGCACGTAAGTGATACACATTAGAGAAGAAAAAAAAATCTGGCTGGGAGCTCAAAAAAAGGTCGAGAAGAAACAAAGGAACCGGATATGAAATCAATCAGACAATTGTACTACCTGTAATGCTTTGAACTATCGAGTAACGTCAGAGAGTGGACATTGATAAAGTTTCCATCCCTTTTCTTGAAAACAAGGGGCACTCAAAAGGCTATTACATTTTCTTAGAAGAAAAGAAGAGCGTCACATCTTTGCACGAGGCGATTGTTTTAATGATATTGACAGAAAGTAATCACTTGTCGTTCGCAGAGTTCTATTTGGTGGCTATAGGTTTAGCTGTGCTTCTCGTCAGATTGAATCACACTGTTGGTGAGGGAACCCTCTGCAGACCATCGCACCACGGAACACGATAAAGCAGTGAACCATTCTAGGGATTAGTGAATACAATTATAATAATAGGACTATAGATAATATAGATCGTTATATAAATTAGTATTCAAAAATTGAATTGGATGGCTGTCTCATTGCAGAGACCACCTCGTGCGTTTACCTTGGACGATCAATGAACATGGAAAACAACATAAAGTAGGAACTAGATAGAAGAAGGAGAGCAGCTTGGGCCGCATTCGAGCCTCTCAAAGAAGCCACCGCCCAACTGAAGAACCCGAAAGTCCGCGCTCATCTCTTTGATTCTACGGCCCTCCCAGCTCTCTGTTATGCTGCAAAGACGTGGGTTGATACTTCAACTAGGTAAAGAATGCTTCGAACTACTCACAGGGCGCTTGAGCGATGTCTTCTGAAATATAACCGGAACCCTCAATATGTAGCCAGAATGCAAAGCTCCGACCTTCGAAATCTGTCACATCTTCGAGATCCAGGAGAATATACATCGACAGCGAAACATAGATAGGCCGGTCACATAATGAGAAGAGCAGACGACAGATGGACGAAAGAACAGTAGAATGGACTCCAAGAGAATGCAAACGTCGCCTTTGACGACCACCTACACGTTGGGTGGACGTATTCGTAAACAAACTTAATCAGCTGTACCCACAGTTGCAGCTGCTTTACAGATCACGGTATGAGGCTCGCAAGCGCTACCATGCTCGAACAAGACCACCACCATGGACTACGATTGCGAGAGAAAGGAACGAATGCCATATGTGCTGGGGTCCGCACAGCTCGTGAAGATGGACCGTCCAAGTATCCAAGTAAGTAAGTATACTATAGATAATGACAACAATAGGATTGTTAGTAGAAAGATAAAGCATGAAGCACAAGCAGAAGTGTAAATTGTTCGCCGTTGATCAGTCCTGGTTTATGCACTGAATACATAACTGGCCTGCACAATGATTTCCGGTGACCTGCTAAAGTACCAAGCTAGTGTTACTTCCTCATAGGCAAGTTTGCTACCAATACCCGACATAAAACGTGTGGGGGTTTCGTGAAGCTGAATCGTGGAAACGAACCGGTGACCGGTCCTGGCCCACTGTGTAGTTCAGGACACCTGTAACCACTGAGCCATACGTACCACTTTAGAGTAGCAGTAACAATAACAGTAATATTAACAGTCACAACACTATCAATAATGAGGACAGTAGTAATGGTGATAATAATGCTAGTTATAGTAAAAATAAAAATGGTAATGTTTAACGTTTTGTTTTCTGCCTTCTATAATTTTCATGGCAGGTTACTAAGTAAGCGAAATGCAACCACAACGTTGCTGAGATATTTGCAAAACTCTGGACCGCAGGTGTCTATGGTGGGGAACGAACGCGCTATTGTCCTTTCCGGGGAGTAACGCGTTCACCACCACACCATGCGGGTCCTTTGTTTCGCACGTCTCTCAGCTATTAAAAATGGTAATAATAGTAGTAGTAACGACGTGGAGGGTAATAATTTAGCATCGTGATGTAGTAGCAAAACACAAAAAGGAAATAACGTTACCATAATGACAGAACTTTTGGAAAGCCTTTGGTTGGCGTTAGCAGAATTTCCGATCGCCGTGTCGCATGCAGACGTTGCTGGCCGGATCCTCTTTGCTCGAGGGACAAGAAGAAGCCCATGTTTTGGATAAAAATTTACATCAAGTCTAACTAGCAGCATTGCTGCCATTCGTGCTGCACACCTTACATTCTGTGGATGCCAGTCATTGACTGCTGATGCACAGTTTTTTTCTGTGAAACGCATTACACGTCCATTCCACCTGATTGCGAAAACTTTGATGTATTCAGAAAAGTTTCTGGCTTTCGATGGTCAATGTAGACAGAAATTTAGCACTTTCATACCTTTTACGTACGTTCAGATATTCGAGAGCTACGCTAAACAAGAACAGTGATGTCGAAAAACGGGGTGAGTTAAGTGTTTTTGCCTTCTTCATAAACAATATCGATGTTCTTATGCACTCCTTATGTCGTTTGTTTCTCTTGGTTGGCTCTACATTTGCGAAGCTCGTAGTACTGACAACTAGATACGGATATAAATAATACGAGCTATTTCGGAGACGGTGCATCCATCTTGATTTCATCCTCTTCCTAATAATCAGCCGAAGGCCTCTACGTTATGTTAGCTTATTCATCTCAGCTCCATGTTGGCTTATTGGAACTCTGGTAACGAATTCTCGGAAGCTAATCTATAATCATCCAACCGGGACCACCTTTCTTTACGTCGATATATTGTCGCTGTAATTTCTCAATGAAATGTTATAGATTTAATGAAGGATCGTTGAATACTAAGTAGTGAGGCTCACGTGGCCCAAGGCAGTCATGACAGCTTTCATCTAATATTAATTGTCTTTTTGAGGTTCGTCAAAGCAGGACTTAGCGTTGTCTTGCATATCTACATGTTTCAGACAGTTTTGTAAGCCTGTGGTAAGATTAATGACGAAGAACACTATTTAATACGTTGCTTGTTTTTATGGTGTCACAAGTCTAAAGATCTGTCAATCCTGTTAAAGATGAATTAAAGACATGTACAAAGCAGACAACACGCAGATTGGATGGTAGTTGTCAGCGTCATGAACGGCTTTTTTGGAAAGCGCTATTTTCCTGTTGGTTTGCAACTGTTTCAGAACTTCACTCCATTGATATGAGTATACAAAAAAACCTGGCCTCCGCATGAAGATTTGTGACTCTTTCTTCAGACGTCGAGCATTACGTTGTTGTTGAATATATCCGTCTTACCTTAGGTGGTATGGGTGTAAGCGGACATGGGTGTTGTAGAAGTTGGAAAAAATTTTTGGATTACCACTTCCACCATCTATCCTGTAGATGATGAAGTCTTGAGGAAATGAAGTGCTTCCATTTCAATCAACCTCTGCACCAGAAGCTAATAATATCGCATTTCTTTCGGCATAATTTTCGTCCGGAAACATTTCACACAACTCGGATATACGGACTATAATTGTACAAGGCTACCTGAGCGTCAAGCTTTTCGCGTTAGTTTAAGATGCCTCCATAACACGCATCTCTTGACCACTTAAATACTCCTATCTTCCTTCGTGCTGTCATGATGATACTACTGAATAAACTTCTCCTTTTTTCAGTTCGCGCAGTCAATAACGGTAACTTCCCAGGTTCCAGCCAATGTTTTCTCTAAGAACTCTAAATTTATGAAGATATTAGTTTTTCTTCTAGACGGATTGAGCTTTAGCTGTTGCAGGTGAGTCTACAGTGACACTCGAAACCTTTCAGTGACTTTAGTGCGAGCTTTTGGCTAAATCAATGTAAAAGTAGCCATGAACATAAATATGACTGTATTACTAACCCAAGGAGCGCGTTTGGCGCAGTGGTCGGAGCGCTCTGCAACACACGCGCAGAATCGATTCTGGTGCCTATGGCTCGCCAAGCATTCCATCCCTCCGGGGTGGGCAAATTTGGTACCAGACTTGTCTGGTTGTCTGAGAGGATAGCAGCACTGACTCGATACATCGGTAAGCCACCTCGAGTCATTGTAAAGGCCAGATATGCATTCAATCACCTCCAAACGATGCTTAGTGAAGTTGAATGCATTGTGCACCACTCAGGGATTGATCGACGGCAAGAGCAATGTACTTTTATCATTCATTATCAACCTTTCATTTTCGGTTTTCATTTCCAGCTTTTTTCGGTCTAAATTCCGTTTTTTTGAATCGGTGTCATTTATATTGTTTATGAACGTATTGCACAATGAAAAGAATGAGCAGTGCCAGCGATGATTGTTTATTACGAGCAATGTGCTGGTTCCACCACATTTCTACTCCATCAAGTCCCTCATCCTTTGAGGTGAGAAATTGCTCGCAGACTTGTTTGGGCGCAGTTCACTTCCTCCAGTCTACGTGGAAGCGCCCTGATATGCCTATCGCAAGATTCCAGAAAGAAGGGACTGAATCGTGACATTAAAAAAAAGAGTGAAAATCCTCAATGAACAGTCGAAACCACATGCAAAAGAAATTGTAGTATGGATGGGAAGAAGCGAATCGAATGCAAGAAGTTTTGGGATATGAGCACTATATGATGTCCGGTCATGGAAAAAATTTATACATTCTTTAGAATTGTAATAGCCAATATTTAAAGGTAACCTAGTAAGATAGGGACCACCTAAAGATCATGTTAACCAAACGGAGAATTCAGGACGTCTGAAGCCGTATTCAACACGCCCTCAACAAGTGTCGCATATTCAGTTGCTGCTCAGTTAGACAAATGATGGAAAAAGCAGCGATTTCTCACACATCATATCGATAAGAGGCAAAATTCATGCAAACAACTGATGCGATCAATATTTCGAAAGAAAAACAAGGTTGTGAACTTCCAACAACAGAACTAAAAGGAGTCAGATTCACAACAAATCCTCACAGGAATTGCACAAAACCGATTCTCATGAGCAGTGATAAGCTGGGGAACTGCGAATGATCAATAAGGCCAGAGGGCCATGGAAAACTACGGACTCGGTAAAGCTCCTTACAGGAGTGGCGCAGAACTTGTAGCCACTGCCGGATAATCCCGTCCAGCTTCCAAATTGCAGTGATCTGTCTACGAATGAGTACGTCAAGCCACGAGAACTACGCGAGAAGCTGATTAGTCATAAAAGAGCGCGAAAAATGAGTCCCACGACGACCGTAATTTCTTCCTAGACTATATTTATGCAATGGCGGTGACATCTGTTCTAAAGCTCAATTGTGTCAGTGGGAACGGCCAAAGTTGACATTGTAGATGTAAACACATCGAAAACGGAACAGATGAAAAACTGAGCGACTGCTGCTTTTTAGTCAGTGGCTGTGTATTTCAAATTGGTACTCACGGAAGAGGAGATTGCAGTTTCCCAAAGCGAAAACAAACACTTCTGGTTGGGAATGAGAGAAGGCAAAAGCACCCACACATCTCACCGTCGTTGTGCAAACAAACAACGACAAAAACTCTCCCAGTGCGGATTCTTTTGCATTAAATGACAAAAACAAGCACAATATAACTAAATGTTATTCGGATTGACATAAATCCACGCACAGCCAATTCCATAACGTCAGCTGAAGAGATTCATATACGCGACGTTGTGACCCTTTGGAGGGTCATGTGGTCCAAAAATAAGGGTCGCCTGCAGTTTTAGACCAAAATCGCCCCACCTCCTATTGAAATTTATCGATTGGAATAGAAAGCTATCATACGAGAATAAAGAGCTCTTTGCGTACAAGATACGAGTTTTCCTGCCATAAAAGGATAAAATAAAAGATAAAGCTCTCGACGTTGATCAATCCCAGAGGGATGCGCCATGACTTTATTAAGTATCGTTGGAGGTGACTGGTTGCGTATCTGGCCTTTACAATGACTCGCGCTGGCCTACCGATGTATTGAGACAGTGTTTCAATCCTCCCAGACAACTCTGGTACCAATCTGCCAACCCTGAAGGGATAGAAGGCTTGGTGACCAACCGGGCCCTGAGATCGATCCTATGTGTGTGTCGCAGGGCGCGTCCGACCACTGCGCTACACGTGCCCTTCATGCCATATTAAGGTCAAATCGTAGTTTTCCAGAGCCCACAAAACCTTTCTCTTCACTCTTGCTTGCGTTAGTGGTCGTATTTCGAAGGGTTGCAGCTGAACTGACTGGATTTGGTACAGCATGACACGATGGTGTTCTCCAGTATCGAGGTAGGGCTTGAGACTTCTATATTTGCGTTGAATACTAAAAAATTAAATTTTGTTCAGAATTCTTCTAAGATTATTTACCTCTTAATAGAATTAGAAATGGAAGAATATGTTGCGCAAAATGTACATACCCTTGAGGCAATGCAGTAAAATCTCCTTTAGAAGTCTGCAAAGTTCTCAACTATTCTCAACCTATCAATTATGGTGGACAAATTGTCGCTTTTTGGCGAAAATACAGCTTCCTTGAGAATGTCTCAGATTAAGAACGGCCTTCTTGAAAACCTAAAATTTATCTCTAAAAGGTCTTCATCTCATTTTGCGTTCCATTCGACGACATTCCGATACCAATCTGATACGATTGCGCCAAGAACAATCTTAAGATGGGGATTAGTGCCTGCTTCAATGGCCACATATTGAAGGCTTCTCATCAGTAACTACAATTCTATGAGATTCGCCACAAGCATTTTACTATGAAAACCGGCGCGAGTAAACTGAAATTACTCAATCAGCTGTTGCCTCTTTTCAGTCACTATGATGAACCATGGCTGTTGTATAATGCCCAGTTATAAAAGTACTGAAATAGGCCCAACATAAGCTGTCATGCTCTTCCAAATTGCGGAAGCAATGTGTCTGCGTGATAGATCTCAAAACATTTCGTAAATAACCACATAAAAAGGATAAAGCTCTCTGCGTTGATCTAACCCTGAGGGATGCGCCATGCATTCTACTTCATTAAGCATTGTTTAGAGGCCATTGAATGGATATCTTGGCCTTACAACTACTCGTGGTGGCCTAACGATGCACCGAGGCAGTGCTGCTATCCTCCCAGACAAGCATGGTAGCAATTTGTCGACCCCGGAACAATGGAAGGCTTGGTGAGCCAAGGACTAGGGGATAGATGCTGTGTATATTGCTGGCGCATCCGACCATTGCGTCATACGCGCCCTCTTGAAAAATTACTTCAAAATATTTCCCTGTGCAATGAACGAAGCAGAAAATTTCGAAAGATTTCGCCCTAGATAACACCATACTTGTAATATATTCCCTTAGAGTAATAAGGCAAAATCTCTTCTCTAACCCTATCATGTTCTCAGTCGCTCAAGTCCTCCAATTATTGAGAAATTATCGCTTATTGTTAGAACACCAGCTAGTACGCAAAGGTGGAAAACTGGGTGTCTTCGTCAATGGATCAGCGCCTCCTTGTCAACTCGCCCGGTGAAAGTTGTTGATGACGAAATAAAAGCGGAGAGGCCGCACGACCTTTATGTGAAAATATTGTGGATTTCTGGCAATGAAGAACGAATCCTGCGAAAAAATCACACCACGAGAAAAGAAAAAAACCATCCCAAAGGTTTTGAAAGTTTTCACTCTCATGAAGTAAGCTTATAGAAAATAGTTGTGCTTCTAGCTCATTTTGATCTTAGAAATCCATGCAAGCCTATATTATTCAAAATTCAAAACTTTCTCTCAGTTTTATCAGTGAAAAAGTAGTACCACAATGCGCTAACTATTGATCAAGGCTATCACGTAACACAGCGTAAGGACGCGCGTGGCGCAGTGTTCGGAGGAGCCCTGCAACACACACATGAAATCGTTCCCAGCACCCATGGCCCACCAGGCCCTCCATCTCCCCGGCGTCGGCGAATTGGTACCAGACTTGGCTGGTAGAATAACAGCACTGGCTCGATACATCGGTAGGCCACCGCGAGTTATTGTAAAGGGCAATTATGCATTCAATCACCTCTAAACGATGTTTAATGAAGTTGAATGAATGGCGCATCCCACAGGGATTGATCAACACTTGGAGGTTTATCACGTAGCGAACGATGTTAGTTTCTCTACAACTACACTATTCGAACAGTAGAAAGTAATAGCCTGAGAAAATCATAAAACGGCCCATTTTCGCTCCTCATAAGTGGATCCTCGAAAACGCTCTTCCAATTTTCAGTTTTTTAAAATAGAAGTTCCTAAAGTGACCGAGAGCAATATTTCTATTCTTAGAAAAACTTCCAAGGAAGCATGGCAGCTGCAAGCATCAACAATAACATTGACGGACACCATAGTGCCTGCTGAGAGAAATCCCAACTGTTCAATCGATCCGGCATTCGAAATGCGAACTTCCATTGAAAAGAAAGCAAACTGATGGGTTCTGAAGGACCAAAATCTTATCGCATATTGAGAAATTTGGCAGCGGCAAAATAGTTAATATTGATGGGCAATGAGGAACCTATACCTTACTTGCAAGAATCTATGGATCCTTATTTGAATTGATAGATCTAATTTAAGCGACGAAATGTTTTTTTAAGGTTAAGAAATGTCACTGTAAACGGATACGCAAGCTAATGGACCAGTGCACATGGGCGTCCTCTCGGGTCTTCAAGATATCACTCGCTAACTTTTTAAAATAGAGTCCGTTTCCTCCTAAACAAGTCTGCAACCAATGTCCTGACTTGGGAATGCACATATGCTTACTTGGTTCAGCGCAATTTCGAACCAGAGGCCTTACCGACGCATTGAGCAGCCTGTACTCCATTGCGGCTTCCGACCATTGCACCTCGTCCTCATTGTATGTTAAAAATGTGTTCCCACTCTGTTGGAATCTGTTCTCCAGGAGTCTATTATTGCTGCTGCTATTATCATTTGTCACATTTATAATATCTAGTGTTGTTACTAAGTACCACTACCATTATTTACTAAGCCTACTACTAAAGAGGCAGGTGTAGCGCAGTGGTTAGAGGCGCAGTATAATCACGTGGGTTCGATCCCGCTCCCTAGGCTCACTAAGCCTAGGGCCAAATCTCTTTGGGGTCGGCGAATTGGTACCAAACGTGCCTGGGAGGACAGCAATACTTACTCGATATAGGTCAAATATATATTCAATCACCTCTAACGATGGTTGATGTGTTTGAATGATGGCTTTGATTGATTGTTCCTCAGGAATTGATGAACGCAGAAAGCTTTATCCTTTATCCTTTATTACTACTAAAACTGAAGAGAGGAGAAAGGTGTAAAGAACATAAAATCTGTCGATGCTCAATGGGATCTGAGCAAACAATCGGCTTTGCAGAACTTTGACGAAGTAAAGAGAGTCTTTTATGAAGGCTAAAAGTTCCCTAATTGTGACGGCAAACCACTGAAGGACTCATCGATTCGTTTTTACCCTTTTATTTATTCCTGTTCGACTTTGTGCCCACTTTTTCGGCATGAGTAACAAAAATGTGGATCAAAAATCAAGGAATTCTGGACTTCCACTGCCCACCTACCACATTTGCATTCTTCGCGATTTTGCTCTAGGGTCATTCTTCGTCAAATGTCGCCTGTGACACAGTGGTTACAACTGTCCTTCAGTGCATAATTGATTATTCGATAGTTCGATCCGACGTCCCAAGCTCTCCAAGCCCTCTATCCCTCATGGTTCGGCATTTGGCACCAGGCTTGCCTGGGAGTAACACTGATTTAATGCATCGGCAAAGCATAAGAAGTCATTGTATAGATCAAATGAACTCAGCCACCTCTAACGATGTTTAATGAAGTCGAATGACGTGTCATGGCTTATCATTTGGCGATTGAAAGCCGCAGAACACTTTGAAATCAAGCGCACATTGTCTGAAGCTGATTTCTGTATCATTAGAGTATTCATTAGAGTGTTAAGAGTTAATATCTTCACCACACTAGTCGTACATATAAATTTTAGAGGGTATTCTTTCAATACTAAACATGTATAAAACTAGACTTAAGAAGAGTGATGGTAGAATTAAGGTATATATAGCCGATACATCGGGGGAACACTACCACCTTCTACTGGATAAAATCGCGCTTTTCAAACTGTACTCGTGTTCGAGATGCAAGCCAGCCTTGGCGGAGAAAGCTGTAAGTGCCATGAGGCGTTGAAGGGTTCCACCTTAGTAACGTGTACATTGTAAGCAAGAATCTGTAGATTCTAGTTGCGATTTCCATCGTGACAGACAAGAACTACTGTGAGCTGGGATATTATGGCTTAAATTCGAAAGCGGTTACTATCCTCGAACAAAATGCATAGTACACAAAACATGTATCAGGAGCGTTTTGCGTCAGCATGTCAAACTTTATAGCTGAACGACTCACATATATAGTGTGAGAAAAAAAACCGCAATTCATCCAAATGGCAACTCGCATAAAACCCTAGAACATACGTAATCGATGTTCTTAGAGATCGATATGAGCACATGTCAAAAAGCTTAGTGGGACGGAGAAAACGAAATGATGATTGACGGACACGAACCCGTCAAGTTCTCGCTGTCGGCACACATTCCGATCCAAGCACCCGTGATTGTGCCATGGAGTGACCGGAAACGCAAAAATAGTTTAATCTGTTTAGTGCGTTATCACCTGTGATCTTTCCATCACATTGATCAGCCGAACCTTCCAACCATTATTAAGTGTTTTTCTTCGTATTTTTGTTGAGCAAACGCGAGGTGAAAATGCCGAGGTTAATAGAAAGTCGGTCGTGGCATTATAAGTGTTTTATATCGGTATTTTTTGACGTGCGAACTAGTAACAACGTAGCAACTTCTCTTCCTTACGACGTTTGGGTATAATCGTTTCCTTGCATGGGCGAACATATCGCTGGAAAGTGTGAGTTTTTCAGGAATAGGAAGCAAAATTGTCGAAGGATCAGCAAAAAACAACACAGATCGGATTCGCGAACTCATTATCGTCCTCGGATTAGCTTCTTCCACTGAAGCAATGAAATTGGTAGTGGTTCTACTATTTAGAGGGCCCTGATCCTGGAATTTCCCCGATGGAGAGAAATCACTCCATAGTTTAACTGTGTTCGAAACTACCGATCGACCGATAGGACTGCACGATTTGTGGAACGAACTTCATGGGAGTGGAAGCGATTCAATACTGCGTGGTGCGCCGAGACTGGTTTGTTTAGATAAATATTTTCCTGCTCTCGTCATTGAAATTATGTGGAATTTTCGAAGAAACAGAGTGGAATTATTTTATAAGAAAACTCTTACATATCGCTGGCTGCAACCGTTAAATAAGAGGAAAAGTGAGAAAGAAGAATGAGCAGGGATAAAAAAGAGTTAAAAGGAAAAGGAGATAAAAAAGAGAAGGAGAAAAGGAAAGGGAAGAGAGAAAAAGAAAAAATATTACGGCAATAGATACCACCAAGAATGATTGTGCTGGTGCCGGTTGGGTGAGGTAGAGAGGTTTTACAAGATAAGAGGTTTCAACATTATGAACTAAAGAATGGAAACTGAAATGGCAAGTTGAACCACTTCCATAGAGCTCATAGCAATCTGCTAGAGAAGTAATTTCTTGCTCCTGTGAGTGTAATGTTGAGGTGTCTATTTCATATTTCCTCGTCTTTTCTTTCTATCATATTAGAAGTATGTAATGATGAATACAGCTTGTCGATTTCTGTGATGTATGTAACACGGAACGACACTGTTTACAAGAGCAAGAAATAAAACTTCCATATCGTCCCGTTGTTGGAAGATTAACGACAGAAAGTAAAGAAAAGGGGAAAAAGATAAAATGAGGAAACGAAAATCATAGATTCACTAAAAATGCAATGATATGCAAGTATAGAGATACCAGATAATAACTGGAAACGAAACACACTGACTCAATGTTGGAAATGACAGGGCTTACAAGGCTTATCAGGAAGGAAGCGAGGAAGAGAGGAAGTAATTGATGAAAGAAAGGAAAATGAAAGCAGCTGCTGCGTTTAGGTCGGCCAAATCGCTCCCTGATTGTGTTAGAGAAACCAAGAGAAAAATTTCCAGTGGCCTCAAATAACAAATGAAACCTTTGAAGAAATAGCACGGTTTAATGTCAGGTGATGAGTTCTACGCGATTTTAATCCAAGTCACAATTTTCAGGCGATCATTTTCTTTCATACTCTCCATAATTATTTTATCTTGAAGAGTGTTATCATTCCGGAAGCTGTCGCCAGAAATCCACCAATTATTGCTGAACATTCTTGCCCACAAACAGAACTAGTTCAGAGTGTCGTTAGCTTTTTCCTTCTAAATTATGTTATAAATCATTCGTCAGTGTTTTTCTCAGTGCTTCTTCCTCGCCTATCAAGCAATAACGAGGCCTATCGGCTGCCTAGAAATCGATGTGTGAAGTTTCATAGATAGTTGTCATTACAATAACTGTGTTGCTCATTCACAGTGTATGAACAATCCGTTTTGCTCAACGATGAGCGGAATTATCCATGTATTTTCAATATTTATATGGTTTGATGGATAAAGAATACTTCGATTTTCCCGTATGAAATGCTGAGATATTTGCAAAACTCCGGACCACAGGTGTATGCAGTGGAGAACGAACACGCGCTCTTGTCCGTACCGGGGAGCAGCGCACTTCACCACTACACCATCCGGGTCGACTTCGATTTTCTTCCATTTTCTGGAAAAATCATTTCTATCTTCATCTAATGTGAGCATTCAACGTTCCACTTTTTTCGATATGTATAACTAGCTGAGAGACAGGCCAAACGAAGGACCCGCACGGTGTGGTGGCGAACGCGTTAGCCCCGGAAATGGTAATGGTGTTTTCGTTCCCCACCGCAGACACCTGTTTGCAAACATCTTAGCATCGTTATGGTTGAATTCCGCTGTTCCCAAATTTCTTGGTTCTGTGAAGCTTCTCAGACGGCTTAACTGGCTTTGTCCCTTGAGAGAAACAAATGAACAGAAAAAGGAAAAGAGGTAAAAACAGGGGAAGTTGTTTCCGCAGGAGACATCGATAGTGTGGAATTTGTAAAATCATTCCGGTTTGTCGTTCTATGACTTTCCAGAGTTCCACCAATTTCGTTTCCAGTCTTTTTTGTTCCTTCTTATTATCGTAAACTAGAATCTATGCACTGTTCACCAAATGTGGAGTCATTTCAAAGGCGGGAAAACTTTGGAAATCACACATCTCAATGATCATCTTTTTTTTTCATCAGAAATAGGACGTCTTCGTAAATAAGGCTACCACATTTTCACGTGTACATGAGATCCTCTGTAAGAAACCAAAGGAAAATGTGAAGTTTCATCAGTGTTTACCATTGTTTACCAACTACTTATTGTTTCTTCATCGGCTTTGATACCATTCATTTAACTTCCTCTTGCATTAACCAGAAATCGTGAAATGATGTCTTGAGTCCATTCAATGATTAGTTAGCGTTGAAGTGATTGGAATCCTGTTCTTCCTTCATGGGTGTTTCCATAGACAAGTAAAAAAGGAAAGGTCGTACGTAGGGCTCATACGTTGATTTAGTACGATGAGATAATGTGAAGAAATTTGAATAGTTCTCTATCAATCGTCACATTATTGTGTGATCGAAAAGTTCTACCTAATAATTCAAATAGGATAGAAGGAGTGAGTGGAAAGAATGAAGAAAGCTCCCCACTAGTCATGTGCCAAGCATTCAACTCAATTCGTAGCATTGTAGAAGTGGTTGAACGCATATACAGCCTATACAATGAACTCAAAGGTTTATCGAGGCCAGTATTTGTTATCGTCACATATAGGTTTGGAGCAGCCTGCCTGTACTAGTGGAATTTAGAGCTTGGTTTGCTCAGCTCAGGAGATCATACCACGCCACGTTTGCACCGCATATAGTGAACCTAACCACTGCACTGTACGCGTCTCCTCAAGGAGAATCTAAGCAGAAATTTCCAGGTAATGCCCATAACGAACAATTGCTTAATCTTAGACCTAAAATAGTGGGTATTTTCTATCAATAGTTAATGATTTTGTTGCCTTAAAATCACGTCACAACCACCTAACAAACTAAAATCTATTTTGGTTTTTCAAATGCAGAGGAAGGTCGTAGTTTCGATACTTTGAATTATTACGCTCATTCACTAGAGGACACTAAATTGAAGGGCGGGCCAATCTTTTTCTACTAATTGAAACCTTTATGTTACATAGGTTTGGAGACTGCATCGAAACTCACATCGTCCTTCTACCAATACTTGTCGTTCTTTCCCTTCCAGTTCACATTTTCGCCTTCACTTACCCTATTGATCGTATTATCACCGCTTTCATTAAGATAACGACAAAAATAATGTAAAAAGAAGAGCAAGTATTCTGCGCTCTAAGGGTGGGAGCCGCATTGGTGCGATGACGTTGCTCAAACACCTCTCTATCATCAACCCATCTCTTCACGCACTATTGACATCAGCGGTGACTGATTTCCTTTACAATGCATCCTACCTGTCGTGGTCTTGTGCCAAGTTTATTATTGGTTCCGAAATATAAATGAAATACACTGACAGTTGCCTAGCACAACTTTTACAAATATTTTGTTTCTCTACACTCATCACTTGAGCACTTATTTTGTCTGTGAAATAAACGAGCACAGTGCACCGGTGAGCTTTGACCCTAGAATGATATTCGTTACTTACTAAGAAGCGTAGATACGTTTTATGACTCCATTTCTCTGCGACTGTATAACAAAAACTAGCGGCCACAATGTCCCCAATTTTGTGGCACCTCACTTTTTATTGTGATTTTTGATACATAGTCAGTTTTTTATTCTCTGTTTTCTTCTGAAAGGCAATGGTCTATATGGTGCAGAATCTTTTCAAAAGCAATAGTCCGTCCTCTTTGGAATGAACTCGGCTAAAAAGAGGGTTGTGTAAATTATCAAGTGAGAAATTGTTGGCTCTTTCCTTGAACGAACTTCTGGTGCAACATTTGCATTGGATAAATCATCAACTGATGATATGAAATGTTGCAGGAAAGAAATTCTTTGCATCCAAATAAGCTACCAAAAAAAAATAGCCTCCATAGCGGTCACACAGGCCTCAATATGCCATCATAAATGACTCCTATGAGGTTATGTGGTCATGAATTTCCTTGGCCATAACATCAGGGCAGCGGTAAACGAGGTTGCCACATTGGAATGCGAACAATTTTTCGTTGGTTTTGGACTTCCTGGCTTTTATTTTATAATAAAAACAATTTTCCAACAATTAGATGCTTTGGAAGTTGCAAACAGGACAGAATTGTAAAAGAGACTTTGCACTATTGTTGTATGAGTAAGTGTAGTACGTTTGCTACTATCTAGCATGTGTTGTGGCGAGTGTAGCGGTGGTCGAAGGCGCCCTGCGATACACACGTGCGATCGATCCTTGCCCTCGTGACTCACCAAGCCCTCCATCCCTACGGGGTCGGCAAATTGGTGCCAGACTTGTCTGGGAGGATAGCAGCACTTGCTCGATACACCGGTGGGTCACCGCGAGTCATTGTAAAGACCAGTCACCGTTCAGTCATACGTTCAGTCACCTTCAATGACACTTAATGAAGTTGAATGCATGGCTCATCCCTCAGGGACAGATTAACGTCAAGAGTTTTATTCTTTATCCTTTATACTATGTGCTTCTCTGGTCCATTATACAAATACATTATTATCAGCACCTGGAAGAACTTTGCACCCCACATTGAGTCTGTTTCAGTAGTTTTTAACTCCGTGAGATGGTGACTGAAATGAAATAACAGTGAATTTTTGGTCAACTTACCACTTAATGAACTTTTTCGAAAAAAGATCTTTCGCAAGTCATTAACTGCAAAGAAAATGGCATTTCTGGTCTCATCCCTTCCACTTTGATCCGCTTCAGATTACCTGGCCAGTGAACATACATAGTTTGGTAAAAAGGTTCTGGAAATTGCTGTAATTGTAAATGAACAATATAGTGTCTATAGAGTCCTCTGGTATTAACGCGTATGGACACTATAGTATACCAGCTGTTATGAGTCAAGAAGTACTGGAAATGCAAACCACATTATTCAACACACATACACGCTAGGGCAATGAAACTGGATCTAGCCAAAAAAGAACCACTTACAACGCCTAACAAGTGTTAGGAATCCTAGGAGGTTTTGAAAATATGAGAGTAGCCCAGGAACATAGGAAACCAAAAGAAGCATTTTGCTTATCTATTTGAACATTACGATTTCTCATTGATTCATTCTACGTCTATCGCTCTTCTTTTCCATTAAATGTGAGCTGCTACCTAGATCTTAAGAGAAAAGTATCATTGAGAAGCATTTGCTCAATATGAGTTCCCTTTCTTTGTAAATGCGTTAACAGAGCTCTCAAAATTTTTATTACCTAGGACACAAAAAAAATTTTCTGAAAATTGAAGCTTTTTAGCCCAGAATTCTCGTCTTGAGTTCCGTCAATTGGATTTGAACTGTTCAGCTCTTTCTGTTTACGAGAGTTTTTTATCTGCAGTGCTCCTTAGATTTCTTCACAAAATTTTCAGTAAAGTAGAACGGCAATTTTCTTTCATCTTTACCCCTAAACGCTAACGTCGTCTTGAATCTTCTTTAACTTTTTATTCTCTTCTGAAGCTCAACGTAACCTTGTTGAACAACGATAGTTGCAAATTGATATTATCGTAGCGAGTCTGGACTGAGATTGAAAGCTAAATTAAGATCTTATTCTTTGCGTCACTAATGACTTTTTCATAAGGTGACATGTTCAACAGGTAAACTGTAAGAATCTGAAGGTCTTAATTTCTCTATCTATTTCAGTGCAGTCGACAGCTTACTCTAGTGTGATCATGGCTTTTTCCGTGAGCGTGCTGACAGTTTTGGTGTGATTAACATTGAAGAACCTTTCCCTCAATCTCCTTTGCCGGTATGGCTTCCCTTCATTATTCTAGTCTTGTAATCCTACCACAATCCTGTTTTTTAGAAGAATTTATTCGTTATCTTGGTTCTTTCTTTTTCGTTTCTTGGTTCTAAGCAGCACAAACTGAATTCCTCTGTCGTGTCGTAGAATAGTTCAGGGAAATGGGCGATTCCTGTTTGATGTGCTGAACTACCACCTATATTCGTCTCCGATAACACTGCAGGCAGCGTCGTCCATCAGCTTTCAAGCGAAACATTCCACAGCAACGTTATCTGTAGAATTCTCAACCGTTTATTTTGTAGACATAGCCATCTCTCACTTTTGAAAGCAAAATGTTGATTCGATGACGGTGATCGTTCGGCAACGAGCAATGCTTTGATACAAAGCAATGTCATCGAGTTTCCTTAGGTTTTCACAAAGACATTTTTCCTTGTTTTCAATATTACAAGCCGCAAAACTATTGCTGGTAGCAGTTATTTGGATTCTGCTCGTTTCTCGGAGAGCTCCACATTTCTCGAAGCCGTTCAGAACCGTGCCAACGTGAACCTTGAACAGATTTTCGAAGCTTACTATGAATCCTCATATCTTACTGTTTCCGTCGCATCTGAAGGACTGCCTGAAGTACTCACTGTCTACTTCTGGAATGAAGTGTACTCAATGCAATCTGTTCTCTGTCCCATTTCCACTTCATCCATTTAGGAGCTTTCTCATGCTGACGCAAAGTGATCTCCTATTTCCCCATCAAATACGTGCGCCCTTAAAAGAAATATGCTGCGAGTCCCAGAACTCATGCACCCTGCACTTCCATTGCGGTACATCACAAAGAGCTGATGGAGAATGTCATAGAAGGGTAACCTTTATTTAATGAATTCTGCCGAATATATGATAGCTCGAGTGTTTCTCTCTAACTCAAAGGACCGACTTTCTATGAACCTCGGCATAAATGGCCAATATATATATTTAATTTTAACTTATTATTTACTGCCTTCACGGATGACCCTCACATGAGGGATCTCGAGCCGGTTAGTTGCGAAGCTACCTAGTGCGTTCCCAGGTGGCGGATAGGGGATTAATCGCGGACCAAAAGCGACCTTTGCTTCCCTGAGACGCAGGTGGACCCAGGGCATGGACTCCCTATTTCTGCTAAGCTGATTTGGCAATAGTTTCAGTATTTGCTAAGCGTATTGATGCATGCGTGTGTGGGAGTGTTCTTGGTAATGCGGATTGTATTCTACGATTCAATTCAGCCAAAAGCCTGCAATCAAGTGACTGGGAAGTATATGCAAGGCGGTTAGGAATCGCCTTCAACAAATAAGCTCCATGTCCACTTTGGGAGAGCCTGGCAAGCTACCCATGAGTATACCCAGCTCGCACGTTCAGAGCCCAAAAAGCTATACGTGGGTATCACAAATGCTAAACACAGTAAAAAAAAAAACGGGCCTCATTTCTCTGATTCCGAAAGAGCCCATAATTTCGCAGCATAGGGTAGGACGAGTACGGAGGGGCTGCTAAAATCTCAGGCTAATGGAAGCTGCCTGGATTTCAAAGAATTATGGTGACGATCTGTACCTACAATGCACGTACACTTGCATCCAAGCCCTCGATTGAAGACATGCTTATGCAAGCAAGAAGGATAAGGTATGACGTCATCGGCCTGGCCTAGACGAGAAGATGCCGGCCTTTCAACGCCGTCTATGACACCGGAGAAGAATTGTTTTTCGGAACATGCGACAGTAGAGGAGTGGGCGGCGTTGGCGTTCTCGTAAACACGAATTTGTTCATGAACATCGATTCATTCGAACAACTAACAATCCGAATCGGGCTTTTACGATTAAGAAGACGTGGATCAATTCCGGCTTTGACAATCTTCGTCGTTTACACACCGACCTCTAACTATGACGAAGAAGAAGTCGAACCGTTCTATATAGACTTGGACATGTTGTACGGAGAAGACCACACATTCTTCAACGTCATCATTGGAGATTTCAACGCCAAGATCGGACCAAGAAGAACGTCTGAAGAACGTCAGATTGAGACCCACGGATTAGAATGGAATGAACAGGGTGAGCGGCTCTCTGAGTTTATCACGGCGACCAGAACAATCCATGGTAGCTCGCAAATCCAGAAGCCCCTCCCTCAGCGCTGGACGTGGGAGTCTCCCAATGGAGGGTACCATAACGAAATAGATCACATCATAGTAAATAGAAGGTTTTGCCTACCCGATGTCGCTGTTATCCAAAAATGTTACATAGGATCAAACCACCTTGGTGCAAGATTCTATTTCTCTCGGAAAGGAGAAAAAGCCGCTAAATTCCAAAACCGAAGTCCCAGAACCACCGTGAACTGGGACTAATTCAATTCATTAGTCGGCTGTTCGGAAGATACCGTTGTCGATAACATCGACGAAGAGTACGATCGTCTCATTCAACATCTTCAGGCTAGCGCTATGAAAGCTGAGAGTTCGAAAGCCCCAAGAGACGTCTCTCTCCAGAAACACTCCAGCTGATACGCCAGCGTGGAATCGCACGAGCTACAGGCAACAGCTAACTCGCCTCTGAAATAGCAAAACAATGCAGACAGGCGATGAAACAAGATCTTAAAGACAGAAGAGCAGCAGTAATGGTTGAAGCTGCAGAGGCCGGGAAAAGCATTCGGCAAGCCCACCGAAGCTTCGCCAATTACAAGACCAAAATGATTGCATTCCGGCGTCCAGACAGAACAGTTACAGCGTCCAGAAAGGCAATGGAGGAAATCATTCACAATTACTGCTCGGATATCTTCGATAGCCACGTCCACCTTCCGTCATATGAAATAAAGGAGGATGGATATGTTGTGCCGCCGGTTCTCCTTTCCGAAATCCGACATGCCATCTCGTCGGTGAAAAATCGAACAGCACCAGGTCCGGACAGGATAAGACCAGAACACCCGAAGAACCTTCCGCCAGTCCTCGTAAACACACTGGCTCACCTCTTCACACGTTACCTATCTAAATGCAAAGTCTACTCAGTGGAAGACCAGCAGGACCGTGTTATTGTTCAAGAAGTGTGACCTATACGATATCGGCAACTATTCCCCAATCTGCTTACTGCCTGTAGTCTACAAACTTTTCACCCAAGTCTTCCTAAACAAGATTGGCAAAACATTGGACAATGGACAGCCATGTGAGCAAGCAGCCTTTCGAAAAGGATTTAGCACGATGGACCACACCCACACAGTAACACGGTTCATTGAAGTAGTATCGCGAGAGTGCAAAAGACCGCTCTGTCTCACTATCATCGATTTACAGAAGGTCCTTGATTCAATTGAGATAGAAGCAGTCATGGAAGCCCTTGATAGTCAAGGAGTCTCTACTCAGTACATAAAGATTTTTCGTGAGCTGTGCAAAAATTTCACAAGCAAGATATTACCATTCTACAACGATATTAACATTGACTTCAAAAGAGGAATTTGGCAAGGCGATGCCATCTCGCCAAAATTATTTGCCGTCACCCTCCAGAACGTCATGCAAAATTGGAATGGGATAGTATGGGAATGAAAATCGATGGTCGGCAGATACACTCTATTACAGTTACCTTATAACACTAAACATTAGCCAAGAGGAACGTATGCTTGATGACTTTGATAAAGCCTATGGAAAGGTAGGTCTTCGACTAAATCTCACAAAAACGAAATTCCTCATTCACGCTCAACGGAACAAATATCTCCGAATGCTCCTGTTATATCTATCTAGGTCGGGAAATCAATATGATGAACGAACTAGCTCCAGAGCTGAGCAGAAGGAAACGAGCGGCTTGGGGAGCTTTCAAGAGCATGGAGGATGTAGTGAAGAGAACAAAGAACACCCGACTCCATGCCCACCTTTTCGATTGAATGGTACTTCCTATCTTAACGTATGCGTCAAAAACCTGGTCGCTGCGTAAGCAGAATGGAAGGTCACTCAGCGTTATCGAACGCGCAGTCGAAAGGACGATGCTAGGGGTATCCCGCTCCACACAAGTTATTGATGGGATCCGAAGCTCCGATCTGCGTCAATGATGCAAAAATCAAAGATGCCGTTCTGTGCGCCAAACAGTCAAAGATAAGGTGAGCCGGACACATAGTGTGTATGAATGACAACCGATGGACAAGAGCGGTTAGTGATTGAATTCCTCGGAATGTAAAACGTACTGCGGGAAGACCACCGACCCGATGGTTAGAGTTCTTCACAAAGAGCCTTGAAGAAAGATATGTTGCTCGACGAGTCCCTAGAGCGAGCAGAACCCACTGGGCTACTCGTACACGCAGCAGGGAAAAATGGAAGATTTGCTGGAAGATATTTCGAAATATAACTTCAGTGATGCTGAGATATTAGCAAAACTCCGGACCGCAGGTGGCCGCGGTAACCAATGAACACGCTTTGTTCTTTCCGGGGAGCAACGCGTTAACCACCACACCATACGGATCCTTCGTTTTGCTTGCCTCTCAGCTAGTTCTATCAATTTTTTGCTACCAGCAATCACTCGTCAGCGGGATTGATTACTCCCCGGAAAGGACAAAGCGCTTCCGTTCCCCACCGCAGACACCTGCGGTCCGGCGTTTAGCAAATATCTCGGCATAATTGAAGTTATATGTATATACGAGCTATTACGAACCCCCTTGTTGAGCCGATGCGAGGTTGATATAAGTTATTCTCGTTGTCGCTCGATGGCTGACGTTTCAGCCACTTCGACTTCCTCAGAGCCTGAATTTTATGTAGCAATAGCCTTATATTTCGGCAGAAACTGTAGCATTGATAAAGATCTAAGATTTAAATAAACGTCGTATTTCTAAAAAGACTACGCACCGTGCCGTTGCCAGTGGGATCACTCTGATGATGTTCCCGTTGGGTGACGAGCGAGACCCGCCCAGATCAAAAAATGGATTGGAAATAAGGCGCCAGGTGACGTGTGATCTTCCCGGTTCATCTTTGGATTTTTGAAATTTATCTAAAACGCATCAAGAGTCTTGTGCGTTGATATTTTTGATTGCTGTGCCAGGATCCGGACAGTCATTTCAAAATCATCACCATTGTGCCTTCGTGCGCTTTAAGTACCTAGATGAGTACTTTGCCGATTTTTAAGTTTCCCATCCAGTTGTTTTCTATGCAGACACAGAGTGGTCTAGCATTTTCTCCAATTTATTCTTCACCGCATGCCTTGCATGAGATCAAGTGTATTGTATCTAAGCTCATTCAATCCCCAACTCTGCCGTTCAGATTACGTAGTTTGCTGAGCTGCATAAACGATCAGAGAGGTGGTTGCAACCTAACTGACGGCGTAGGAAATTGGGTAGGAGGCCAATAACCGCTACATAATCCTCAAGACCGCCTTTTTTTAGGCACCTCTTAATGGCGTAGCTCATTTCGTTTTATTTAAACAGCAGCTCGAAAGAAATCTTATTTAAGTTTGAAACGTTATTTTGAGGAATAACTCTACCTGTTGGTCTGACCCATGTATCTTCTGCTTCGTAACCATTGGAAATGGCTATCTTTGTGCCAAGTTTAGCGATTCCTTCCCTTCCTCTTCTCCTGTGCGTACATTTGTAGCCGATCGGCACATGTTTTGATGAGCGCTTTTTTCTTGTGAAAGATCAGAGAAAAGATATAGCAATAACATATTTTTGCTACTTGATTTTCTACACCATTTTGTTGCATAACCACTTCCTGAAAGCTTTATTTGGATGTTTAAGAATGGAAACCAGTTCTCGATTGGTTTTTCTCGCGTGAATTTTTTATGTACTCCGACTGTCTATTTAGCAAATCAAAGCATTCGTTCAACTGTTCTTGTGCGGAACAGACGATGAAGCAGTCGTCTATTTGTCGGCAGTAGAGCAAGGGTCGGCGATCGAGAACTGGAGCACCGTAAGAGATGGCAAGGCTTGGTGCTCATCGTTGTCCCATGGCCAACTGTCTAATCTGTGCAAAATGTCTTACTAACATCCTAAAGATTGAACAACAAAGGAACTATCTTAAGAGAGCTATTAGTTGTTGATTCAACAAGCCATACTCATTTATTTTCTTTTCATTTTTGACAAGTAGCTAGAAAATGGGTGTCATTGCTAAGTTATTCGACACATTGGTATACAATGAAGGAATATCGAATGACATTGCTTCTCTTCAGTAGAAAGCCTTTAAACTTGTGATCTTCGGATGTTGTCGAAAAGCTGTGCCTTACCGAGCCACGTGGGTAGGATGATTTACTATCATATCAGGATTACTATCATGGGCGAAAGATTAATCTTCCTCCAATTGCACTGTTCTTTCTTAAGTAATTTATGTTGATTTCCCACTTGGACCCAGTTTTTTCATTTTTATTTATATTCTCATTTGCTCCGTCTTCACATCTTTTGCGGGGATCCCATCACTTGTCACACCCAACTCGTTTCCTCACATCCATCGTCCGCGAAAGTCTTCCAACTTTTAGGTGTGGCATTGGTTGCTGCTTGAGGATTTTCATTTCATCTCGACTGTCGTAGAATGCTATTCGAGCAGTCCTTTCTGGAGTTCTGAGATAGCTGGGCTGGAGCATCCCTAGTTGTATTACAGAGAGTAATTTCTTCCCAGACAAGTGCGGTAACAGCTCGAACCTGGAGGGATGAGCGGCTTGGTTATCCGGGGCCGAATCGAACTAGCACCGTGTCCCTGATGATTGATGGACATCACTAATACTGTGATATTCGCCCCATTACTTGGACCTGAAAGATCTATGCCTCTTTTATTGTGCCAATGCCGGCCTCTAATCGAAACACATTTCTCACAGTTGCCCTTTTCTGCGTGAGACATGGAATTACGAACTGGTAAAATATGAGCGCTTTTGTTCACATAGTTGGTGAATATTGCTTATACAACGCCTTTGAAACAATCTTTTCTGAACCACACTAAACGAAAACCAACGAAGTTATACCACTATGCTGCGAAGCTTCGTGGAGCAATGCAAATTATTTGTTCTAGTGAATCACTTTAAATGGATCGATATTGCTAGATCGAGAAGCCCGTATGCCCTAGGTTTTCAACAAAGAGCTCGTAACCAATAGCAAATATCATCTCATTCGATACATCAGTGCAGTTCCAGAAAATAAGTCTTTCGCCCGTATCAGAGAAGTCCTAGACGGAGTCTTGTCGTCATGCGCAATTCGACTACATCGTAGTTGACCTTATAACTTAATCCTCAGCATGATCTCCCACTCCTAGGTTTCAGGGTCTCACTGTACACTAATTTTTAGTAGTGAGTGCTAAATTCTCATCGTTCCACCTGCTAACCTACTGAGAGTTTTTCGAGGACATAAAAATGAACTTTCTTATTGTCCAATTTCGAACATTCCAAACAATTCTGTGTGTTTATCAGTTCTCCGAATAGAAGTCTGTGATTATCCCCTTCAATGTCGCAAGGCAAACAGCCGTTGTTACGCATTCCCAGATGCTGTGCCGTTGGCAAAATCAATGGAAGAAGCACCATCATTTCAGATGTTCATCTTCTTCCCTCTTAAAAAAAAATTCTTCAGGAGCTTTGTGTATTGACTAGCTCACACAAGATTGTTTCAAATTTTTGTTGTGGCTAACGTTTTGGTGATGTTGCTTTCATCACAGCAGCAACGATTCGAGTTGAGAGTCAATATTAGTTGTTTTTTCTTGAAATATAGACCTTGGCATTAAGTCGAATCCAGTAGAGTGGAGCACCGCTTGAACAAAGTTAATGTCATCCAACAGTGTACTCTGTAGCAGATGGCTTTTGACGCTGGAATGAACTGACCTCGGCCGATAGTTTCCCAGGATAAAGGACAGTATTTGGTCGATTACTAAACGAAACTATTTGTTTCTCAGGTGAATACAAGCTATGGCAGCCGGTTTAGTACTATATAAAGGCAAACATTCAATTTCAACTTTAACTTAGCGTTGATGCTAACAATCAATGTCAAAATTTATTGATAAGCTTACACGAGGTTGATGATGAAGCGTTAGCTACAGCAAAGATATCCACAAAATCGTGTAAGCTTATCAATAGTCAAGATGATGGTTATCAATGCCGAGATCGAATGAAGTCGGTAGGAAAAATATGTCTTCTAGGAAAATCTCGTGCTAGAGTACATCATATGCAAATATAGTGTTCGCAGTGGTATTATAGTATTGGCGGGCAACTCTGATGAAGTGAAGTGAGAGGAGCTCGTTCACTTGCCTTGCCTCCCACTACTACTGCTCTTTCAAAACCCCTACAATCATGACAGCTTCATTGTACAGATGATATTTGGCTTCTACATGGTGAAATACCTCGAAAAATTTTCCTTAAACTTACAATGCTACGAAATTCAGGCACAGTGGAAATGATTTTCTCAAAACATTTTCGCAAAATAACCAGTAAACATCAGAGATATTGTCGTTTTCTTTCATAATTTGGAACCCACCGTTTGATAACAGGCATAACGATAAGGAGATATCTGTCTGGTTATTCTGTGCCAAATAACATATTTTCGAGGAGTAAATGTAACTTTTCTGGGAACAGAAGAAGCGCAACACACACCCACTGCAATCAATACATAATGATCGCATGCTGTGGCTCTAGTGAGTTGCGTGTGGGAAAGGGTTACTCCGAGTAAGATGTCTTGTCACTAGAATAGCAACTAAATAGCTCTCTAGTTGCAAATTCATGTCTCGACATATTATTTAAGGTGTGTATTACTAGCTAATACTTTTTTTTGATTGGCACTATTATAGTTCCCAGGATCGACTTTCTATTAACCTCGGCATTGGAATATGAATGTGTCGTTTTCTTGTTCAGCAATCGCGAGGTTTTTAAACAGCATACATTTACTTCCATAAAAACACAATACAATACACCACTAGCTGACGTTTCGGCAGTATCGCCTTCTTCAGAGCCTGGAAGAGTATACTGATATACAATCTACTAAGCCAAACGCTTCAATACCACTCACAAAAAGAAAAAATCTATGGCAATTACGTGATCAACAACTTCTCGAAAAACCCACCGCTTTTTCGTGACTTTTAATGAGGAAGTTTAGAACAGCTGATTATAGTCGCATACGGTTGATGACTGCACCATCCAACATCAGAAATTGATGTTTTGGCATTTATCCAAAAAACCTCAAGAAGTTTTCGCGCTGGTGTTTTGGACACCTGTGCAAGGATATTGAGTTTTACTTCAAAATCGTCTCCGCTATGCTTTTGTATCCTATGCGTGCCTAGTGGGGTGCTTCGTCTTAGTTTTCGTTTGCCATCTAGGTGTTCTTTTATACGGATACACAAAGGTCTACCCGTTTCGCCAATATATTCATCTCCGCAATTATTACAAGAGATCAGGTATATCGTACCTGAACTCATGCAATCACCGTCCCTGTCATAAGGGCAAATTACGCAATTTGCTGTTTCACATAGATGGTCATACAGGCGGTTACGAACTAATTGACGACGTAGAGTAGCCGGTGGTATTTCAACTATCGCTACCGATTCCTCAAGATCTGCCCTTCTTAAGCATCGTCTTATAGCTGCGCTTACTTCGTCGCTTATAAAAGGCAACATAAACGGGATTTTGTTTTGGCCAAGCGTTTCGCGTGGGCGCGTCGTTCTCCTTGTAAACTTATCTCGTGGGGTTACTATTTCGTAGCCATTGGAGATGGCTATTTGCTGGTTATCTCGTGGGGTTACTATTTCGTAGCCATTGGAGATGGCTATTTGCCGGGCCAAGTCGCGCGATTCTTCCTTTAGTTCACTGGTAGTGCACACAGAGGTGGCTGTTCGAAACATGTTTCTCACAATCGCCCTCTTTGTGTGTGAAGGGCGGGAAGAAAGGAAATGAACAAGGATGTTCTTGTTACTTGGTTTTCGATACCACTTTGTCAGGTTACCGCTACTTGATAGGTTTATTTGATTATTATTACTGTTACTATTACTACTATTATTATTTGGACACCTGTGCAAGGATATTGAGTTTTACTTCAAAATCGTCTCCGCTATGCTTTTGTATCCTATGCGTGCCTAGTGGGGTGCTTCGTCTTAGTTTTCGTTTGCCATCTAGGTGTTCTTTTATACGGATACACAAAGGTCTACCCGTTTCGCCAATATATTCATCTCCGCAATTATTACAAGAGATCAGGTATATCGTACCACGCCATTAGCATTAGAGGCACTATTATTATATTTTCACCGCTATATTTTATTCCTACTATCATTATCTACAGCTGACACTCTCACCATCATCAGTAGGCATTTCGTTAGCCAGTCATTTGTTATGCAGGTTTGGTTTCTGGTCGCTGAATCGACCTGTGGGCCGCCTTCTGCTTTCTCGCCTTCCCTCTCTCCTATGTAAACACGATGTTGGCGTCGAGTCCATAGAATGAGTGTCCAATCCCCAGCTTGGCGTGAAGCGAATCCGTGCCACCGATGTCCCGCACGTAAGCAACTACGTCCATGTGGCGTCGGCCGCTGTGGACTGCGCTTAGTCTTTCGCCGCGCGCCGTGTGCAATGCAAATTCGGCCATTAAACTCTTCTCTTTCTATTTATTATTTGCTGCGTACTCTTTTTAACGGCAGAGTATATTTCGAAATATAACTTCAATGATGCTGAGATATTTGGAAAAATCCGGACCGCAGGTGTCTGCGGTGGGGAACGAACGCGCTATTGTCCTTTCCGGGTAGTAACGCGTTCACCACCACACCACGTGGGTCCTTCGTTTCGCCTGTCTCTCAGCTAGTTCTATCGATCTGTTCCGTCAGCAATCACCCGTCATCGGGATTGATTTGGAGGGCCCAAGTCGGCAACGATTGCATCGGCGGAGGCATCTTCTCTTCTTTTGTAAATTATTAGCCTTAAGAGGTATCTTTTCGCTGATCATGTCTGGTTGCATAGGCTATTAATCGATGAATACTACGAAATGGATACGAATTGGAAACAGTCATGATATGCATTGATATCAAGGCATACCGTCATTTGCTTGTGACATCGATAACTTTTCCGTCAACACTGTGAAGAACTTTATCACGGAATGCTTTTCTTCGTTGAAGCTAATATCGCTAGTATTCCTGTCATTTACGTAACGGTTAAGTTTAGAATGATCGGCATCCCTACTTCAGCAGTAATTTTTGAAGCTAATAAAAATTGGCTTTCGAAGAAGAAAAAACGATTCTCACAACTCTCCGAGTGAATAACAGTGCTCAAGAATTACAAAACATGCCTCTAGGTCTATAAACGGACCTTTTTCTGGAAACCAAGATAGCGAAGTGTTTATTGTCTGTTCTGCTTTTTCCGATACAATCAGAAGTGCGTTTACTAGCAGGTCTCATTAGCATATGCGATAGCCTCTCTTGGTTAAACTGAGTTCTTGGCTTCCTAGTAATCACATGTAGATCTCCGTATTGGCTGCATGCCATGAATTTCAATCGTGCATTGTCTCCGATGCTCGTTCAGTCGCTATGACATCCGTGTGACATTCAGATGAGCGAGGTCCAGATATCGGCCGCCGACCGACAGCTCATCGTCGAGTTGCGGTCGAGGATCCACAACGAGCTGCAGCTGGTGCCGTCGTATTCCGACGACTTATCGCTTCTACGATGGCTAGTCGGATGGGATCGCAAAGTGGGTGAGTTTGACTATAAACAACAGGAGGACTGTGTTAGACCATGAGAGAAAAAGAAAGTCGTTTCTATGCGTTGAATTCGATGCTGGTTGTGCAATCGCGCACACTTCAAAAAGTGTATAGATGTATAGCTATTTGATTCCATTCATATGTCAGAAAAGTCATTATGCTTCTTTTCAGCTTCAAAGTTTTTTTACTGTTTAACCTTCTTTGCGAATAATTTGGTGTTTCTTACAATTAAATCTAAGCCTCTGTGTAATTCATTTACTTCATACCTGGTTTTATTCCTTCATTAGTCGACACTTGACTGACACATTATCGAACATCCGTTTTTTCACTCGATTGGGCACCTGGGCAGAAAACAAATTTGATAAATGAACGCCAGAATTGGCAAAGTCGTCAGAAGGCTGACCTAGGGGCATCGAGGAAATTCACAACGGTTTTACATCGGTATCGGTCATAAGGGCTCGACTCTCTTCATGAATTGTTTGTAGAACTGCAAAACAATCTTTGGATGCATTTATGACTGTAATAAATAATAGAGCTTCGCCTTGCCAAAATAGTAATGCTTCTTTGTTCACTGTTTTCGTATGTCATCCACATGCAATGTGGTCACCAAATCTCAGATACCACGTCTTAAAAAGGTTTTTGCGGCCATATTGGAGTTTCCCACAACTTTTTTTCTATATCATCTATGTAGAAGAGTGTGTGGCGCAGTAAGCGGAGGCGCCCTTCGACACACACACGGGATCGGACCCCGTGCCCGTGGCTCACCAAGCCTTCCATCACTCCGGTGTCTGCAAATTGGCACCAAACTTGTCTGAGACGATAGCAGTACTGACTCGATACATCGGTAGGCCACCGCGAGTCATTCATTTCAAAGGCCAGGTATGCATTCAACCACCTCCAAGGATGCTTGATGAAGTCGAATGCATGGCGCATCCTTGAGCGATTGTTCAAGTCCGGGAGCTTTATACTTTAGCCTTATTATCACCCGTATAGCGCAGTGTTTTGAAGTGCTCAGAATTAAACACGTGGTTGCCGACCTAACTCCTGAGCTCACTTATGCGCCTATCCCTCCAGGGTGGCTGTTTGCTAAGAAGCGTACCTGAGAAAACTTTTCACCATTCTAGAAAAGGCGGAGACCGTCAGCTGTGAACAGGAGGAAGAGCTTCAACAGGAACACCTAGATTATATCAGGGTTAGATTCTCGAGAAAATCACACTAAGTAGTGCTAAAACTGCTTTCGTGGAAGCAAAAAAAATCCACAGACAGCAGCTGAATGTACGCGCAAATTCGAACACCTTCATAGATGGACGGGCCATATATATGCAGGAGAATGAACAGAATGAGAGAATTTATGAGACTTCACGGCTCCACGCAGTCGTCCACATGAGTCATTTCGTAAACGGTTTCATTTTGTACGCTGTGACATTCACATCTACTCGTTCCGAATTTGGTGCAAGCACTCCATCGTGCTATTTGCTGCCACACAGAGATGGAGGGTTTGTTTTGAACAGGGCGTGGGGTAGAATAAACAAACATCTGTGATGCAGAGCACATCTTACCACTGCGCTGCACACGTAACGAGAAATAATAGGAAAAAAATCGTCATATTGAGAGGAGTTCAACTTATGCGAAAATCTTTCGAAACCGACCTTCCCTAAGCCTCGGTGTGACTAATCAATATGTATTCTTTCTTGATAAGCTTGCACGAGGTTGATAAATATATTTATTTTCGGCTAACGTTTCGACGTCTTCGTCTTCCTCAGAGCCGGTGATCCGAGTCGATGGTCCATGCTTGTTGTTCGCCTCGACGTTGCGTCTTCGCCTTCGTGTCGAGCCAGATCTTCCTCAGTGAGCCATCTTCTCGAATGAGGCATCCTCACTCAGTGATGCGCTTTTATACACGATGCTGATGGTGGATATATAATGACAATGTCCGGTGGTAATGACTTGTATTTCTTCTGGACATACATCATTGCGCACATCGTGCAGAGGTCCGTGTATTATCAGCTAGCACAAAGCGTAGTAATATTTCGAAACCGACCTTCCCTAACCCCGGTGTGACTAATCAATATGTATTCTTTCTTGATAAGCTTGCACGAGGTTGATAAATATATTTACAAGCACAACAAGCATGGACCATCGACTCGGATCACCGGCTCTGAGGAAGACGAAGACGTCGAAACGTTAGCCGAAAATAAATATATTTATCAACCTCGTGCAAGCTTATCAAGAAAGAATACATATGCGAAAATCATCTGTTTGGTTATAGTTTCTCCTTAAGCTCTGCGTAATTAGAGATTGTGCTCATTCTGTCATCGCTGAATTGAATTGAGTTAATGAGAAGTATGATCAAAGTGCTTTGAAACCTTCATGTACTGGACAACAAGAAGCTTACTTGCTAGATTTTGAATACGAAAACAAAAGGCGATATTGTATGAGCAGAGATGATGATTTCTCCTTCTATAGATCTGGTCGTGACGAAGATTAAGTTTTCCTTACGAGCTATCCATGCACTGGGGCTGCACAAGGAAGACCTTTCAACTCTCGAAAAAATAACGGCCAAGTGTGACGAATGCGGCAAAGTCTTTCAGTACTTGCCAGGTATGTAATGAAGTTAGTAGAATATTCTCGGAGGAAACCAGGCCGTTGATGACTTCGTTATAATAAGAATCTTTCGCTCAACAAGTTGTATAGATAGATGTCGTTGTTTATTTATTTGGGGATCGGTTTGCTCGACTTGTGATAATTTGTTTGCTTAACTTGTCATAAGCCCTTGAAGAATAACAATTTCTGCTTACACCCGGTTGCTACGCATCTTTTATTGTGGGTCTTCGTGATAGTGAAAGCTTATCAGTAAACCAAGATATTGGCTATCCATAGCGTCGTTAGGTGAGAGTCAGTATTGAAAATCTTTAAACAACAGCTTTTTGATGGCGAACGGTTGTTATGGAATAGTAAAATTACACGAAACAAATTTACAGTGAAAAGTATTTCAACTAGAAAACGTAGGATCTTCAAAGTGACCGTGCTTAGTTAACAGTGATTAAAATAGTCTTTATTCATTCGCTAGATGAAAAGACTGAAGGATAAAGCCTTTTCCTAGCACTTCCTTTTTCAGGATCTCTGCTTGGTTTCGACAAGCAAGGGAATGTTGTTTCCATGCAGCTGGTAGGCCGCCTTGACGCCACTGGAATTCTCAACGGCGCCCGGAATTCCGACCTCTACCGCATGCGAATCGTCGAGAGCGAAGGGATCATGCAGATCATTAGGTAGCAATACTAGTTTTCGCTTCATGAAGTGCCAAAATGAAAGCGAGAAGCCCTCGGCGTAGTGTTTTCGACGCGGTACGGGGCGATTATGTGAAGCTGAGGTGATAGCCACAGTAGTCATAGCTAAACAAAACTGTTGACAAACTTAACCTTTTTTTATTTACTGCCTATTCTTCTTAGTGGCAGGGTATGTTGCGAAATATAACTTCTATAAGGCTGAGATATTTGCAAAACTCCTGACCGCAGGTGTCTGCGGTAGGGAACGAACGCGCTATTGTCCGTCCTTTCCGGGTATTAACACGTTAACCACAATACCATACGGGTGCTTCGTTTCGCTTGTCTCTCGGTTAGTTCTGTCGATCACTGCCATCAGCAATCATCCGTCAACGGGATTGATCTGGGGGCCCAAATTGGTATTGAACCTAGTTAAGCTGTAGTTAAGTTAATATAGTTACAATCACAATCCTAACCTTTTTTATTTACCGTCTATTCTTTTTAATGGCAAGGTATGTTGCGAAATATAACTTCTATGATGCTGAGATATTTGCAAAACTCCGGACCGCAGGTGTTTGCGGTGGGGAACGAACCCGCCATCACCCTTTCTGGGGGCCAACACGCTCACCATAACGCCATGCGAGTCCTTTGTTTCGTCTGTCTCTCAGCTTGTTCTGTCTCTCAGCCTCAGCTTAACTGGATTCAATACCGATGTGGGCTCCCCAGATCAGTCCCGTTGACAGGTGATTGATGATGGCACTGATCGATAGAACTAGCTAAGAGACAGACGAAACGAAGGACCCGCATGGTGTGGTGGTGAACTGTTGACAAAGTTATTAGGCCGTTGGGCTGCGCACGCAATTAAGGTCGCGAAGCTCATCTTTAGTTGTGAAGAAAGTTTTGAGCTCATGTATACAAAATGCTTTCAATCACGGCTTTCATTTTTTATACACGCTCATCGTCCTCTTTTTAACCAAAACGGAAAGCTCTAAAAAGCCCTCAGTGTTCATCAATCCCTGAGGGATGCGCCATGCATTCGACTTCATTAAATGTCGTTCGGAGGTGATTAAGTGCATATGGCCTTTACAATGACTCACGGTGGCCAACCGATGTATCGAGCCAGTGCTGTTATCCTCCCAGACAAGTTTGGTATCAATTTGCCGACCCCAGAGGGATGGAAGGCTTTGTGGGCTTTGGTCGCGGGGATCGATTCCATGTGTGTGTTGCAGGGCACCCCCGACCACTGCGCTACACACGCCCTTAATGAAAACGTATTAAGAGTAATTAATTAAAAGAAAGAATTTTTTTGGAGGGACACCCAATCAAACAGATTTCTTACCGGTGAAATGAACATAAAAACAAGCAAAAGTATGGAAATACGGCTTCGGTATAGCTCAATAGAGAGTGTGAAGGAGTGTGCTGTAAAGCCTACTTCAATTTTAACCTCTTTATTTACTGCCTATTCTTTTTGACGGCAGAGTATGTTGCGAAATATAACTTCCATAATGCTGAGCTATTTCCAAAACTCCGGACCGCAGGTGTCCGCGGTGCGGAGCGAACGCGCTATTGTACTTCCCGGGGAGTAACACGTTCACCACCACACCATGCGATGCGATTCCTTCGTTTCACCTGTCTCTCAGCTAATTCTATTGATGTTTTGCTATCAACAATCACCCGTCAACGGGATTGATCCCACCGCAGATACCTGCGGTCCGGTGTTTTGCAAATATCTCAACATTATAGAAAAAAACCTACTTCATTTATTATTGAAAGATCATAAGATATGGCAATTACTTATAATAAATAGCCCACAAGAGCGTGTGATGCAGTTGTTGGAGACGCCACTACCACACACACGTGGAATCGATCCCCTTGCCCATGGCCCCACACCCCGTGGTCGGCAAATTGGTACCAGACTTGTCTGGGAGGATGGCAGCACTTACTCAATAGATCGGTGGGTCACCGTGAGTCATTGTAAAAGCCTATGCATTCAGTCACCTCCAACGATACTTAAAGAAGTGGAATGTATGGGGCATCCCTCAGGGATTGATCAACTCCGAGAGCTTTATCCTTTATCCTTCAATAGATAGCCTCCACCATATTACGTTTTTTAAGGGCTCTGGAAAAGAAACATGGCAAGAAGTTTGGGACGACGACCATTATTGATCTAGATGGTGCGAGTTTATCGCGATTGGACGTGCAAGCGGTGAAGGTCGTCAACACCATTTTAGCCCAATTGCAAGTGGGGTCATTATCTGCTTAGATTTCGCCACATTTTGTATCCTTGATGCACTTAATATGTGTTAGGAGCAATAAAACCATAATGATGCAGTGATATTAGAAAAACTCTGGTCCGCAGGTGTCTGCGATGAGGATCGAACATGCATTCACTCTTTCCGGTAGCTAACGCGTTTATCACCACACCATGCGGGTTTTTCGTTTCGCCTGTCTTTCACCTGGAAGGGATTAGTTCCGTTATTATATCAATTTCCCAATTTTTATCTTCGTCTGTAGAGTCCTCACTCGAATCATGCTCAACGGTGTTAGCAGAATCTTGGATAAACGACGTTCAGCTAGCAAGCGGGGTTTTTAAAAGGATTCAGCACGATATGTCCATATGCACAATAACGAGCCTGATTGTGTTTTTACGCTTCGCGCTAGCTGATAATGATGTAGACTACTTCAGGATAGATTATCCTGGAAAAAACAACTTATTATCACCTGATAGTCGTATCAACAACAACTGCCCTCTATAAAAGAGCATTGCCAAATGAGGTTGCTTCATTTGAGCGGCGATCCACTGAAGAAGATCCGACTCGGTACCACGACGAAAATATTACATTGAAAGTACGAAGAACTGTGGACACCAACTCGGATCATCGGCTCTGAGGAAGACGAAGGCGTCGAAACGTCGGCCGAATAAAATTTGCATAACAACCTCTGCTTGCTGAACGATCTAAACACATGTTGAAGCTGATTGTATTCGCGATAGTACAAGAGACCATATGTTTTAAAAGTAAAAGAAACCTTCATTAACTTCGAGAAGACCTTGGATTGAGTTGAGAAAGAGGGGATCACAGAAGTTCTGGACAGTTTGGGTGTGTTTCCTGGCTGTACAAAGATTTCTCATAAGCCATACAATAATTTCGTAATCAGAATCTCATCACTCTAAATGGTTGTCATTGACATAAAGAAGAGAAAGGGAAGGGTAGACTTCAGCTCGTGAGAGCTTGTGAGGAGTGAAGTAGTATATTATGAGGGTGAATGGGCGGTAGCTTTATCACCTTCACTTTGCTAGCAAATAAAAATAAAATGATAAAGTTCCCAAGATCGGCTTTCTATTAACCTCAGCATTGAATTATAAATGTGTCGTTTTCTTTTTCAGTAGTCGCGAGGTTGTTATTCAGCACACATTCACTTCCATACACATAGAACACATGCAACACAGCGGTAGCTGACGTTTCGGCAGCATCGCCTTCTTCAGAGCCTGGAAGGCTAAAAGAATAAAGCTCTTGACGTTGATCAATCCTTGAAGGATGCGCTATGCATTCGACTTCACTAAGCAGCGTTTGGAAGTGATTGAATACATATATACCCTTTAAAATAACTCATGGTGACCTACTGATATATCGAGCCAGTGCTGCCATCCTCCCAGACATGTCTGGTACCAATTTGCCGACCATGGAGGGATGGAAGGCTTGGTGGGCCATGGGCGTGAGGATCGAGTCCACGTGTGTGTTGCAGGGCGTCTGCGAGCACTGAGCCGAGCCACACGCGTCCTAACTTTGCTAATACATCGCCTTAATAAGAATAAGTCATTAGCCAAGAAAAACGAATACTCGCAAATTTCGACACCGCTTACTTTAATATTGCTTTTCCGTTGAGCCAAAAAGCGACGTCATGGAGAACGATTTCGCTTCCGATGTCTCACTATTTCACGTATAGTTTTGTGTGTCTAGGTCTGTAAGTCATCATAATGACGAGCTAACTCCAGGGCTTCTGTGGAATGGGCGGCTCCTGGAGGATATCAATACAGTAGAGAGAGAAAAAAATTAACAGGTTTCGTCCTCAAAATTTTGATTCCTTCTGTGCATCTGCGTGTATAAACAGAATGAGAGCTAATGAATGACAGATGATGACTATGCCTAATCGAAAACGGTATCCAGTGTGTAATGCTATGAGTATCGCGTATCACGTAAATAAGAGAAGAAATAAGGAGTTCCAAGCTTTTAGACATACGTGAGGAAACGATTGCCAGATGCGTTACCGTCTACGACAAGGTAGTAAAAATTTAGGTGAAAGGGCCACGTAACACGTCTTAACGACAATGTTATAACAAGATCTTTTAGCACTGCAGTGTCTGACGGATTGTAAAAGGTACAACAGACCAAATGGTCAGATTTCTTTAACTATAACCTAGAAGAAATATTGTGATCCTTGAGATGCTCAAGAGAAAAAACATACTGGGTAACATTGCCACATGAGAGAGACAAATGACTGCTTTGTTGGCGACTTCTTGAGTGACTCAAAATCAACGGAAAATCTAATTAACACCTATTAAGGTCATTTAGTGTGTTAATGATGTTCGGCAACTCTAGCGTTTTCTAGAATTCACATGGATGCTTCTTGTCTGTATTTCACATACCTCATTATGCTTAATTTGTGTCTTCGACTGTGTTCATCTCGGGCAAGTTCACCCTCGTAGAACACTCGACTTGAATCATTGCAACCCAGATTATGGCGAACAATAGAGCTGAAACATCACTCAAAGTAAAGATTTTTGTCGACCTCATGAGCTTCATTGTTTCTGTGCAACAGGAGCTGATTTTTTTTTGAAGGGAAATTATGTCCACAAAAGCGAATGCCGAGGTTTAAGCTCTTCAGTATTTGCTTGGTGAACTCAAAACATTTCTGCTATCGTATATGGAATCCATATATGACCGTACCATCGACATGTTGCTGGAATAAACTGCTAGTGATAATTTCTAATATTTTAACTTTGTGTAATTGTACATGTGATACTTTTAAGTGAGGTTGCACCATTCATGAGGATCTACACTACGCATTGATGTCAGCGCAGTGGCTGTGGAAATGAACCGCCAAATGTTTCTTTGAGCTAGAGCGACGAATACGGATCTGCCTATAGATAACTTGCGTGATTTTACATATGTGGAAGTTGGTGCATAAGCTCTGTCATTTACAGACGAATTTGCTACCGACCTTGGTAGGATCAAACGCTTAATCAGGACAGGTACGAGCGATGTGCAAGCGATAATTAGTGCTTGTCCTATCGAAAATTTAATTCAGAGCGTGTCAGTAGGTTATTGTTGTGCAAATGAGTCTTCGTTAAAGGAAACTTTGTTACAAGCTCAAAAAATAGTGCGAGATTTTCGAACAATGTTATTTAGCAGTTCAGACCTTAGTCAAGATTTTGGGGTGCCAAAGAAATAATACAGAGGTGTTTTCAAGGCCCATCGGTTTTCTTTCAAATCATGTATGCACTTTCAGGAGATGTTTCCTGACGTTCTTCGCAAGGTCTTCTTGATAAATGTGCCACCATTTCTGCAAGTTTTATGGAACATGGTGTCACCATGCTTAGCAAAACAAACTCAGGAAAAAATTGAAATTCTTGGAAGTAACTGGAAGGATGTGCTGCGGGTGAGTAGAAGAAGAAAAACGTTGTCACCTTATCTACAACGCGATTTCAGGGCAAATAGCCCAAGAATTTTTTTTGAACTGTTACGCCATGTGTCGGAGGTTTCGATGTTAGGAAAAAAATGTTGCCTTTCGTTAATGCATCTTAATAGAGAATAATGACGAGTACATGGCCGGCTTTGCAGCAAGGATGGCAATGGACTCGTATGTGGCAGCCACGTTCTCACCGATAAACACCAGGTTTATTTACAATCTGCTTGTATATGACCCTAACCATCCCACCTTATACTTCCCAGTTGCTTCGATCGCAAGACGATGCGAGCTCCCCATCCCTACGGCATCGGCAAAACTACCAAACTTGGCTCGACTCTGAGTTAAGATACTGAGTTAAATTGGAAGATTTCTGCTATTCCTTGTATAGGACAAATATGAATTCAATTACTTCTAAAATTCTCTAAAGTTCTTAACGGAGTTTTGCACATGAGCACCAATACCGACACTATCTACATAATATTTAGTTCTTATTTACTGCCTATTATAATTTTTTTCGGCAGGGCATGCTGTGAAATACGTCCACTAAGATGCTGAGATATTTGCGAAACTTGGAGCCCAGACCGGATTCGATTCCCACTTATGATTGATTGCTTATAGCACCGCTGAGTAGAAAACTGGTTGAGAGAGGCAGAGCACAAGCCTCAGTGGTGCAGTGGGTAACACGTTCACCTCGGAAAGGTTGGACACGAGCTCAATTATGGGATGGGGTCGGAGTTTTGCAATTATGCGCATATATATGTATATATACATATATATATATATATGCGTATTCACACGCATAATTTGTCGTTTTTAAGCCATAGAAATCCGGCTGATATTTAGATATAGAACTGCTCTATAAAACTAGCTGTATTTTTGGACTGTTTAAACCGTCAGTTTTCGTAGTCTTCTTTTACTCGAAATCAATCCCGTTTGTCCACTTACCGTAGGATAATAACTTTTCAGGAAGTGGTTGGAGAAGAGGTTTTATACGAGAATTGGGGCGGTATCCGCAAGGCCGACACTCCATTTGGTCATGTACGATTGGGCGGGAAAGTTCCCGATGAGCTAAAGTGAAGTCAATCACCTTCTTCATATCAACAAGTTACACTTTACTATTATGTGAACGCTTATTTTCAGTTATTGTTTCTCTTCAATTAATTGCCCTTTATTAAGGTATGATAGATCTAAAGACTTACCTGCCGAGAGGTTGCAAAAGCTTGTCATTCCAGCCAGATCAACGAACTTCATTCCCGTTGAAGTTGACGGTTTGTGGATCATTATCAATGCATTCATTTTTCTGTGACCACTGTTAGATATAATTTGAAGATGTTTTTTCTATTTCTTTGCGAAATTAAGGGCTCTTGGTAAACATGCGTCTCAGTTTAATCCAAAACCTTCATCCGCTCAGGGTAGATGAGAAGTTGCCTCTAGAAGTCTTTTCGTAGACAATAAACTGTTGAGTTACGCATCATTTAGCACTTATAGACGTAAAACTGTATCGATCTAAGCTACAATGCTCCACTGAAAAGTTCTTTGTAGTTCTTATCAGTGGCTGCTTTTGAACTTTGCTTTCTTGACCATCTAGTTGTCGACGTTGTGACCTTTATATCCAAAACCACAATATCGCCATCAGATCTAAATCAAGTTTCTTCGAGACCAGTCGTGAAGTTGACCTGTTCACACCACTTAAACGACCCTGCCTCCAGTACTCTCCAATATTTGTAAGACTGAACTTTGAAGCATAAGCGACGGGTTGCAATGTCATTGAGGAAAAAAGGAATAGAGCTTGCACGCTCCCTCGCATCTAATGTTTCTGATTATCCCTTTTAAACCACAGATTCTCTTACGTCGAGGTTGCGAGTTTGCGAAATTTGTTGGCATACAAAGATCAACGAACAGAGAATCATGAACAGAAACATTTCTATATTCTCGTACTCTTCTTCCGCAAAACCGCATTATTAGCACTTTTCAGGCCATCAGATTGGTCGAAGAATCGTATGGTGGTGGCGTTTGCAATCAAACGACGTTGGATTCGCCGTATGCCGTTCATCCCCAGGACATGAAAATGTATTTTTAACAGAAATTGTTCTACTTTATTCGATATCCATGTTATGTGAGATGAATTTGTTAATATGGTATTGAAGTGAAAAACAAGCCTCAACACATAGCTAATGAAGTTGTTCGGATTTAATTCCTAGAAACCCATGCATAGAAAATCAATGCCTACGAATTTGTTAAAATCCAGAGGTGGTCCGTTCAAATATGTTTATCAGGCTTTCATTTATTGTTTCAATTTGAATGTTTTTTTGTAATATAAGCAAAATTACATGGATCATAGGAGTGTCCTCCAACTGGCAGCATTTAAATCCCTCTAGACAACATTATCGTCATAGACAACGACTTGCTAAGGAATAAGACAGCCCACTAGATATCAGTTTTAAAAAATCAGATAAAGGATGCATTTCAATTCTCTAAAACCGGAAAGAGCAGCTTACTCCCAACCATGTCCAGGTAGAGATCAAACAACAAATTCAGGTTGCAGAGCATGACGATGACTTCGTAGTACAACCAAAATTCCGACTTCAGACCGATTTTGTACCGGAAGATGGCGAGGTGAGCACAGTTAATGCCCGTTAATATTCGTTGTTTTTGAAAAACATTCAAGAGGTTTATTATAATTTAATTTAATTACCCAGGTTTAATTACCCAGGTTTATTATAATGTTTGTTTATACACAAAAGTTGAGCTTTCTGTGGATTTCACTTACTTTAGCGCCTAGAACGGTCAAGATAACTGCAACCCAGAAGCCAATCGCCTCCACAGCCTTAACGGAAAAGCCGCGATGCCTAGATTTCAACCCCAGTAAAAGCAGAGCAGCTTGTTCACACAATCGCCGTTTCTATAAGTCCTCCACTGAGTGCTTCACATCGAGACAAACTGCGTAAAGTCCACATGTGTGCATCCCTCTCACGTTATAATATCAGCCTAATACTAACATATCCGGAAATCCCTGCATCAAGAAGTGGTACCAAGAACCGGGTAACAAAAATATACTGGTCCATCACCTCTTTTCTCACCATTCACACACAAAAGAGCTGTTCTCAAAAAAATGTTACGATCAGTCACCAGTGTTTGCACAGCGAGAGAGCAGAAGGAGATATCCCTGAAAATGGCGACACAAATAGCCATTTCCAATGGTTGCTAGACGATTCTCCTCGGAGCAAGTTTAGAGCAAGAACCACGCTCCCAAACGATGTGTCTCGCAATAATAAGGTTTTGTTTATCCTGCCCTTTATCCCCATCGAAATAAGCATTACTGTAAAACTTTTTTTCAGAAGGGCCGGTTAAAAAGGATCGGTAGCAGTAAATGAAATACCGCCGAACACTCTAAGATGCCAGCTAGTTTGAAACCGCTTGTATAACCGTCTATGTCCTTTTTTATTTTAGATGACACGTTTTCACATCTGCGCACATGCTAGCATTATTGCATTCGATTCGTTTTCTTGGCATCCATCGTCCACAATGGTCTGCGAATATTTCGCATGCTATCTCAACTGCTGCTTGAGCATTTGGTCTTCTTCATGAATGTCGTAGAATGCTGGTCGTGTCGATCCTCCTTGCAATCTTGGAGATAGCTGGCTAAGGCATTACCGCGTGGACTGGAGGAGGGCGTTGAAGAGGGGGTCGAACTAGCGCCTTTGCCTCCTGATCGGCGGCATCAATAATCACTGCACTATCCCTATCCCGTTTTACCTATTTGAATATTTAAATGCTCCCGACTGAGTAGTACGGACCCACGCATATGCTACATTCGTTCCATCCTTTCGCTTTCGTCTTCTATAAATGTGGTGCGTCCCGAGAATCAGGACATCTGCAGGTGTCATTCTCTGATCTATAGATCATTCCCAGCTGAAAGCGCAGCAAATAAAGTGATTAAGGTTCCGTTTCTCGCTCCTATTAAAGGACGCTTTGTCTCTGTTGTCCACTGTCGTCCTTCCCACGAACTCCAGTCATATGATTACTTCACTTCTGATCTATCGATATCTATTCAATACGCATCCTCTTCTTGCTTGAAGGTGAACTTTTTATATGTCTCAAATACAAGGTCTGACTTGATGTTGCAGACACGAGGAACATTTTTTAAAATACACGCATCAATGCTACGTAGCATAGTTGTAGAAGGGCCGTCTAACGAAACGAAGGTGAGCGAGAACTTCCAGGTTTGGTAGTCGATCGGCTGTGGTTCTCTCAAGAATTTTCTCTCTATTAACTCTTTGCTGACTTCAGGATGAATGAAAAACCGTCGTAGGGCTTCTCCAGCAACGACCTAACGATCTAAAACTAGAAACTAAAAATGCATCTTTCTTTCTTCTTGTTTGATATGAGAACTTTAATGGAATGCTCTTCTACGTTTGCAGTTTCTCCACCAACGGCTTGAGACGTGTGGAGTGGAATCTTACTTACTTATACTTGAATACTTGAATGACCTGTCCTCACTGATTGTGCGGCCTCAGTATAATCTCAATTTTTTGGAGATTTGCTGGTTAAGCCGTTGTGGTTCCCTGGAATCCCGAGCTCAGCCTGGCCAAAGACATCCCCAGGCCCCAGGTCTTCACCACCACAGGTGATTGCAGCCCTTGTAGATTAGAGGGAAATCTAACACTATGCGACTTTGATACCAGGACGGTGGTGGATTCTGGTATTGGTTTACTCTCCTAGGCTTCCTGATGGAAACGCCGGACTCCTTCTTAGCTTGGGAGGCCCTGCCAGGGGATAAATCTCCGCTGTACATCGCAATCCGACACCCAGGAACACCTCCCAGCCACCACGAGGCGGTAAATTGTTGGAAGGGAGTGGAATCTAACTTTAGTAAAACATTTATTCATACCGACCGTCATTTAACCTCGGTAGTGAAATAATCAACTTGTTTAAAGTGTTGAGACTGTACGAGATTGATAAAATTGTTTTATTTGGCTATCGTTTCGACGTTTTCGCCTTCATCAGAGCCAATGATCCGAGTCGATGCTCCACAGTTGTTCTTCTTCTCGATGTCGCGTCCTTGTTATCGCACCGAGACGGATCCTCTCGTCAGTGGAACACCAAACGAATGAGACATGCTCAGCCTGCGGTGCTCTTTTACAATTAATTCTAATTTTCTATTCTTCCAATTTCAGTTCCCTTCTATTCTTAAACAACTCCTTGGTTGTGGTGGCGATACTATTCGAGATTCGTAAACAGGGAAGCAACGTCTGTTAGGCACAGTTTTTAAGTTTTTCAACAGGCAACTCATATTCTACTTCGAGTCCTTATTATTACAGTTATATAGAGAAAAGATGTTGTCTTGATACTTTGTCAGTCTAGTTGCACCTCGTATCTTAAGGACGATCGACTAAAAGTAGCTGTGTTCTGCTGCCTTAACGAAACTATTCAAGTTAAGGTTCAAAAACACTATTACGATGTTTAAGTGCAGAGCAAGAAGCAGCCTCTATGTTACGTTTACGTAATGTTTTGATCCAATTGCAATGACGTCTTATGCAACCCGAAAGTTTGGACATCTCTCTTCTGTTGCCTCACTTCCCATTATGCAGGATACCTACTGAGTATACTGATGCTAGCTTCTTGTTCGTTGAGCTTTTTCCCTTGAGTTTCGCCGCATTCCATCACTCGGCTTTATGTGGATCTCAGAGGGATTTACGGTTTTGTTATCACACTTCCACCACGATAGTGCAGTTTCGTTTCTTTAATTTGCTTTTAGCTGAGCTTCCAAATGTTGATGTCCAGTTGCTCATTTTGGAGAATTCTGCCAAGAAAACGAACAAGATGAGATTACAAATCATTTGGGGTTTTAGTTTAGTCCAATTGATGATCGATATATATTCTATGACATTATTATCACTTTATTTTTTCGTCATCTTTGTCAGATGAAGTTTATAAGTGAAGTGAAATTTCCGTTTCAGACTCTCGCCGAAGAACCTGGTGTGTATAAGTTCGTATTTGATAACACGCATAGCAGTCTGCGTTCGAAAACGGTGCAATACTGTATAGAAGTTAAAAATTGATGTTTCTGTACCATCATAACGAAGTGAATGTATTTGTTCCAGTATATATGTTCTTGTTCTGTATGTTATGTTATGTTCTACGGCGCGTGTGGCGCAGTGGTTGGAGGCTCCCTACAACACACACGTGGAATCGATCCTCGCGCCCATGGCCCACCAAGCCATCCATCCCTCCGGGGTCGGCAAATTGGTACCAGATTTGTATGGGCGGATAACAGCACTGGCTTGATCCATCAATAGGCGACCACGAGTTATTTTGCTGTCTGTCGTCTATAATCTTTTTACTCGAGTCGTCCTGAACAGTATTGACAGAAAAGTGGGCGAGGGACGGCTATGTGAGCATGTATGGCTTCGAAAATAGTTCAGTACGACAAGCACCATTAACACGGTAAGAGAACAACTGAAATATCGCGAGAATACGACAGACCGCTCTGCCTTGCTTAAAGAGCCGGAAAGAGCCGGCTTAAAGAAAGCGTTTGTCCCAATTGAAGCAGAAGTTGTAGTAAACGTTCCTGACACCTTCGATATCGCTACTCCGCATATAAAACTCCGTCATGAGCTATGTAACAATTTCGCAACCAAAATATCACTACAGCGATATGAAAGTCGACGTGAAGAGGAAGATTCGGCAAAGTAATACCATTTGGCCAACATTGTACACTGGTAGGATAAAATATTAGTGAACATCGATAATCGGAACTGCATAATCTAGGCTTCAATTCCACGGTTTTACTTCATCTTCAGTCCTCAAGATTGGCTGTCGCTGGTGGTTCGGAGAGCGCTGTGCCTCCTTCCGATAACAATTCTTCTAACAACGCAGCGGCTCCTGTTATAATGGTCGAATTAAGATCTCAAAAGATAGAAATCGAGTGCTAGCAGGTCGGTGAACACCTATCCACTGTCTGGAAGCATTTCTCCGTTGTTTCATCAAAGAGAGTAGTTGAAGGTGGCACTCAAAATTCCCCCTTTAGCATGAACAACTTCGATCAATCACAACATTCAGGGCATTCTCAACGATATTAAGAGTTATCGGAAGTTAAAAGTAGCTAAATGTTAGCAGATACAGATCCCACGGAAAATTATATACGACTGCGTTCACGGTGTAAATGACAAAATCGATTAATAAACCGAGTTTAAAGTTGTTGCATGCCTAAGTAGTGAATATTGATCTTTTTGCTTAAGATAGCTCATATTTATGTGAATTGGAGTTTATCAACAACGAGTTCTCTTTTATCAATGAGTTACGGTCAAGAAGTTCACCTCGCACTTTATGCGTAGATAGGACCTTTAGATGCAACAACCTCTGCAACACAGCTTTCCACAAGTAGCCCACGGCTCGAAGTTAAAATTCATAGAAAAGACGAGAAAGGGGAAGCAAAAGCGGTCCAACTATTCTGGGCTTTCTAACCGTCCTTCCAGGCGGTCGCTTTCCATTCCGCAAAGACCTACCACTTCTTTTTCGAAGCAGTTATTTGAGAATCCTCCTTTTCGCTATTGTATCTTATAATCTGAAATTATCTTTGATTTCTTATCATAATGGATCACGCATACAAAGGGCTTACAAGCTATTTGAATTGCTTGGCTTTCCGCTTACGAACCAGCAGAATTCTCAATAATGCAAAGGAAAATGGCAGGCTGGAAGGAAAAATCGGAAAAGAATGATATCAGTGATTTTACACATAACGCTTAGACTTGCAAATTTATAGTTGTGCAAACTGATAACTGTTCACGTCTTCCTATGTTCGATTATCGATTATTATTCCTTATAAATGAAGTCATATTTCTAGAAATTCTGCTCGTACAGTTGATTGGCGAAGTACTTCCTTATCTCGAATACCGCTGCTCTGTTTACATTCCGCTGCGGCCGGTTTGCTTCAGAAATTTCGCCATTTGTCGCTTTCATCTTTATTGCAAAAAACTGACTGATCGCCTTTTCTATGTGATAGCTGATATCGACTGAGTTTTGTTTCCGTTATTATTTGTCAGCACTTTGTTATCTATTCGAAAGAGGCCGTACAAATCTGCTTCATGCACCTCACACTGTTTTTTCCAACTCCCTATTACTGAAACCATTTCTTTTTTCCTTGTTTTACGAGATCCTCCTTTATATCTACTGTACGAACTTATTTCCAGCATTCGATTCCTTTCTTCTCATCTGTCGTCCACGGAGGCCTTCGAACTTTTTTGCGTGTAGATTTAGCCTCTTCTTGAGGATCTCGTCTTCGTCGTGAATGTCGTCCCAACTTCCCGGCCTTACAGGGGGTTGATGAACTCCGCCAGGGTTCGAACCACCACTATGTTCATAATTTAAGACATCAAAACACTGCGCTACCTGATCCACAAGATCACATAGATTTTCAAAAAATTGGTTCCAAAATAACCCTGTTTGAAGTGACAAAAAAGTGAGATAGGATGCATTTGCGAAACGTTTCGGTGAGCAAAAGTCACTTATCTTACGGAGTAAAGGCAATGGTAAACGCATACGTATTCTCGAAACGGAAATTTCGTGTTTGTGACCAGGAGTTGGTGTCAGGAGTTCCACGCTCGTGATCGCCTAACCACAGTCGAATCGATAAGAAATTATGTTCGACAGGCTGCGAATTTTAGTGCTGAATTAGTAAATGCTTGAAGGTCGTATAAACACCAAACATAACACGTACCGATTCATGTGTGCTGAAAGAGATACACACCTCTTCAGTGTAGTTCACTTTGTGACCAGAGGCCATTGCTTTTGAATAGAGTACGCCTGTTGAAAGAGCCCGAATAATATCACTACTTCAGCATTGGCGTTCGACACTTGGAGAGAGTTTTTCCTCATGATGAATCCATGAGGACAGTTCTACAAAGTGGCTCGATGGTCACAGAATATGCGTTCATCAGCATTCACACGTACTTGAGTCCAGTTACAAGCTTCACATAAAACTTTAAATCTTTGTCTGCGATAAATAATCTCTACATAGAAGATTGTACTCATTGCCTCTTGTCTATTAAAATATTTTAAACAAAACATTTCTTGCGTTGCTTGCATTTAGTGCTAACCTACTTAATAGGGTCGCAAGCGTGTATCCGATCGCGGAGCTCTGTAATTGCCTTGTAACATCCCACAGATTTCCCTCTCTTCTTCCAAATTCTGGTGGCGTTTTCTTCAAGGAAATGAGAATTGGACAGTGTGGAGGTGCTCCGGCATCCAATTTAATGCGATAGAACTCCATCTTGAAGCATTTCAGAGAGGTTATCCACTTTTGGTCGCTACAGATTTTCCAAGAATTCACCAGGGCCAGACAACTAGGCGAGAGCAGAGCCGTACGGATGAGCTACCAGTACTCTCTCGTGCCCACAAACGGCTTCTCTTGGTTGCAGTCCTCAATAGCCATCAGTTTCCATGAGTTGGGTGAACGTTGCGTCACTTAGACATTATAGTAATGTCTATGTTATCCTTCCAACTCAAAACCGTTATGCTGCTTCAATTCTATTGCGCTCTATTCTTTCTACTGCTCAACTTCCAGAAAATGACTTGTTTAAAAAGTCCCTTCTCTCCTCTCCAGCATTTGCAAATAAGATGAGTTCTTCTTCTTAATTACTTGGTCAAAGAAAGTAGTATTACAAATCACGTAATGTAAATATCTCTGTGGGGGTGCAACAACACTATTTGATTTCCTTACATTAAATAACACTCACAGAAATTTGAGGAAGATGATGCAGCTGGCAAATAAATTATAATTATTCTAAAATAGAGGTTTACTTTTCAATCACCACGTAGTCTCCTTCGCTTTCATTGTGGAGGTGGGCGTGATTATTCGCGCTTGCTTGACTTCACTTCGTGCTTTCTCAGCTATTTTAAGGCCTCTCTTTCTGAAAACAGCCTCAGATTTGGTGCGACAACACGCTATTTTGAAGTGATGAATGGAAAGATCAAGTCACAATACACTGTGACCAGACCGGAGAAGTCAGCTAAGAAGTGCGTATACATTACTGAAGTATTTTACTGTGGTTTTATACAAGTCACAGAGGAATCTTTGACAACAATTTTTGATATAAGACTTTGCCTAAACGGCTTCGTTACGATACAATCAGAAATCATTCACATATTTCCATTTCTCTTGAAGGCAAACAGCAGCGACAGCAGCCGAAGATCCTTCGTCGGACAAAGTTTCCATTCTAGTGTTGGTGAGTCATCGATAACTTCCACCTCCTATTCAACTTGGTGTTATTGATCGTTATCAAATAATCAGATAACAATTTAAGCAATGCAGTAAACGGTCCGAGAACAAGTAGCTAATCACTCAAGTGGATGTATCCTCTTCAGATACTTGTTAAACTGAAACGTCAACATCTAATTGCATTTCCGAATGTTCTCGATAGATTTCTTTAAGGCTCTACTGCAAAACTCTTTAAAAAAAAAGAAAAATCCGCTTAAATACAGCCTTTAAGATGGTTTAAGGAATAATCAGAAACTCAGTTCGAAAAGAACCTTGTTGGCTTCCGAGTGGGTTTCGTAAAATGGTGCAACAGTGCCATGGAAAGCCTCTTGACGAATTCATAAAAAGGGTGAAAAGTTCGGAGTTGATCAATCACTATGGGATACTTTATGAATTCCATCTTACTCATCACCATCAAAGATGATTAGTTGCATACCTGGTCTTTACAATTACTTGTGGTAGTTTACCGATGTATTAAGACAGTGCTGCTACCCCTCTAGAAGAAACTAGACGAGACTGCTATCAATTTGCCGACCCCATAGGGACGGAAGGCTGTGTGAACCCAAAGACGACACGCGTATCGTATGAAACTTCTAACCACCATGCGACATCTCCGTCACCCTTCCCTTTACCCACCACCTCTGTAACACCAACTTAAACGCGAAAATTCATCCGTAAGGAGTTGGTGGCCAAGGATCTCCCTCGTATGAAGGATCTCGAGCCGGTTAGTGGCAAGACTACGTGGCGCTTCCCCAGGTGGCGGATAGGGGGTTAATCGCTGATCTAAAGCGACCTTTGCTTCCCTGAGACGCAGATGGATCCAGGGGATGGACTCCCTGTTCCTGTTGAGCTGAACTGGTACATACTTTCTGTGTTTGCTTGGCGTATTGATGCATGCGTGTGTGGGTGCGTCCTTGCTTATGAGGATTGTATTCTACGAGTCAATTCGGCCAAAAGCCTGCAATCAAGTGATTGGGAACTAAATGGGAGGCGGTTAGGAGTCGCCTCCAACAAATAAGCTCCATGTTAACTCTGGGAGAGCCTGGCAAACTACCCGTGAGTATACCCAGCCCCCACATTCAGAGCCCAGAAAGCTATACATGGGTATCAAAAATGCTAAACACAGTAAAAAAAAAACGAGCCTCATTCCACTGACCCCCGCAAGAGCCCCCAATTTCGCAGCGTTGGGTAGGACGAGAACGGAGAGGCTGCTAAAATCTTAGTGTCAATGGAAGCTGCTTAGATTTCAAAGAACTATGGTGACGATCTGTACCTACAATGCACGTACACTTGCATCCAAGCCCTCGATCGAAGACATGCTTATGCAAGCAAGAAGGATAAGGTATGACGTCATCGACCTGGCCTAAACGAGAAGACGCAGGCCTTTCAACGCCGTCTATGACACCGGAGAAGAATTGTTTTTTGGAACATGCGATAGTAGAGGAGTCGGCGGCGTCGGCCTTCGCGTCAACACGACTTTGTCCATGAACATCGATTCATTCCAACAATTTACAACCAGAATCGGACGTCTACGATTAAAAAGACGTGGATCAATTCCGGCATTAACAATTATCGTCTTTTACGCCCCGACATCAAACTATGACGAAGAAGAAGTCGAAGCGTTCTGTGGACTTGGAGAAGTTCTACAGAGAAGACAACTCATTCTTGAAGGTCATCATTGGAGACTTCAATGCCAAGATCGGACCATGAAGAACGTCACATTGGGACCCACGGATTAGAATGGAATGAACAGGGTGAGCGGCTGTCTGAATTTATCATGGCGACGAGAACATGGTAGCTCGCAATTCCAGAAGCCCCACCCTCACCGTTGGACGTGGGAGTCTCTCAATGGAGCGCACCATAACGAAATAGACCACATCATAGTAAATAGAAGGTTTTGCCTAACCGATGTCGCCGTTGTCCCAAAATTCTACATGGGATCAGACCATCGTCTCCTTCGCGCAAGATTCTATTTCTCGCAGAAAGGAGAAAAAGCCGCTAAATTTCAAAACCGAAGTCCCAGAACCACCGTAAACTGGGGTTTACTCAATTCATTAGTCGGCTGTTCGGAAGATGCCGTTGTCGATAACACCGACGAAGAATACGATCGGCTCATTCAACATCTTCACGTTAGCGCTATGAAAGATGAGAGTTGGAAAGTCACCAAGAGGCGTCTGTCTCAAGAAACACTCAATCTGGTACGGCAGCGTGGAATCGCACTAGCTGCAGGCAACCACGAACTAACGCCCTAATTTGCAAAACAATGAAGACAGGCAATAAAAAAAGGTCTTAAAGAGAGAAGGGTAGCAGTAATGGTCGAAGCTGCAGAGGCCGGGAAAAGCATTCGCCAAGCCCACCGAAGCTTCGCCAACTATGTGGCCAAGATGATTTCACTCCGGCACCTAGACGGAACAGTTACAGCGTCCAGGAAGGCAATGGAGAAAATCACTCACGAATACTACTCGGATCCCTTCGATAGCCACGTTCACATATGAAATAAAGGAGGATGGATATGTTGTACCACCGGTTCTCCCATCCCAAATTCGTCATGCCATCTCGTCGGTGAAAAATCGAACAGCACCAGGTCCGGACAGGATAAGACCAGAACACCTGAAGAACCTTCCGCCAGTCCTCGTAAACACACTGGCTCGCTCTTCACATGTTACCTGTCTGAATGCAAGGTCCCCACTCAGTGGAAGACCAGCAAGACTGTGTTATTGTTCAAGAAGGGTGACCTACACGGTTTCGGCAGCTATCGCCCAATCTGCTTGCTATTTGTCGTCTACAAGCTCTTCACTTGAGTCATCCTAAGCAGGACTGACAGAACACTGGGCGAAGGACAGCCATTGTAGCAAGCTGAGTTTTGAAAAGGATTTAGTACGATGGACCACATCCACGCGATGACAAGGCTCATTGAAGAATCGCGAGGGTACAAAAGACCGCTCTTTCTCACTTTTACCGATTTACAAAAGGTCTTTGATTCAGTTGAGATAGAAGCAGTTTTGGAAGCCCTTGATAGTCAAGAGTCCCTACTCAGTACATAAAGATTCTTCGTGAGCTGTGCAAAAATTTCACAAGCAAGGTATCACCATTCCACAACGATATTGACATTGACGTCAAAAGAGGAGTTTGCAAAGGCGATGCCATCTCGCAAAAATTATTTACCGCCACCCTCCAGAACGTTATGCGAAAATTGGAATAGGATAATATGGGAGTGAAAATCGATGGCCGGCAGTTTCACCATCTTCGCTTTGCTGATGACATCGTTCTTATAACACCAAACATTAGCCAAACGGAACGTATGCTTGACGACTTTGATAAAGCCTGGGGAAAGATTGGTCTTCGGCTAAATCTCACAAAACCGATGTTCATGAAGAACGGATTGTCTTCGTATGTTCAATTAACGCTTAACGAAAGGAATATCTCCGAATGCTCCAGTTACGTCTATCCAGGTCGGGAAATCAATATGATGAACGACTTAGCTCCAGAGCCGAGCAGAAGGAAACGAGCGGCTTGGGGAGCTTCAAAAGCATCGGGGATGTAGCGAAGAGAGCAAAGAACACCCGACTCCGTGCCAACCTTTCCGATTCAACGGTACCTCCTGCACTAACGCATGCGTCAGAAACCTGATCGATACGTAAACATGATGAAAGTCAGCGTTATCGAACGCGCGGTCGAAAGGACGATGCTAGGGGTATCCCGCTCCACACAAATTATTGATGGGATCCGAAGCTCCGATCTGCGTCAATGATGCAAAAATCAATGATGCCATTCTGTATGCCAAACAGTCGAAGATAAGGTGGGCGGGACAAGTAATGCGTATGAATGACAACCGATGGACAAGAGCCGTTAATGACTGGATTCCTCGGCTTGTCAAACGTACTGCAGAAATACCACCGACCCGATGGTCAGAGTTCTTCACGAAAACCTAGAAGAAAAATATGATGCTCGACGAGTCCCTATAGCGAGCAGAACCCACTGGGCTACTCTTGCACCCGACAGAGAAAAATGGAAGATTTACTGGCGCCTGGCTAAGTCACTCGACGATCAACGGGACTACAGGTAATACAGGTGAAGGAGTTGGTAGATAGCTTCCTTGCGTGAAAAAGCAACTAGTAGAAGTAGTTTTCTTTGATATAACTTTGTTAAGGGCGCGTGTGACGTAGTGGTTGGAGGCGCCACTGCGACACATACGTGAAATCGATCTCCGTGTCCATGGCCCATCAAGCCTTCCATACCTCCGCAAATTGGTACCAAACTTGTCTGGGAGGATAGCAGCACTGGCTGAATACATCGGTAAACCACCGCGAGTCATTGTAAAGGCCTGATATTCATTCGATCACCTCCAAATAGTTAATGAAGTCGAATGCATAGCGCATCCCTCAGGGATTGATCAACGCCGACAGTTTCATCCTTTTTATCCATTTATTATATCTTTGTTATTTCGTCGAAGAAACTGAGAGATTTTTAAAACAGCGTAATGAATGAATTGTTTTCTTTCATGAAATGTGGTCTCTTTTAATTATTGTGATAAGAAAGCCTTTAAGATTGCACTTTATCATTATCATTATCATTACCACTATCACTATCATTATCACTGTTATCATCATTATCATTATTGATTTGCTTTTATTTGTTAGTCAGCTTGTCAGCAATTATTCTACGGCTTTTCCACAGTTTCGGTACGCGACCAAGCTCGACGTCTGCCTTCTACTGGTCGGAGCCGTGTTGGCCGCCCTGCAGGGAACACTCAGTTCCGTATCGTCGTTAATCTTCAAACACCTCCTGGATGCGCTCATAATTGGTAATATTGCTTCGTGATCGCAAACAATAATAACACCTGCAAATAATGGGTATCGATTCGTGAAGTATATGTAGCCATTCTGGTCGATATGCTTACAAAATTTGCAATAATCCGGAAAATTCTAGCCTCCTTAAGGTGAGGCTGAATGGGAAAAGGGAATTTTTGACGATTATGAGTTCACACAATTTGCAATGAATTCCGTCTTCAACTACACTGCTTTTGGATTGGGCCAATTCATCCTGGGATTTCTATCGGTCAGTTTTACACTTCTCTTCACTCCCAGAAACTTCTGGTTTACTTCCTTTTTGAAATGGCTTTCAAAGTATTGATCAGTGAAATCTGACGTAAATTCAGTGAAATCGGCGTTATTCCTCTTCGATTTATGATTTGCTCACAAATTCTCAAAAACTTCAAATACTCACCCTGTAACTATTCCTCTACTTCACTCAGAGCGTCACAAAGAGGCAGCTAAATCTGACTTTCTCCGAAGATGAAAACTAGTGATAATCTGTAGATGTGCTGTTGGCATACTGTATCTGAGCGACAAGTGTTTCAAATTCGAAATCGCTACTTTGGAGCAGTTTTGCGACAGGATATGGCATGGTTCGATCGCAATGAAACTGGAGCTCTCACTACTCGGATGAGCGAGTAAGTGATCATTTTGCCGTGCTCCTTTTGCAGTAGTCACATCTTCGGTAGATTGAGACCTTAAATTACTAAGTGAAACAACCATGTCTGCCCATAGCTCCATAATTTCGTATACAAGCTTTGTAAAAAAGAACCAGACCTTGTTTCAATGTCATCGGATGCATCGATCCTTTACCGCGCTACCATAGGAGACTGACATTCTATAAACCTCGAAATTAATAATTAGTTTGAGTAACTGCTAGACGCTTCTTTACCTAAATTCCATACAGGATCAGACTATCGCCTCCTTCGTGCAAAAATTCGTTTCTCGCTCAAATGAGAAAAGCCGCTAAGTTCAAAAAACGAAGTCCGAAAACCACCATCAACCCAGACTTATTCAGTTCATTAGTCGGCAGTTGGGAATATGCCTTTCTTAGTAACATCAACGAAGAATATGGTCAGCTCATTCAACATCTTCATGTTAGCGCTATGAAAGCTGAGAGTTCGAAAGTCATAAAGCGATGTCCGTCTCCAGAAAAACTCGAGCTGATACGCCAACGTGGAATCGCACTAGCTACAGGTAACCGTTAACACATGTCCGAACTTACGACAAAGTGTAGAAAGGCGGTAAAAGAAGATCTTAAAAAGAGAAGAGTAGCAGTAATGGTCGAAGCTGCAGAGGCTGGGAAAAACATTCGCAAAGCCCACCGAAGCTTCGCCAATTACAAGACCAAAATGATTACACTCTGGTACTCAGACGGAACAGTTACAGCGTCCAGAAAGGCAATGGAGAAAATCATTCACGATTACTGCATGGATCTCTTTAATAGTCACGTCCTCCTGAACTCATGTGAAATAAAGAGGACCAATGTGTCATGCCATCAGTTCTCCTTTCCGAAATCTGACATTCCATTTTGCCAGTGACGAAGCGACCAACACCACGGACAGGATAAGATTTGACCACTTGACGAACCTTCTGCTACTCCTCATAAACACATTCGTTTAGCTCTTCACACGTTGCCTGTCTGAATACAAGGTTCCTACTCAGTGGAAAACCCGCAAGACTGTATCGTTGTTCAAGAATGGTGACCTCTACCGTACCAGCTGCTATCCCCCAATCCATTTCATGTCCATCGTTTATAAACTCTTCACTCGAGTCGACCTAAACAGGTCTGACAAAACACTAGACGAAAAACAGCAGTGTGAACAAACAGGATTTCGTAAAGGATTCAGTACCATAGACCATATCCACACGATACTAGGAATCAATGAAGCATTGCCATAGTATGCAAAAATTCTTCGTGAGCTGTATAAAAATTTCACAACCATGTTACCACCATTCTAAAACCATATTAAAGTAGACGACGAAAGATGGTTTAGGAAAGGCGGTACCATCTCGTCAAAATTATGTACCGCCACCCTCTAGAATATCATGCGAACATTGCGAAGGAAGAAAGTAACAATCGATCGTCGGCAATTACACCGTCTTCGCTTTATTGATGACATCGTTTTTATAACATCAAACATTAGCCATGTGAAGCGAATGCTTGGCCACTTTGATAAAGTCTGTGGAAAGACTGGTCTTCGACTAAACCTCACAAAAACGACGTTCATGAGGAACAAATGGGTTACGTATGCCTTATTCATACTCAAACGAATCACTATCTCGAAATGCTCCAATTACATTTATCTAGGTCGAGAAATCAGAAAAGTTGGTATCAGTTTCTATTGTTGCCGTGCTTCGCTGGTCGACGATTTTGCGACTTCGACTTCTTCGTGGCTTACATGGATTTTTCTGATGATAACTATATAGTTCCCAGGATCGACTTTCTCTTAACCTCGGCATTGGAATATGAATGTGTCGTTTTCTTGTTCTTGATAACTATATAATTTAATTATCTATAGTACAGCTAAGGTCTGTTATGTAAAGGGACGCCACTTTTTTAGAAAGCCACTCAACGTTTTATTAGGTGTGGGACCAGAACTACCATCTGTGTGCTGTTAACGTGGAACGACGAATGAGGCACAAATTTCCAGGAAAATCAATTTAAAATAATGCGTTAGGTCACTTATGATAGTGAGGCGTCTTCCCGATTCATCTTTGAACTTTCGAAATTTGTGAAGTACCTCTAAGAGTCTTGCGCATTTACGTTTTTGATTCCTGCGCCAAGATCCGAACAGTCACCTTGAAATCATCGCCATTGTGCTTTTGTGCCCTATGTGTACCTAGAGGAATACTTCAGTGATTTTCAAGTTCCTCATTAAGATGTTCTTTTATCGGCACACAAAGCGGTCTACCCGTTTTCCCAATGTATTCTTCGCCGTATGGCTTACATGAAATCAAGTATATTGTACCTGAACTCATACAATCCTGTTTGTCCCGTTAGGACAGATTATACAATTTTCTGGATTGCACAAACGATCATAGAGCCGACTGCGAACTAATTGGCGCTGTAGGGTATTGGGTGAGAGTTCATTGACTGCCACTGAACTTCCAAGACCAATTTTTCCAAAAATAAAAATAAAAAGATAAAGTTCTCGGTACTCATCAATTCCTAAGGGATGTGGCATACATTTGACTTCATTAAGCATCGTTTGGAGGTGATTGAATGCATGTCTGGCCTTTACAATGACTCGCAGTGTCCTACCGTTGCGTCGAACCAGTGCTGCTATCCTCGCAGCCAGTCTGGTATCAATTTGCCGAACCCGGAGGGATGGAAGGCTTGACGGGCCATGGGAAGCGGCAATCGATTCCACGTGGGTGTTGCTGGGCGCCTCCGACCACTGCTCCACACGTGCCCATACCAATTTTCGTAAGCACCTCTTAATGGCGTAACTTATTTCGTTTCATATAAAGGGTTGCTTGGAAAGGCATTTATTTGGGTTTGAAACACTGTTTGTGGCATAACCCTTTGATCTGACCCGAGTGGCTTCCGCTTCGTATTCATTGGAAATGGCTATTTTTCGTGAGAAGTTTAGCAATTGTTTCCTTTCCCAAGACCGACTTTCTGCTTACCTCGGCATTAATTGATAATTCAATGTTTTTCTTCAATAAGCAGACACGAGGTTGTTAATATAGAATTTATTAGAATAGAATAGCTGAGGTTTCGGCGGTTTCGCCTTCTTCAGAGCCTGGAATGGTCAAATTGAGATGCGATCTACTCAGCCAAACACTTTCATAACCCTAGCAGATAAAACTTGACAAATTTTGAAAAAAAAATTCTCTGTTTCCCTTTTCGCCAATATACAGGTTCTCAGCTTTGGGTGCATGCTTTCGATAATTGCTTGGGTTAGATCGAAAAGTAGGGTTATAACCCAAAATTATGTTTCACACCTTAGTAAGATCCCTTGCAAGCTACCCTTCATATCAAACGAAATAAATTGCGTCATTAGGAGGTGCCAACAATTAAGCAGAGTTTCTGCTAAATTCTGTTCAAGTTATTCACCTCTCACCTTATACTGTAGGCCATCAATGTCATCGTTTCTGTAGATCAAAAAGTTGTGTAATCTCGCTTACAGGCAGAGACAAGGATTCCATGAGTACAATATGCCTATTCTCGCGCAAGGCATGAAGTGGAAAGTACATTGGAGAAACGGGTAGACTGATTTCTGTCCATATAAAAAACATCTTAATGGGAAACCTAAAAAACACCGAAGTGCTCCTTTAGGTACATGTAGGGCACAAAAACACAATGGTGATGATTTTGAAGTGACTGTCCGGATCCTAAAGCGGGAATCAAAAACATCAACGCGCAAGACTCTTAAGGGCATTTGATAAATTTGAAAAGTCCAAAGATGAACCGAAAAGACGAATGCCTCACTATCACACGTAGCTTGGCGCCTTTTTTCAAACTGTTTTTTTGACCTACGTGGGCCTCACTCGTCATCAAACGTGAGCAACAAACGGGTGATAACATAACGGTGAGTAGTTCTAAAACAAAGTAGCGATCATTTCTACGTTACAACTTCCGTTGATCTTCGTGCTACACGTAGTTCACCGACTTATGTGGACTTCTTGTGTAAAATGCGTCCAAGCACCGAAGAAGAGCGCGAAACGTCATCCACCGAATCATGACATGAACAACAGCTTACACCAGCCTAGCGGAGCTCAATAAGGACAATTCGTAAAAAATTTACTGGATTTTTTCAGGTTAGTGGACAGGTGACTTACTAAGCATTTGTTTGCAGCATGAAGTGACGTGCGGCGAGAAATTGTTTTATTGTTTCATCAGCTTCAATACTGTTATTCATCGAGTAACTCAAGCGAACACCAACCGTATCCATCGAACATCAACGTTTACCATACTTGCTTCCTGCACTTCTTTCGAAGAGAAATAAGAAAGAAGTGCAATTTTGTATGAGGTCTTGGCCGATTTTTAGACGAACATGGTACGGGGGACGAATGGCAAAGATACCCCCACATAATGCGAAGTTCCGCTGTAGACCCTATTCACGGATAGGTGGAATAAAAGTAATGTTTGCCGACACATGGAATACATAAGTTCATCCGTCTCAGAAGATAATGAACAACGACCAACCAGCTTGAGATTCCTAAAAAAAGGTTCACTGAGAAAAGAAATGGAAATCGGGTCAAATGCTTTAGATCCAAACGTTTCCTTTTAGGTCGCGATACTAAAAGTACGGCAGCAAATTAGAGTTGGGTTAGATTCCTGAACGGTTATTAAATCAGAACAGTGTGAAAATGCCAGCCACCGACAATGTTCAAATCCATGTCGGTTTGCATTTCCACTGCCGATTTTTATGATACAGTCAGCAAACCTTAAATACAACTTTTATGGGCACACTCTTCAGTGCTCCCTGGATCAAGCATGTTCATCTCAGAGAGCGGTGACTATTGTTTAAAAGAAAGAACACTTTGCTCCAGACACCATTTGGCTGGTGGTCCCAAGCCGATTCCTAGATTCGACTGAGCCGCTTTCGGTCTACTTCTTAGTTTGAGATGTTGTCCCATTACGGACGACGTCGTTTTCATATAAAATTAAAGTTAGTAATTAGAGTAACTTAGAGATTTCGCGGCAATGGTTCTAGTTATAATTTGTCCTGATTTGAAAACCTTGCATGTTCTGACCGGTTGACTATAAAAATATTGTTCTCGTTTCATTGCTATCACGAAATTCACGTTTGTATGAGAACAGCGAATAGATAGTGTTTCCGACAGACCACTGAAGTAGCCGTGAGCGAAAAATAAAGCTGCGGAGATGAAACCGAATGGGCTGGTATCTCATATACATTCAATTGCAGCCTTACACATAGCCACACACGACGGGTGATTGCTGTGGCAAAGATCGATAGAAATAGCTGAGAGACAGGCGAAACGAAGGACCCGCATGGTGTGGTGGTGATGGCGTTAGTCGCCGGAAAGGACAATAGCGCGTTCGTTCCCCACCATAGACACCTGCGGTCCAGAGTTTTGCAAATATCTCAGCAACGTTGTGGTTGTATTTCGCTTAGTACCCTGCCGCGAAATTATAGTAGGCAGAAAGCAAAAAGGTATAACTTACACATAGAATTATTTTTGCCCCTACGTCATAGCAACTATTTCGTAATTTCTTCAGTGGGATTGACCGTATTCGGGATGGCATAGGCGACAAACTCGGTGCCATGTTCGCCTACGTGGCCGCATTCGTCGCCGGTTTTATTGTCGCTTTTTGTAACAGGTACAACGGTTACTGCTATGAACTATTAATAATTGCGAATGACTAGATTTATTATGCAGCCACTGTATATTAAAGAATTAGCTAGGACCATATCTGGCATGTGGGACGCGCGAAGCCCAGTGGTTAGAGATGAATTTCTGTACAAACATGGTCCTTGTTCGGTTCGTTCTTGTGCCTCAGACTCACCATTTTGGTCCGATCCCACGTCCCGATCTCACAAAGCTTTCTGTCACCCAGAGTCGACAAATTAGTACTAGACTTAAGATAACAGGAGTGACTTCATAGGCTGGTATGTGACCGCAAGTCATTGCGTAGGCCATGCATGTATCTAGTCACCCCTAACGATGCTTAATGAAGGCGAATTTATGGCGCATCCCTCACAGATTGAACAACGCCGAGAGCCTTATCCTTTATCCTTTATTCACTGCTAGTTGATATCAGCTCCTGCTGGTCGATTTCGCTCTTTCACAATAAGTAACCCACCCGTTTTGTTTTTCTTTGTGTCGTAATTTATTTTTTTTATGCATTTTTTAGAATTTTCTGGGCTTCCCTTTTTCCTACTTTTTATGATTGTGGCGCGAATTCCCGCGGCTGACAGCAGTCACGAACACGTCCGCCCATCGTTTGCTGGGCCTCTAACGCTTGAATTCCCTTGGAGTCCACTCCATTGTTCTTTACGGCAATATGTCATTTTTTTCCTCGCATTATACAACCTACCATCCATGTTTGACTATCCATTTATATTCTTCTGGATCTCAAAGATGAGGTGTACTTTGAAGATGTGACCTGAACATTCTCGGCAGACACTGAGTGTACGGGCTAAATTTATGGAAACAGCATTCGAGCGCTGCGTGGGTGGCGCGTAGAGTTTAGTTGAGGTATCAGTTCACATCTTTACTGAATAACAGAATGATGGGAGAACTGTTGAATCGAAGAGGTGAGAACGGCGTTTTCGATCCATTGGGTGGTCAGTGGCTCCTCTAAGAGACTCGATTGTAGGCTGTCCTACTTTCTTTCTTCTGTATAATTCCTGTTTCATGATGTTTTCCAAGTCCACTTAATGCGCAAGCTACACAAACAAAGTTCTGTCTGTAATCGGAAAATCATCCAGTTCGATTTGTTCATCCTTTACGGCGTCGGTTCTTCATAAACTTGGTTTCCCCATGATTTAAGCGCAGTGTATTCTTTCCCTCACACCGCTAAGTTCATTAATTATCTTAGCAACGAGTCTCGTTTCTACAAAATATGTGAAGTACAAAACTGTAATTCTCACACTGGACACGATAACCGTGACTCATCATTGATAAATATGTTGGACTCCTATTGTAAAACTTTTCGCGTCCACATACTGTTCTAGCGCACGTGCACAGCTAGTGCAGATCGTCGTTATAGTCGTTTTAAACCGGCACAGTCTTGAATATTACTTTTACAAGGATCTAATCACTCACCCTACTTCACACTCTCAGACACGACCTATTTCATGAGCAGTAGAAAACTTTTTACTATACATGGAGATGAGTCTCAGGGTTCTTGGTATATTCAACAATGGTTTAAGCTGTCTCTTAGAGCAAACAGGACCCTTGTGCTCCACGGAGCTCCGATCTAACAGCAACGGACTTCTCTGTCACTAAACTGCAAGCTCCTCTTCCCCAGGTCGTGCAAGATACACTCCACGGTTTTAAAGGCAGACACAAACATACGTGAATGAATATGACAGCGGATATAGAGGATGAAGTGTTCAACGTTGATGAATCTCTTAATCACACAGTCTCCTCCATTAAGCATCGTGGAGGTGATTGAATTCACAATCAACGCTAAGTCAGTGTATTTATTTCCCAGATAAGTTTGATGGTAATTTATCGAAACAATGGAGCGTTGGGTGGAACCAACAACCGCGTACTTATTGCTGGACACCACTAACCGTTGCGGTTTACGTATTTACACGAAATAATTCACAAAGCAAGAAGTTCGTCCATTCACCTGCTTCTCATTGAAATTGTAAGAGCGCTTTAAATTCGCATTTATATGTCATCTGAAGAAACGTCAAAGGTTTGCGAGCAATTGGTTTGGGTCCACTAGTGAACGTGGTTCACTGTATCCATTGTAATAAGTTATAAGCTGCACAGATTGGTCTAAAGAACGAAACACTCTATGGAAAAACAAAAGCTTAGAAAGGTCGGGAGTAATTTTAAAGAACGGCGAAACAGTTGCTTTAGAGATTCACGTCAATCCGAAAATCATCATTTGCAAAAAACTAATATATAGGTCGCTTGGAAAGAAAACCGACGAGTAGAGGAAAGCGCAACGTTTTTGACAAAACTCTTATTATTGCATTGTTGCTGACCTTCTTCAGCTGGCAGATGACTTTGGTGATGATAGCTTTCTTCCCGATTATTTTCGGACCACTCGGCATTAGTTCTAAGGTAAGACGACATTTTAGAGCTTTCTCTCCTGCAATGTAAAGGATACAAATGACCACTTCCTTCATGAGTCGTGCTGACACCAGAAAATTCTCCATGGGGCCGGTTTTTTAATTACTGGGTAAGCAACCTATCGCAGATCGCCACCATAGGCACTCTTACCTTCAAAAACCAAAAAGAGAACTTCTGCTTTAGGACTAGGTTTCCACCTCTGCAACAGGAATTGCCATAGTTAGCTTACTGCAGTTGCACTTCCACATAAAAAAATAACGTCGTATTCCGACTCTGCTTAGACCCGAAGCCGACAGTGAACTCTATCTGTTTGCAGTGACCTGGGCATTCATTCGCTGCTCTCAGCTGACAACCCACTGAGAGCTTGCTTTCATTGTTATCCATTCCATGCTTCTGTCTCCTTTTTGTTCCAGATAATGAGCAAAGCGATTGCGAAAGAACAAACTCAGTATACAGTTGCTGGAGCTGCTGCTGAGGAGGTGATACACGGCATCCGAACAGTGGCCGCTTTCAATGGCCAGCAAAAGGAAATCAAAAGGTTCAGTAGTCCACTCAACCATGGCTGCCTTTAAAGTACTTTCTCGACTCGGTAGAACGCCGGTCTGTTGAGAACTGGCGTTGTCCAGTGGGTTTCTATCCAAATGTTTAGGTACTCCAGCATTCTCGACGATGCAATGCATTACGGTGTTAAAAAGGCCTTCCTAACATCATTCGGAATAGCTTTTGTTATCGCACTTCTATTCATATCCATGGCGGTGTCATTCTGGTTTGTTGAACATATCGAATAAATAAATAGATGAGCATATCGAATAAATAAGTATGGAAAAACCTTATTTTCTCTAGTCGAAGTCATTATATATAAATATAAATATATATATATATATATATATAATTACATTAAGAGTTAGTTTTCATCAAAAACATAAAATTAAACGTAATTTATATTTAATTAGAATAATATTTGCTTGTTTTCTTCACTATTTATTTATTATCTCTACCACTTTTCATTTGCTTGCCTATTGTTTTACAAGGTAGCCCATGTGGTACAGTGGTCGGAGGCGTCCTGCAACACGCACATGGGAGCGATCCCCTCGACCCTAGCCCACCAAGCATTCCATTCCCTCGCGATTAACAAATTGGTATCAGGTTTGTCTGGGAGGATAGCAACACTTGTTCGATACATCGGTAGGCCACCGCGAGTCATTGTAAAGGCCAAATATGCATTTAATCTCCTCTAATGTTGCTCAATGACGTCGAATTCATGGCGCATTCCTCAGGGATTGTCAACGACGAGAGCTTTATCCTTTACTCTTTATTGTTTTATAATAAAAGAAAAACTGTTTTTATTTCAAGCCAATAGGGTGAAGGCTGCGAGCTAGTCTATTTAACCAATAGGCTGGGGCAGAGACTTTCACGTTCCTCTAATGTGATTATCAGGAGTGATTATCAGGGAACAGACAAACAATTTCCTCCATTTTTTGAAGAAATCTGTTCGTCTAATATTTTGTTGCTGTCGAAGACTTACAGGCTTCTACATTTTTTCCAAAATGTTCTCCATGCTGGAACAAATTGTTTTTTTAATGTTGCTATTGTTGTTGAATCTTAACCTTTTTATTTACTGCCTATTATTTTTAACGGCAGGGTATTTTGCGAAATATAACTACTATAATGCTGAGATATTTGCAAAACTCCGAACCGCAGATGTCTGTGGTGGGAAACGAACGCGCTATTCTCCTTTCCGGCGACTAACGCCATCACCACCACACCATCCGGGTCCTTCGTTTCGCCTGTCTCTCAGCTAGTTCTATCAATTTTTTGCCATCAGCAATCAAATAGCGCGTTCGTTCCCCACCGCAGTCATCTGCGGTCCGGAGTTTTGCAAATATCTGAGCATTGTAGTAGTTATATTTCGCTGAATTTTCTTTCTGTGCTGATACCAACGTTATTCGATTCTTTGTCCTGCATCCGTCATCCACGAAGGTCTTCTGATTTCGGTTTGGCTTTGTCTAAGTCTCTTCGTGGGTCGGACGAAGATTTTTTTAACCATTCTGGGACCAATTTGTTCACCTCGAAGAAATAGGAAGCTTGGTTAACTTAGGACAGGGTTGAACTGCGAACCATCCGTGTGCTGCACGACATATCTGAGAACTGCTTCTTGAGCGCTGTTATTTATTAAATTATGATTTATTGCTACGATTTTTACTTTATTATTTACTCTTTATTAGATTAAAACAAATATTTGACTTTAGAAAGTTTAACCGCTGTTAAACTTCATTAATACACACCGTTACTACTGCATTATGAAGACAAAGACTAGTCCTGCATTTTTACTTACTGGGATCACGCAAAAAATTAGTAACAAATCTTTCCACGATCTTCTCCTCATTCAGTGTTTTTCAACACATGTGTGCCACTTTTTCCACATTGTATGGTTAATATTTAAGAAGCCGGATGGCACGGTGGTAGTGACGCCAATGATCACAAGCACGCACGGTGCAGGTTTGGTCTAACGCCGGGCTCAGTAAGTCTCTCGTTCCCCCAGCAGGGACGAGAAATTAGTAGCGGACATCTCCGGAGAAAAGATCGGTTTGTGCAGTCCAAGTGCGAACGCTCTAGCCTGACTATCTCAGGACTCCAGGGAGAATGGACTCGACCAGCATTCATCGACATTCAACATGAAAGGAAAATCCGCAATCAGTTGCCGAAGCCGCACGTAAAGAGTTGTAAGTTGTTGATGATGAATGCAAGAAAACAAACCGAATGCGAGAAGTGCTGAGGTCAGCACAGTAGATTTGAAAGAAAGGGGTCCTATAAAATAGTGAAAAGTGGAAAAATGGTTGATCTTCTTTCCATGGATTCGTAAACAATCAATGATCAGACCTACACACTTAAGCGAGTTTCTTATCCGCAGGTATGGGACAAAGTTGGTGGTTTCCGAGCAGATCACGCCAGGCACGGTTTTCGCTGTGTTCTGGGCGGTGATAGGCGGCACCTTCTCGCTTGGTCAAGCAGCTCCACAATTCGGTGTGCTCATCTCCAGTGTGACTGCCGCAGCTCCAATATTCACTATCATTGACCGCGTTAGTTGTTGAGCTGAAAACATGTCGAATTGTTACGTTTTGTGTGCTAATTTTTTTTCAGGAGCCGTCCATTGATTCTATGTCGAAAAGTGGTAAGCGTCTTGAGCACGTACAAGGACGGATTTCCATCACCGACGTCCATTTCAGCTATCCATCTCGTCCAGAGGTAAGAATCAAAATGCGCTTAGCAAAAATCAAGCTTCGACGAAAACCTTGAAGGAATAAAAAAATGTTCGGATCTAATCTGTAAGTGTAGTCAAGTTACCTAAGCATGTTTCTACTTTAAAAATTTTTCTTCCGGGACTCCCAAAACTACATGTTCACCCTTTCATAGCTATGGATCCCCCTTCAGAGGAATACCACGCCGATTAGTTGCGGGGCAACGTGGCTTTTCCCAAGCAGTGGATATGGGGCTAATTGCGGACCAAAAAACAGACTTTATCCTTCTATGTGGCAGGTGGATTCAAGCAATGGAGTCTCTGATCCTGATCTCCGATTTGGCACATACGTTCTGTGTCTGCGAGGATCTATTCGTCCATGCGTTCACGCGTGTGTTCTCGTTTATGATATTGTATTCTGTGAGACAATTTGGCCGAGAGCATGTAATAAAGTAATAGACGACTACAGGGATGCCGTTTAGGAGTCCTTTCCAACAAATAAGCTCTTTTTCTACTCTGGGAGACACTGGTAGGCTATCCATGAGAATGCTCTTCCCCCACGCTTGGAGCTCAGTAACCTATACATGACCATCATGTTGGGACGGCTCGCTATATATATAGGAATACGAAGTAGTTAAGACGACTCGGTCAAAATTTGCTGCTCGCCTTTGTGTACGCCGCGAGGCACTTCTTGTTAGTAGCAATCACAATGCTGGACACCTCAAACTTGGATAACTAAACCGTTTATCATAATTATGCAACAGTTATAACAATACAACTCTACAATTAATGCAACAATGATTCGATAATGTGTGACGATATGTAAGCTGGGTGGATAAGAGCGGGATTGAAATGGTAACAAGTGATACACTTGAAAGAATTAAGGCGGACACTGGAGTTGGAGCACTAAGGAATTGAGGGACCGGAAGCAAACCGGTCGAACGCGGCTAACACCTCAGGACCCACCAGTCCTATGAGCTGCCTGTATTACATCTGCTGTGGGTGGAGCTTTGCCAGAGAGAGCTAAAGGCGGCGTCTAGAGGAGGGTTCTAAAAGTTTTTCTACTAGCGCAATTTGATGGGGCTACATGTGGAAGGGTGCAGGTGTTCGGAAACTTTTTTTGAGATGACGGATGCTGAAAAGTACGTTCAGCTGGCTGCTGCTGATTCCCTTTCCAGCCACCTGCGAGGCAATTGCATGAAATGGTTACTAAGAAATGATTTACCGAATATGCAAGAATAGATGTATGACTATTGCAAATAGACAGGTGTTGTAGAAGACCTAAGGCTATAATTGTTTACAAAGAGAACATTCCAATATTCGTGAAGAATGTTCTCTATACATCAAGTGCTAAACACCGTAAAATAAGCGACAGGCTGAAGCGATCTGGACCAACACCGGCTCTGACAATCGTCGCCGTCTACGCACCCACATCAAGCTATGACAAAGACGATAACTGTACTGGCTTGCAGAAGTTTTACTGCTAAGACCACACATTCTTTAAGGTCATCATTGGAGATGTTAACGCTCTGGTTGGACCTAGAAGAACGTTTGGCGAATGCCACATCGGAAACAGCGGATTAAAATGAAATGATCAGGGCGAGCTGCTGTCCAAGTTTGTCATCACAACTAACACTATTCATGATACCTCTAAATCCCTGAAGCCCACTCTCAAGGCTGGACGTGGAGTTTCTTAATGTAGAGTACCATAACGAAATAGGCTATCTCCTAGCAAATCGGAGATCTTGCCTAATCGATGTTGTGGTTGCCCATTTCACACGGCACCAGACAATATTCTCCTTCGGGCAGGATTCCATTTTTAGGGAAAAAAAGGAAAACCGCTAATTTCCAAAAGCAAAGTCCCAAAACACCGCCATAAACTAGAATTTATTAAGTTCACTAGTCGTCTGTTTGGAAAATGCCGTTCTTAATAATATTGATAGAAATACGACGGGCTCATTCGACATATTCACCTTATGAAAAGTGAGAGCTCAAAAATCACCAAGAGAGGTCTGTCTCCAAACACTCTCGAGCTGATAAGGCAGCTTGAAATGACATGAGCCATAGGCAACCCCCAACCTATGTCGGAACGTGCAAAATAATTCGGATAATCAACAAAAGAAGATCTTAAAGGCAGACGAGCAGCCGTTATGGTCGAAGTTGCAGGGACTGGGAAAAGCATTCGCAAAGCCCATCGAAGCTTCGCTAATTACAAAACCAGGATGATTGCACTCCTACACCCAGACGGAAGAGTTACAATGTCCAGAAAGGCAATGGAGCAAATCATTCGCAACAACTACTCAGAACTCTACATTAGCCACGTCCTCCTGCCCTCATGTGAAATAAATGGATGGACACCTTCCATCTGAAATTCGGCCTGAAATTCCGTCGGTGAAGAATCAACAACAGCTGCTCCGGATAGGATTAGATTTGAACACCTGAAGAACCTTACGCCAGTCATCAACACAATGGCGATCTTCTTCACACATTACCTGTCAGATTTCTGGGCTCCTATTCAATGGAAGACCAACAAGACTGTATTATTGTCCAGCAATGATGACCTCCACGACATCGTCAACAACCCTCCAATCTGCTTACTCTCTGTTTACAAAACCTTCCATTCACTCGAAGCATTCTAAACAGGATTGACAGAACACTGAACGAAGAACAGCCATGTGAGCAAGCAGGATTTCGTAAAGGATTCAGTCCGATAGACCGCATCCACACGAATCATTGAAGTATCGCGAAAGTACAAGACACCACTTTGTTCCACTTTCACCGACTTAAGGAAAGCTTTTCACTCAGTTGAGATAGAAGCACTCATGAAAACTTTCGACATTCAAGGGTCTCAGTATATAAGAATTCTTTGTGAGCTGGTTAAACATTTCACAACCATGATACCAACCATTCTACAGCGATATTACCATCGACGTCAAAAGAGGGGTTAGACAAGGTGATGCCATGCCGCCAAAATTATTTACCGCCAAACTCGAGAATGTCGTTCGATCACTGGAATGGGACAATGTGGCAGTGAGAATCGACGGTCAGCAGTTACACCATCTTCGCTTTGCTGATGACATCGTCCTTATAACACCAAACATTAGCCACGCGGAACGAATGCTTGCTGACTATGATAAAGCCTGTGGAAAGAGTGGACTTCTGCCAAATCTCACAAAAACCATGCTCATAAAGAATGAATTGGTCTCCTATGCACCATTCACGCTGAATAGAACGAATATGTCCGGATGTGCCAGCTACGTCTAACTAGATCGGGAAATCAAAATGATGAACGACTTAGCTACAGCGCTGAGCAAGTGGAAACGAGCAGCTTGGGTAGCTTTCGAGAGCATGGAGTACGTATTGAAAAAACAAAGAACACCCGACTCCGTGTCTACCTTTTCGAGTTCATGATTCTTCTCCCCTTAAAGTATGCGTCGAAGAATTGCTATCCATGTTAGCAGGTGAAAGATCACTCAGCGTAATTGAAAGCGCAATCGAAAAGACGGCTCTAGGAATATTTCATATCGCGCAAGTGGGAGAGGAGCTCCTATGCTCCGATCGAGGACAACGGTCAAAGACCAAAGACGGCGCTATGTTCGCCGAATTGCCGAAGACAAGTTTGGTCCTCCCTGTAATGCATATGAACGACAACTGATAGACGATAGCTGTTAGTGACTGGATTCCTCCAGATATCAAACGTACTGCAGGAAGTCTACCGATTTGAAGGTCAGAGTTCTTCACAGAGGCTCTAGAAGAAAGAAAGATTGCTCAAGAAGTCCCTAGAGTAATCTGAACCCACTGGTCCAATCTTTCATCGGACGGGAAGAAATGGAAAAATTACTGGCTCACGCTTGAGTCACCTGACGATCAACTGGATGACAAACAGAGCAGCAAGTGAAATAGATAAAACGACGAGATAGTTTTACACCAATTAGGCTGACATGACAATTTTTTGAAACTCGAAAGAATCTTTGCCTCTCTTTATTGTAGAAATACTTTTTAGGTTGAGGTTCTGAAGGGAATATCACTTAGTATCGAAAGCGGCCAGCATATTGCTCTAGTCGGCCATAGTGGGTGCGGAAAAAGTACCTTAGTGGGCCTTCTTCTCCGATTCTACGAGCAGCAATCCGGTCAGGTACCCATTCAAAACGAATTTTCTGCTTGAGTATGATAGAGTACGTGTAGCAGTTTTAGGTATTTATTGATAACGTGCCAACTAGTGACCTTAATATCGAACATCTAAGAAACATTATCGGAGTGGTCTCACAAGAACCCGCTCTGTTTGCTGACACAGTTAGTTCTACCGAACTCATTGATAATTCAAAGACAAAGTAGGAAGCGTTTCTTTCTACGATCATAAAACATTTAAAAATCGTAAGTCCTACAAAGATTTGTTGCTCAGTTTGAACTTAAGCAGATTTTGGTGAGGAAAACAAATTTGAAATTGAAACGAATCTTGACACTAAGTTGGGTTTGAAGTTTTCTTGATCCGAGAAATTCTTCGCCTGATTGAATCGCTGAATGTGGCAGTGGACTAGATTCCCGCCTCAGGTCACGTGTTATGTCACGGTGTTTGAAGCTGTGGTCTATTCCATGGGAAAAAAAAACTCGACACGATTTCTACAGTTTTTAGTGTTAGAAAACATGTTCTTATATCTTATAACAAAAATGAATTTATAAACCACAGTTAATTTATGGCCTACGAGTTCAATATTCAGTTAGAAAACAACATCCGCTTGGGCCGTGACGACATTTCTCATGAGGAAATCGAGAAATGTTGCAGGATGGCAAACGCCCATGAGTTCATCATGAAACTCAACAAGGTGCGATAATCGTACACCTCATCACGTTTTGCTTTTGGTCGCCTATGTCTAGTATATCTAAATATTTCCAATGATATATGGTTGAGTTAAAAGGGGTTATTGCAGGACAAGAGGAAATCGTCCTCAAATACTCTTCTAAACCAGAAATTACCCTCATATGCCAAAACACGATTTTTGACTTTATGTTTTAAAGAAAAACTAGAATATCTTTCTTTTCGTAATTTTATTCTTAAGGGATACAAAACAAGAATAGGAGACGGTGGCGTTCAATTGTCTGGCGGTCAGAAACAACGAGTAGCGATCGCTCGAGCTTTGGCGAGAAATCCACGGATTCTAATTCTGGATGAGGCGACAAGTGCATTGGATGCCGAAAGCGAAAGTATTGTGCAGCAGGCCCTAGAAAATGTGCGGCTTGTAGTCTGTGCAAAGCAGTACTTCATGCTTTAGTGTATTGTATGAGTTGCGGGCCATGTTCATTACTGTAAGCGGCGCCAATTAGACTTCTCTTAAATAGTTCTCAAATAGTTCTCATGGATTCTACCCAGTTTTAAGATTTCTATGCAGAAGTCTTCCCCGTTAATCTCTATAGTCAGTCTCCGGTCTGAGGATAGAAGAATCCGAATAGATTTTTGTTAGGACATGGGAAATATTGGTACGGGCTTACCTGGTTGGGTCATCAGATGAAAGCCCCGTTTCAACTTGACAAAGTCTATATTAGGAGTGGGCCCATAACTGTTAACCAGAATTCGAAGTTCAGAAGTGCTTGTTGGTGAAACAATTAGTTCAATGAGGTATCAAACCATGGGAACGAGGTTTAAAATTGCTTCACAAAAACTTAGATTAAAAGTCGAATAGCTTCAAAATGAAGGAAAATCGGATAGTTGGCTAAGGTCAGAACTAGCGACATTTCTTTGAAATCTATGTCTGCACATCATGTTAAGGCGCAATCTGGAAGAACCACAATTTCTATTGCGCACAGGCTTTCGACAATAAAGAATGTCGATCATATTTATGTCTTCGAGAATGGCCGAATAGTTGAAGACGGTAAGCCAAATAGCGAAATCTCTTTGATAGTATAAATCATTGTTTGACATCTTATAGGAAATCATGACGTGTTAATAGCGAGAAATGGTCACTACGCGGAACTAGTAAGAGCACAGGAGATCGAACAGCTGAAGCACGATGAGACCGGTGATGAGGAATGTGGTATGAATTCATAGCTACTGTGCAAGAAGGACGTACTCAATAGAACCATTCAGAGTTCACCTCGTTCCGAAGAAAATCGCTTTTACGCGAGTCAACGATGAGGAAAATGAGCACGCGACTCGCACGCGCCATTTCTCAACTCTCTAACACCATCGAGAAAGACGTTGCAAGCTTGGAAGTAGGTCTTTTAACGAATTCTTCGAAGTAAAACGCATCTTAAAAGCCTGAAAAGCAGATAGTTGCAAGAGAACTTTCGGCAAAGTGACAAAAAGACGATAATTTTTGTTTCTAGCTTGCTATTCATGTCAAGCAATGTTATGCGTGGCAGTTTCGAAACTAGAATACCTTCTACAACTTGCGATGATTTATGTTAATAAAAATCACGTCTAGCTAACTACTGATATAGTGACGCTAGAAGTGTCAGGTATCCATAGTTCCCTCCTGCACTGATGCTCAAGGAATAAAGACGACGTTTGATACGTCGAGGTCGAAAATTAGGAGCGCGTATAATGATGCACATAAACCCCAACGCGCTCGAAACCTACTGAAAACCTAAAACTAGTAGGCATGCGATAGGGGAAAGACACACTATAAACCCTAAATGGTTTGCCAAATAGAATGGATCACGACAGTCAAAACTATCAGGAGTCCTTTTTCGTTCAAATAAGCTCTTTTGCCTTCGTAAGCTAGCAAGATATGCGTTAGTGTTCACACGATGTCGATAATTTGAGCCAGGTACATATTATATATAAGCTCGTGAGGTTTTTTAGAATAAAACGAGGATTGACAAATCCATGATAACATCTTATTTTTCTTGATTACTACAAACGACTGCACCTCATTTTCCACTACGCGCGATATCTTTACACTCATGCACCGCATCCTATGCGTGCAGTCACTCTTAAATTGATCCAACAGGAGATATAGGATCACAATTAATAAGTAAGAACCTAACGAAAACGGCAGTAACACAGAAATTATTGTTTTGCTTTGACGTTGTGAGATTTTGGAGATGATGTAACCGTTATACCTTGATGAAAATTAAGAGTTCAGGAGGAAGCGAAAGAGGAAAAAGTGAAAGGAGCCAGTATTCTAGACATAATTAGGTACGCTAGGAAAGAGTGGTACACGCTAGTGATGGCTGTCGTGTTCGCCTTCGTTCGTGGAATGACGTTCCCCATCTTCTCCATAATCTATGGAAGAATGTTCAAGGTAAATACATTCGAATTTCGTTCTCAAAATTCTCATTATAGTATGAAGCCAAGTTTATTGAGATTAAAATTTTCAAATACTATCCGTATGTAAGGGCGCGTATGGCGCAGTGGGTCGGAAGCAAATACACATGGGATCGATCCTTTCACTCGTGGTCCACTTAGCCTTCCATCTCTCCGGGGTCGGCAAAGTGGTACCAGACTTGTCTAGGAGGACAGTAGCATTGACTATATACATCGGTAGACCACTCACGACCCATTGTAAACACCAGATATACATTCAGTCACCTCTAAACGATGCTTAATCGAATGCTTGGAGCATCCCTCAGGGATTGATCGACGCTGAGAGCTTTATCCTTTTTATCTGTGTGCAAGCGCTTAAACTGGTGATAAATAAAGATCCTATTGAAGACCAACATATTTGAAGAAATCTGTTTTACGAAGAAAAATTATAGTGTTTGCTTATTCGCAAATTTGACTTAGAGTTTCTACATTCATTTTACTTCACTGACGGCTTTTGCCCATCTGCTGTTGTCCATAAGCATTAACCGGCTCACCTTATATTCGACAGTTTGGTGTATAGAACGGCGTCTTCAAATTTTGATCGTCGACGTTTTCGGAGCTTCGGGTGCCCGCTCTTGCTTACGGGATACGGAATAAAACCAGCATCATTCTAGGCCAAAGAAGGAAGAATTGTAAGGTCTAGAAGATTTATTCAAGTGCACAAACCGTGTATTTAAAAAGGACTCGTTTTTTGGGTACAAGGTGGGCACGTTCAACTGAAGATCGCCCTTTGCACATATGCTGAGTTAAGCGAGACAAAGCAACTTTTGCACTCGCACAATGCTTCTCTGAGCATTGTTGTGTGGATATGAGCCTTAGTGTAATGCTTTTCGAAATTTCTCTCCTCACATGGTTGTTTTTGCTAATTGTTACATTCGTAATAACGAGGACGACAGATAGCAAGATAATTGGTTTTCCATTGAGGATATATCCGTTGTACCTGGTCTCATATGGCAGGAGATTGACATGGCAGTCGAAGACGGTGGTGTAAAAGTTGTGAATGATCCTCTCTTTCGCCCTCATAAGTCCACTTCATTCGGGGCATGAGCGCTGGAGAGGACCACTTAACTCAGACAGCCTCTCACTGCGTTCGTCCAGCTCCAACTACAGTGCTTGGTCTCCATTATAAAATTCCTCAAACCTTCCCTTATGTCTAATCTTGGCACTGAATTGACCACTATTCCTCACAGAAAGTATCTTCCTCAGCTTCGCAAGTCAACAAACGATGCTTCGACATCTTCCTTGATGCTAGGACGGAGACAACGAACATTGTTAAAACTAGCGTTTCTTCACACCTTTTCAACTATAACCTTCAATGAGATCATTAGTTATCAAGGAGGTTGATTTTTCATTTCCAAGCATTTGTTGATCAGGGAAATATTCCCAGCGACACATCTGTCTTCGATGGAACAGTCACTACAAGTGTGTGTGCGTTTTGAATACATACCACATCGGTAGTATTCGGCCGCCTCTCTGCAGTCGTACCACTTAACAGTTTCGCATTAGAGATTCTTTGGCGAGGCAGTGAAAATGAGGCCTGTTAATCAAACCATGTTTGATATTAATTTTGTAATGGATAGAAGGATAAAGCTTTCGCCGTTGATCAACCTTGAGCGATGAGCCATGCTTTCGACTTCATCAAACATCATCAGAGAAGGAATGCTTTCATGAGGACGTGCAAGGACGAATACATTAACGAAACGGGTGGAGCACACTGCGTCGATGTAGAAGAACAACTAGTCCGTGAACTTAAACCAAATAATTCAATGTTTTTCATCAATAAGCAGACACGAGGTTGTTAATATAGAATTTATTAGAACACAATTGCTGACGTTTCGGCGGTTTCGCCTTCTTCAGAGCCTGGAAAGGTCAAACCAAATAAACCAAATACTCCAATAGGCACGCATAGGAGACAGAGACATAACAGGGAAGATTTTGAAGTTGTACCATACTCGCATAGCAATCGAAAACTTAAGAGCGTCCAAGACTCTGAAAATGAACAATGTGATGGAATACCTCGTAATCACGCGTAGTCTCACACAGTATTTAAGACTGATATTTTAATATGAGAGGCATATTCCCTTTCCATGTGAGCTCTGTGCGGTTGGTTTCTACGTGAAATACTCAGCGGAAAACTCATAGAAACCGGTGACTGTCCATAGAATCTATTAGGTGCTCAGTGTGATTGAAATCTTGGTTTAGGATTTTCTCTGTTTGGTTATGGAGGTGTTTGGCTGGGTAGATTGCAGTCAACTTGACCTTTTCAAACTCTGAAGAGGGTATAATACGCCCAGAAGTCAACTTTTCGTCAATAAAGAGTAAAGTACCACTTTATGTTTACTCAACAAGAATGTAGAGGGTTATTGGTCAGTGACAAAGTTAATGTAAAGTCGGTTATGGGGACAGCATGTGTATTGCAGGGCACCCTCTAGGGAAACGATGTCCTTAATTATTCTATTTTTAACACGTCGGATTCAGAATTGATGTTATCCAATTTAACCTTAGCCTCAGTTTTCAGTAGGAGGCTATTCTTATTATTTAGACGTTAACAGCTGGCGATGAGGAGCAAAAACTACATGGCGCTGCTATGAACGGAATCTGGTTCACACTGCTGGGCGTCTCGTCAGGGATCAGCACTATTATATCAGGATTTCTTTTCGGAAAAGCTGGAGAGTCGCTGACGAAGAGGCTTCGATTGTCTCTTTTCACAAATATTGTCGAACAGGTTCGAATCGTATTCGAAGTCCGGATATATTCAATGGTATATTTGCACGACATTGTATGAACATACTAAGAAGCATCACTGAGTAAGGATGCCCTCATTCGAGGAGATGGCTCACTGAAGAAGACCTGACTCGTTACTAAGAAGGCTTGCATTGCAACATTTTTTACTTCTTCACCAATTGCTATAGAATTTGAAGCTTACATTTCCAATACAAGTTAAAATTGCTGTTCCAGGATGGTGAATATTTTGATAGAGCTGATCATGCTACCGGCAAGTTGACCACAAGACTTGCGACTGATGCACCGAACATTAGAGCGGTAAGCCAAACAGTGATTCACACTAGTCGACAACCTGCCCCACCACTTTCATCGGCTATTCCGAGTTTTTCATTCTCACATATTGTTTTTGACGGATGGTTAAAACGTCTTAGCTAACAATGGGTAACCTTTCTGTCACATCTATCGTCTATTCTACCTGCAATCAATACAACTGGACTTAATCCCTAAAAAAGTGGGCGATAGGGACAACGATGTAGGAGAATGTAGACTCCGCTAAAACGTTAACCATTGTAGACTGAAACATGTTAGCAATCTCATTTCTGCTATATCAGCTCATAAAGAATATAAGGGCGCATTAAGTTGCTGTTTAGTGCCAAAACTGTCGACTTTGTCATGATGTGGTCGAAATCTAACATATCATCGATTTTTTATTTCTTACCTGTAAGAAAGGGACGTTTGAAGAAGTGTATAACAAAATAAGAGAAAGTCGAATTAGTGTTTGTTAAGGTCGATAATACGAAATACCAAGTACTCTGGTAGCTCCAAAGTATCGATTGTTGCTATCCAATTTCAGAGTTCAGGTACTCTCCTTCAAAAAAGGCGTTCTAGTAAATTTGCCCTTGTATTAGTAAATTTCATGCCCCAAATCAAATCAACACACGTCTTAGTTATTAAAATAGGTTTTTCGAGAGTAAAAATACCTGAATAACATCCTGCGGCAGCACGGTTTCCATTGTAGTGGACTACGCACAAGGCGTTGCGAAAGTTCTGCAAAATCGTCGAAGCAGCATAAATCCAGCATTGGCTGGTGATGGCTGCTCTTTTCGGATATCTTTGGAGTAGCTGAAATACATGAAAAGCTGGATTCCTTCAAAAAACTATCCAAGGCGAGGTCGTCGAACCTCCCTATGGCATTCTCCTATTAGTAAATTACGACTCTCCAAGTGGTAATGAGTGGAAATCGCTAGTAGGCAGTCCTTGTCACGTAGGATTTCCTTGTTTTAAGGCGATAGACCAGCGCTTCGCAGATGTCGTCGCCGCAGTGTCGTCGATAATCGCAGGAATTTCGATTGCGTTCTCGTACGGACCGAAAATGGCACCAATTGGTATTCTTACTGCTGTTGTAAGTTTCACAGTGTCCATTCTCTCATGTGCTTTTCATATTTTTAAAAATGCAAATTTAAAATAAATTGGCTTAATAAGCTAACACGGGGTTGACAATGATGTTTAGTCGGCCAACGTTTCGACGTCTTCGTCTTCCTCAGTGTTGATGGTCCGAGATGATGATCCTGTTGCGTCCGACTATATCTCTCATTACAAGAATATAAATTATTAACCACAAGATTGCTGAGATATTTACAAAACTCCGGACCGCAGGTGTATGCGGTGAGGAACGAAAGCGCTATTGTCCTTTCCGGGGAGAAGCGCGTTCACCACCACACCACACGGATCCTTCGTTTCGCCTGTCTCTCAGCTAGTTCAATCGATCTGTGCGGTCAGCAATCACCCGTCAACGGGATTGATCTGGGGAGCCACATCGGCTTTGAACCCTGTTAAGCTGAGGCTGTAGTTGAATTCACAATGTTTACTTTTTATTTTCTGCCTTCTGTTATTTTTATGGCAGGGTATTAAGTGAAATACAACCACAACGCGTTACTCCCCGGAAAGGACAATAGCGCGTTCCACCGCAGACACCTGCGGTCCGGAGTTTTGCAAATAGCAATCTTGTGGTTGTATTTCGCTTAATACCCAGCCATAAAAATAATAGAAAACAGGAAATAAAAAGTAAACATTATAAATTAATGACGTTCACCACAAGCTAAGATATGTACTAGTACCGGTCTTGTACATAAACCACCTTGGTCCAGACATTAAATATTAAACATATCACATATTCAGACCAGATTTCTCAAGTGTGTTCTTACAGTTGTTTCTGGAAAAATATGAATTACTAAAAGTGTATTTGAAATGTAGAGATGATATTTTGACGTATCTAGCCTTAATCGGAAAACTATTTAAGACTCTTATTTCACTCCAAACGCTCATCGCTCAGTTCCTTAAAAGGCGAGGTCAAAAAGATGCAGTCAAAGCCGAAGAACCTTCGAGAGTGAGTGAAGTCACTTCCCATCAGATGTTTTGAAACGAAAACATAAGCTGCAAGGCGTCTATTTAGCTGGCCACGGAGGCGATAGAACAACACAGGACTGTTCAGTATCTCACCAGAGAAAAATTCTTTGTGGACAAGTTCATCAGCGAAATGAGTGGCCCGCATAAGAGGTCACTATTCAGAGGTCCGTTTTGACCTTTTACACCACATGCTTAACGACAGAATAGCAGCTGTTAACAACCCATTTTAATCCTTTTTAACCACTTGTCACCGATTATTACCGTGTAGTTGTTTGACTTTCCGGTGCTAATAATTTCCATTTCAAAGGTTTCACAGATAATTTGGAACTTAGGAATGTTTTAGTTTTTCTAGAAAATGTCTCTCAAGACTAATTACTGCTACAGTTTAGGAGTTGCCCAATCACTGACTTACTCACTTTCGGTTAGCTTTATTTGTTTCAATTTCGCGAGCGCCTATCGTTACGGTATCTGGCTGATTCAACGAAGGGCGTGCTCCCCCTACACGGTTTTCCAGTGTGTTTTCTTCATTTCTGTATATTTACTATCAATTATGTTTTAAACCTTTTATTTTGATTCAGAGTGATCGAGGCACTGAATACTGCTTCAATATCGTTGTTAGCCTTTGCCACATACTTCCCAGAATATGTGAGAGCTCGCCTTTCGGCTGCGCTTCTCTTCCAAATGCTCAGACAGAAACCAAAAATCGACAGTGTTTCTCCACATGGAAAAAGGAGTGTGGGTTTGATTCTTTCGATTCGGATTTAAAATTTCACAAAATCGTGCTGTCAGAGTGGATGACAGTTCAAGAAGGAACTGTTAAGGAGAAAGTGATGCAACCAATAGCACGGTTTCTAATATCTAAAATTGTGATGGAACCCTGGGAATTTTGCCTACTTTATCAAAATATGAATCTCAAAGAACGTTCTAGAACGTTTCAGACATGTTACAGTGAATCGAAATATCTACCCTTATGTTTTGCATTCTTGATGGTACTGTAGTTATCCACTAACGCTTTCGTTTAGTGGTACCTTGGTGACTAAGAAAAATCTTTGTTAACCTTCTTGTAGCTCAGTGAGTAATAAAAGATTAAGTGTTTTGAATTAATCAATCTCTGATGAATGTTCTATGAATTCGAGTCCACCTAACATCAGAGGTGAATGAATGCATATCTGGGCTCCACAATGACTCGTTGTGGCCTACCTATGTATCGAGTAAGTGCTGCCATCCTCGCAGACAAGCACGGTAGCAAAAATTGCCTACCACAAGAAGATAACGGGCTTGATTGGATAGGATCGTGCAATCTGACATCGACCAAGCGTACGTTGCATGATAAATCTAGCCATTGCGCTATCCGCGTTCCGTATAAATCAACAGCATCAAGAGATAATTCAATGTTTTTCATCAATAAGCAGACACGAGGTTGTTAATATAGAATTTATTAGAACACAATTGCTGACGTTTCGGCGGTTTCGCCTTCTTCAGAGCCTGGAAAGGTCAAATTGAGATGTGATCTACTCAGCCAAACACTTTCACAACCCTAGCAGATAAAACTTGACAATTCGATTTGCATTCGCATAAGAAACAGCTTCATTCAAACACCTACCGTTTATTTGTTGTAAGTATTTAAGTTAGTTGGTGGATAGCCGCCGCACAGCGTAATACATGGTCGATAACTGTGTCCATGTCAGGTCATTGGATCAGCCTGAGGTATGGCGCCAGGTCACGCGTGATGACAAGACACTCCTCCTTGCGGTTCATTTTTGAATTTTTG